>JAVXUP010001685.1:0-202485 GCA_033070095.1 Escallonia herrerae | reverse complement strand
TAAAAACTTGTCCGCTACATTATGTAGCGGACAGGAGAGAGAGAAAGAAAAAAAAGTCAGAACATTAATGACAGAAAGAGAAAAAAAGTCTGAAAACTTGTCCGCTACATTATGTAGCGGACGGGAGAGAGAGAAAAAAAAAAGTCAGAACATTAATGACAGAAGAGAAAAAAAAATCTGAAAACCTGTCCGCTACATTATGTAGCGGACGGACTGGAGGGTATTATTGTCAAAAAAATACAAAAAATTGTCCGCTACATAATGTAGCGGACGTACTTAAAAAACGCAAAAAAAATATCTGGGCCATCCATCTTTTGGGATGGACGGCCAGATCGCGCTAGCAACTTCTCCTATTTTGCTAGCGCTATCAACGGATCAGCTCCCATATATATATATATATATATATATATATATATAGGGGGCCGATCCACACCCACCGGTGGAGAAATAACAAATTTCTCCACCGAACCGCTGGTCTTACCAGCGGTTGGCCACGTGGGCCAAAAAAGGACGAAAATGGACAAAAAAGGACGAAAATACTATGATAAATTCATGAAAATATCACGAGAAAATGAAAAACTCGTGAGAAAATGGTGGCAATAATGCCCAACCGCAACTCCTACATGCGGTTGGCATTATTGCCTTCCGTGACCCCACCCCCCACCCGTCACCCCCCTTGCCCCCCACCCCCTTGCCCCCCACCCCGTGGCCCCCACCCTATGTCCTTTTCCCCCACCCGTGAACCCCCCTTCCCCCACCCGTGAACCCCCTCTTCCCCCACGTGTCATTACCACCCTACCCCCCACCCCCACGTGTCATTCCCCCTCCCCCTCCCTGCTGTTCACTCACGGTTCTTCTCTTCCTCTCTCACTTTTCTCTCTATAAAATCCCTCCTCCCCGAATCATTTCTTCCACCCTCCTCATTCTCCCTATCTCACCTACATACAAACAAAAAAAATTTACGCTAGAAGATCGGTGGATAACCGCTAGAAGATCGGTGGATTTTTCTTGAAATATATCAAGTTAAAACAAGTAAGTATTTTTCAATTTGTTCTTACCAATTGATTGTTTAAATTGTGTTACGCTTAAGTTGTTCTTACAATAGTCTAAAATTCGTGTTTAGGGCGTCAAAGGGCGTCAAAATTACGTTTTGACAAATCGGGGTATTACATTCGAAAAATTCCAAAATAGCGATTTTTTAGGGCGTCAGAAATAGAATTTTTCACGAATTTATAAAAAATAGCTAGAGCTAGATTTTGCCAAAGTACGAAACAGAGACCCTAGTTATTTTCAAAAGATCTATATCAGGTAAAAATTTCAGATTTTTCCAAAGACCGGAAAGGGGTTAACTGATACACGCAACCTTGTAACTTTGCAGTGTAATTTAAAATATCAAGCCAGCGCGATTTCGCGCAAAACTTTTATGAGAACCCTAGGGTGTTGGGAAGTTCCATTCCCCAGGAATTCGGGCCATTCCGAAGCCGTTAGCTAATTTTTTGGCCGAACGGGCTTTTAAGCGCTCGATCCGGACACCGGTTCGGGATTTTTAGGCGAAAAATCCGTAAAATACTTTTTAGATCAAGAATGAACTCAGGAAGCTTAAAATAGCATTTTAAAGCACTTTTGATATTTTCTGAAGCCAGGGGGTATTTTGGTAATTTGCCACCCCGAGAGGGGTATTTTGGTAATTTTCCCGAAAAAATTTTCCAACGGACTTTTAAGTCCAGAAATGTAAGTAAAACGCCTGAAATGTTGTTTTGCAGCTGATTGCGGGGCGTAATTGTCGCTAAAGGTGAAAACTTAATTAGACAGTTTTTTTACGAATTTATAAAAAATAGCTAGAGCTAGATTTTGCCAAAATACAAAACAGAGACCCTAGTTATTTTCAAAAGATCTGTATCAGGTTAAAATTTCAGAGTTTTTCAAAGACTAGAAAGGGGTTAACTGATACGCGCAACCTTGTAACTTTACAGTGTAATTTAAAATATCAAGACAGCACAATTTCGTGCGAAACTTTTATGAGAACCCTAGGGTGTTGGGAAGTTCCATTCCCCAGGAATTCGGACCATTCCGAAGTCGTTAGCTAATTTTTTGGCCGAACGGGCTTTTAAGCGCTCGATCCGGACACCGGTTCGGGATTTTTAGGCGAAAAATCCGTAAAATACTTTTTAAATCAAGAATGAACTCAGGAAGCTTAAAATAGCGTTTTAAAGCAATTTTGATATTTTCTGAAGCCAGGGGGCATTTTGGTAATTTGCCCCCCCGCGAGGGGTGTTTTTGTAATTTTCCCGAAAAAAAGTTTTTCAGTCCAGAAATGTAAGTAAAACACCTGAAAGGTTGTTTTGAAGCTGGTTTGATGGGCGTTAGGGTGACAATGAACCCCCGGGGGCTATTTTGCTAATTTTACGTTACACAAATCTGTGCTTAAAATAACTTTTAGTTCAGGAAAGGGTGTGAGACACCTGAAAAGTTATTTTAAAGAGTGAATTCAGGAAGCTTGTTGTCAGGGGGCATTTTGGTAATTCGCATCCCCGATAGGGGTATTTTCGTAAATTTGCAGCGTTAAGTTTTTCAAAGGATTTCTTAGTCCAGAAATGTAAGCAAAGCACCTGAAAGGTTGTTTTGAAGCTGATTTGGGGCGTTAGGGTGATAATGAACCCCCGGAGGCATTTCGGTAATTTGTCGCTCATCGGGGGCTATTTTGCTAATTTTACATTATACCAAATTTCTCGAAAGACGGTGGTTTAAATAAATTTTATTCTTCTTTTATTTAAATCTATGACTTGTTGAGAATGATATAATTTTTATTTTTTAGATTCCAGTATAAATATGGATGCAACTGGAGGAAATAATTTTTGTGAAGGTTCTGATCCACCTTACGTTGGTCAAGTTTTTCAAGCACTGGACGAAGTTGAAGCATACTATAGAGCATATTCGAAAACGATAGGTTTCGGTATTAGAACTAAGACGACTAGAAAACGGGCGAATACAGATCAAATTGGTGCAAGACTATTTGAGTGTCATAGAGGAGCACCGCATGTAACTCCGGTCGTTCGGATCAGTGACGAAGGGACAACAAGACAAAGAAAACGGGACACATTTCCGGGTACCGGCTGCAAGGCCCATGTGTATGCAGTACACCGAAAAAATGAAAACCATTGGGTTGTCACAGGAGTGGAGTTGAGCCATAATCATCAGTTGATGACCCCCAGTAAGATTGGTCAAATTCATCAACACCGAGAAATAAGCGCGGCACACAGACAACTAATTTTTACAATGGCCGAGGCTAAAATTCCACCTTCTAAGATGATGGGGGTTTTCTCAAGCCAGGCTGGGGGGATTGACAAGTTGAGTTTCAACGAAGTAGACCTTCGAAATGAACTTCGTGCTCAGAGGAGAGAGTCTTTCGGTAAGAGTGATTCTCAAACTACACTTGATCTCTTCAGGTCCCTTCAGAGTGAGAATTCTGGATTTTTTTACAGTCTCCAACTGGATGATGAGAACCGCATTAGTACTATATTTTGGGCGGACCCCCGTTCTAGAGCTGCTTACCAAAATTTTGGGGATGTTGTGACGTTTGACACCACATACCGCACCAATAAGTACTCTATGCCTTTTGCTCCGTTCACCGGGGTGAACCACCACTATCAGTCAATCTCGTTTGGCTTTGCCCTGCTTAGGGATGAGACGGAGGAGTCATTTACGTGGTTATTTGAAACGTGGCTTCAAGCAATGTATCATATTCCTCCAAAGACCATCATCACCGACCAAGATCTGGCAATGAAAAATGCAATCGCTAAGGTCCTTCCAGATACTCACCATGGCCTGTGCACATGGCACATAAGCAACAAATATCCCGAACGGCTTCACCATGTATATGCAAACCATCCGTCATTCAAGACTGACTTTAATACATGTGTGAAGAAATCGTTGACGGTAGACGTGTTCGAGGAGAGGTGGGCCACGTTAATGGATACTTACTATTTGCACAATCACGAATGGTTACAATCGTTGTATGAGATCAAGACACAGTGGGTCGGTGCCTACACCAAGAATTTTTTTGCAGCCGGAATGACTACGACCTCGAGAAGCGAAGCTATGAATTCATTCTTTGATGGGTACGTAGGCCAGTCTTCAAGTATAGCGGAGTTCGTACTAGAGATGCAGAAAGCCGTTGACAGGCAATTGTACCGTGAGAGAGAAGCCGACGCGGCTACAGTTTGCAAAGAAAGAGCTATACTACTTTATTCACCTTTAGAGGCTCATGCGGCTCAAGTCTATACCAAGGAAATGTTTCGACAGTTTCAAGAGGAACTACTAAAGTCGAATCAATATGGCATGACAAAGTTGCACGAGTATTCCACCAGAGACATCAAGGTTTATGCTTTGACAAATGTGACGAACTTCGCCAATCCGTGCTCTTCGTCGGCTCCGAGGACCAGACGACATTTTACCGTAGCAATTTGTAAGGACACTGGGTTGGTTAATTGCAACTGTCAACTGTTTGAGCATAAAGGTATACTTTGTCGACACGCGTTGAGGGTTTTGAGCGCCAAGAATGCTAGTGAAATCCCTCCACCGTATATCTTGGAACGGTGGACGAAGGAAGCCAACAGAGTCCACGGTCACATTCCTTACGTGCCCAATGTTTCAGTTGATTTCGAGCAATCTGAGTCGCTGCGATATAATCACCTTTGTAACATCATGCACGGTTTATCAATGGATGCAGCGTCGACATTTGATGGGTACAGGTATCAAGTTGAAGCAGCCGCACGGGATAAGGCTATGCATGCACAGTTTAGGATGGCATTACCAGAAACTGTGGACACTCCGACTACTCGACCAACTCCAGGCGGTAGATTCAATCGAGCCAAACAGCCAGTCATTGACGGCACTGACCTACAACGTGAGGAGGACGACATTTTTGATCCAATTATTTCTCAAACAAAAGGGCGAAAACGAGCAATACGCATGAAGAATCCGATTGAAGAAGCAACGGGTCAAAAAAAATTACGAAAGTGTGCGTTGTGTAATAAGATGACTGATCATGACAAGAGAAACCATTATAAAGTGTTAGGTATCGAACCTGGCAGTATGGTCGAGGAGGACGATGATGAGGAAGAGTGTTAGGGTTAATGTTTCAGTTGTATAAATTGAACTTTTATAATGTTTAAATTTGTGATTTGGTTTGTGCAATCTTTAATTTGTGATTTGATTTGTGGATTATTGATATTTTTGGTAACTCCGTTTTCGGGCACACTTTAGGCCCCAATTGATAGCTTCCGAAAAAAGTTGTAATTTTTTTTGTCACTTTTTTTCCGCTCATTGCACTTCAGGCACGCTAGTTAGCCCATTTGTAAGACTTTCGGCGAAAAACGAGACACATTAATTTTTGAGTTTTCCTAGGAAGGGCCTATTCGGGCACACTTTAGGCCCCAATTGATAGCTTCCGAAAAAAGTTGTAATTTTTTTTGTCACTTTTTTTCCGCTCATTGCACTTCAGGCACGCTAGTTAGCCCATTTGTAAGACTTTCGGCGAAAAACGAGACACATTAATTTTTGAGTTTTCCTAGGAAGGGCCTATTCGGGCACACTTTAGGCCCCATTTGATAGCTTCCGAAAAAAGTTGTAATTTTTTTGTCACTTTTTTTCCGCTCATTGCACTTCAGGCACGCTAGTTAGCCCATTTGTAAGACTTTCGGCGAAAAACGAGACACATTAATTTTTGAGTTTTCCTAGGAAGGGCCTATTCGGGCACACTTTAGGCCCCATTTGATAGCTTCCGAAAAAAGTTGTAATTTTTTTTGTCACTTTTTTTCCGCTCATTGCACTTCAGGCACGCTAGTTAGCCCATTTGTAAGACTTTCGGCGAAAAACGAGACACATTAATTTTTGAGTTTTCCTAGGAAGGGCCTATTCGGGCACACTATAGGCCGCATTTGATAGCTTCCGAAAAAAGTTGAAATTTTTTTTGTCACTTTTTTTTCGCTCATTGCACCTCATGCACGCTAGTTAGCCCATTTCTATGAATTTCGGCGAAAAGCGAGACGCGTAATTTTTTCGAATGCCGTCATATGAAAGGTATATTCGCGCACATTTTAGCGCCAAATTCATAGCATGCGAAAAATTATGTACATTTCTTTTTGGTACAATTTTTTGTAACATCACAGCAGCTAGCCACGCACGTCAGGATAATGGTAATGAAGGCGTCTAGCTTCATTCTTTTTCAGCTCCCAGGCTATCCTATACCTAAACGTCAAGGCATCCTTCCTAGTCCACGAGGAGTGTTTGAGCACTTCCGAGCGAGCAACGTAGTCCATGTACTTGAGGACGTAAATCCCGCAATCGTGACCGTTATATTGCTTTGGTCGGTCCTTTATCATCACGACCGTCCAAGGGTCACCCTGTGGCCGTCCGCATGCTAGCGAGAGGACAGTAGTCTGCATCCAACAATAAAAACGAGAATCAAGCCTATGAGACAAGAACAATATACTATGGGCCAAGGTCAAAAAATAAATACTAACCACTAAAGTGATGTACTCGTTGTACATCTGTGCCAGCAGCTGTCCAGGCTCGTCCTCCCTTAGGCTATCGTATATGTGAACCGTTCTGAACGCTGGATGGAGAACTAATAGGAACCAGTGGTTTGCATGATGACAGGGTATCATGATAAGGTTCGCATCAGCAGCGGGACATTGATAGTCTGCGTTCATCATGCCTAACACGTTTCGACCTGGTTTCCACTTACTCCTGCCGCCCCCTCGCCTCCATTCTGTGAATTCTCTCACCGTTAATTCCACAAAATGAGTGGGATACATGTTAAGCTTCAAATATTCAGAACGGTTAAAACGTTGCTCTCTAATCCGGAGCAGTTCTATGTAAGCGTTCATGACAAAATTTGAAAGATCTGTCTCCGGCGCCAACGTTCTGATATCCTCATGACCTAGGAATGTCGCAAGGGGAAAGTCTGCTGAATTGACAGGCTCATGCCCGAAGTAGTGCCGGTCGATCCAAGCCATCTTGTCCGACCTCAATGGCTTCGTCGCTTGTCCTTTGTCCGACCGAAAGCTTGGGCGCGAGGCCTGGATTCCTACTTGGGGAACCTGACTCTGGCACTGAGAGTCGTATGCGTCAGGAGGCAAGCGACTATACGGCTCCCACACCTGACTCTGGGGCTGATAGTCGTACGCGTCAGGAGGAGGGCGACCAGACGGCTCCCACACCTGACTCTGGGGCTGATAGTTGTACGCGTCAGGAAGAGGGCGACCAGACGACTCCCACACCTGACTCTGGGGCTGATAGTCGTACGCTTCAGGACGAGGGCGACTAGACGGCTCCCCTTCGTAACCCCGGTACGCAAGACTAAAGTTTTGAACTTCAGTCTTGTACTTCTCAATGGACCTCTTGAGATTGTCAGGAGCCTGCGCGACAAACCAGTCAAACGACTCCAGCTGCTTGAACACCTCAATGCCCTGGTCAACCTAAAAAACATGCATAGAAAATATGGCTAATCATATTTGACAAATGGTCGATAAGGTGCGCAAATAAATTATCAAACAACACTAGCATGACTTACAATGGCCAATGCCCAGAACTGGTCATAGACCTCACGTGGCGCGTACGATGTCTTCTTCACCTGGGAAGGGCGATTCACCCTCGTGCGCGTCACCCTGAGAAACCACTGTAAGTATTCCTCAGTACTAATGCCGTCGTGCTTCAGCGATACAAGGCTATCATACGTTTCCTGCCAGGTATTCCACTGGTGCACCTCGTCACCCAACAAAATCAAGGCATCAGCCACCTCGAAGTTCGGCCCTCGACCACCCCTGTATGGCCGCATGTCTACAGCGGGTTTTGGTATCCCTTGTGGACAGCCAGCTTGCTTCATAGCTCGATCGGGCATCTGAAACTCACATTCTTCGAAGTGAATGAGCGGCACCCGAACCAAACCTGCCAGCACGTACGACACCGGAAGTTGCCAACACCACTCATCCAACAGATGCATCACCTTGCCATATGGCTGCCACGTCACCTGGGATGCATCTAGTATCTCTAGTTCCCCCCGATAGAACTTTAGATGGTGGTGAGGGTCTACCCGTCTCCACCTCCGGTTGGTCGTAGGCCCCCAGGCCCACACCCTAGGCCACGTCTCATCGGAATCTACCAACGGTTGTGGACGACCCATGGGTAGCCTCTCGTAAGACCAAACCTGTGAATGCAAACATTATATGGAATTAGTAATTAATCCCGAATATATTGACTAAGGATCCTACCAAGAAAATAAATGCTCATACCTGTAATAGAGTCAGGCAGGCGGCAATGGACTTGGCACCGTTTCTCGTAGCCTTATGCAGTGCTCGATATAGGTGCGCAAGGACAGCTGAACCCCACGAATAGGAGTATACCTCCTCAAGATCCTCCAAGAACACCATATACTTCGGATGCACCGTGTTTTTCGAATGCGTCGGAAGTAATATAGCTCCAATAATATACAGAAGGAATGCCTTCGTATACGTCACGAAATCTTGAGGAGTGTATTCATCCGGTAGCACGCCGTACTGCTCTCTCAGCCATTTAAGCTTGACGCCGTTTGTTGTAAGCGCTGCCCTTGGAATTCCCGGAAAATACTGCATAGCCATATTCGCTATGGATGCAGACGGCACGTTCAAAGTAACGGGTCTGCCGTGACATGGGATTCCAAGTATAAATCCGACGTCCTCTAACGTAACAGTCATTTCACCAAACCGGAAGTGAAATGAGTTCGTCTCGCTCCTCCATCGTTCAACTAGAGCGGATATAAGGCAATCGTCGTGTCGAGACCATTTCCCGGGATCGGTGAACAGGGTTAAATTTTGACGGTGTAATAGCTGTATTTGTTCCTCGTTTAGTACCCACTCTTCAAGGTGCCTTGTGCTTTGAATTGTTTCCAAAACACCCCTATCGACACCGTCAAATACGTGCCTCGCGACGTGGTCATCGTCATCGTATAGGATTGATGTATCATGAGGTCCAGAGCTGAAATTCATACCTTTAAGAACAAAATATAATTATAAACCAACTTAGCGTCCATAATATCCATAATATTTACATTCCAAAACTATAACTGGATCTTTAACCTAGCTTACCAACACATTAGCAATAGTCATTATTTCAATGTATTAAAACAAATCCTCAATTCCCACCACTCCGAACGCTTAATTACGCTAGTTCCCACTGAATTTAGCGCCAACGTGGTTATATAGCAATATATAGCCCGATGGCCCCTACACCTCCAACACCTCAAAACCGCTTTAAAGTCAAGTTTTTAAATGTATTACGTCAATTATATACCAAATATATCAGGAAAAATTTTAAAGGGGGCAAGTTACCAAAACACCCGCTACTTATGCAAAATATCCCCTGGCAGTCATCGCCGGTGCGTCACAAGGTTCAGAACATCTGGAACAAAATAAGTTTTCGGGTGTCTCACACCCTTTCCTGAACTAAAAGTTATTTTAAGGTATGAATTTTAAGCTGGATCCTTCCTAGCAAAATAGCCCCCGAACATCGGCAAATTACCGAAATGCCCCTGAGCGTTCACTATCACCCCAACGCCCCCGAACCAGCTTCAAAACAACATTTCAGGTGGTTTACTTACATTTCTGGACTAAAAAGTCGTTTGAAAAACTTGGCACGGGAAAATTACCAAAACACCCCTTGGCGCGGGAAAATTACCAAAACACCCCTACGCGCGCCACGTCAGCTTCAAAACAACATTTCAGGTTTTGTAATTATATTTCTGGACTAAAAAGTCCGTCAAAAAACTTAGCACTGTAAAATTACCGAAATACCCCTCTCGGGGCGGCGAATTACCGAAATGCCCCCTGGCATAAAAAAATATCAAAAGTGCTTCGAAATGCTACTTGAGGCTTCCTGAATTCATTCTTGACATAAAAAGTATTTTACGGAGGTTTCGCCCAAAAATCGCGAACCGGTGTCCGGATCAAGCGCTTAAAGGGCCGTTCGGCCAAAAAAATAGGTAACGGCTTCGGAATGGCCCGAATTCCTGGGGAATGGAACTTCCCAACATCCTAGGATTCTCATAAAAGTTTCGCGCGAAATCGCGCTAGCTTGATATTTTAAAATACACTGCAGAGTTACAAGGTTCCCCGTATCAGTTAACCCCTTTCCAGTCTTTGGAAAAATCTGAAATTTTTACCTGAGACAGATCCTTTAAGAATAACTAGGGTCTCTTTTTTGTATTTTGGCAAAATCTAGCTCTAGCTATTTTTTATAAATTCGTGAAAAACTGTCTATATTTGGCACCCTAAAAAATCTCTGTTTTGGAATCTATAAATGTAATACGCTGATTTGTATAAACCTAACATTGAATTATAAGGAAATTCAAAATACTTACTTGTTGTGACTTGATGTATTTAAAGAAAAAACTACCGATCTTCTAGCGGTTATCCACGATCTTCTAGCGTAAAATTTTTTGATTTGTATTGTTGTGGAGATTATGTAGGTGAGATATGAAGTACGAAGGAAGTTGGTAAAAGATGACAGAGTGCAGAAGAAGGGTTCGGGGGAGGGGATTATAAAGAGAGAAGCGAGGAAGAGAGAAGAAAAAAGACAGAAAAAAGTGAGGAAGGGTGGGTGTTTATGCGGTCAAAGGCTGCTGCAAAAAAAAAATTTCGGCAGAAGGACACCACGTTGGGGCATCACGGGGGAGGGAAGGACGACACGTGGCATCGTGGGGAAGGACACCAGGTGGGGCATCACGGCGGGGGGGGCGCCACGTGGCAGGGGAGGGGGGCAGGGACCAACCGCGGGTTGTAGGAGCGGTTGGGCCCTGCGGATGAGGGGAGGGGACGCCACGTGGCAGAGGGAGGGGACCAACCGCGGGTCGTAGGAGCGGTTGGGCCACGTGGCAGGGGGAGGGGACGCCACGTGGCAGAGGGAGGGGACCAACCGCGGGTTGTAGGAGCGGTTGGGCCACGTGGCAGGGGGAGGGGACGCCACGTGGCAGAGGGAGGGGACCAACCGCGGGTGGTACCGGCGGTTGGGCCACGTGGCATCCCCTCCCCCTGCCACGTGGCAGAGGGAGGGCACCAACCGCGGGTGGTACCAGCGGTTGGGCCACGTGGCAGGGGGAGGGGACGCCACGTGGCAGGGGCGGGGACCAACCGCTGGTGGTACCAGCGGTTGGTCCCCGCCCCTGCCACGTGGCGTCCCCTCCCCCTGCCACGTGGCCCAACCGCTGGTACCACCCGCGGTTGGTGCCCTCCCTCTGCCACGTGGCAGGGGGAGGGGATGCCACGTGGCAGGGGGAGGGGATGCCACGTGGCAGGGCCATCGCTAATACCGCCGGTTGGCCATGCTGGTGGGCCACGTGGCAGGGGGAGGGGACGCCACGTGGCAGGGGCCATGGGGTTGGGCCACGTGGCAGGGGTGGGGGACGGCACGTGGCAGGCATATTAATGCCAACCGCTGGTTGTGCATGCGGTTGGTGTCCTTTTTCTCTCTCTCGCCATTTTCTCACCATTTCTCGTGCCTTTTTTGCCATTAATGCAGTGACCGTACACCTTTTTCGCCTTTTTGTCCCACGTGGCCAACCGCTGGTAAGACCAGCGGTTCGGTGGAGAAATTTGTTATTTCTCCACCGGTGGGTGTGGATCGGTCCCCATATATATATATATATATATATATATATATAGGGAGCTGATCCGTTGAGAGCGCTAGCAAAATAGGATAAGTTGCTAGTGCGATCTGGCCGTCCACGGGCGATTTATGGAATGTCCAGATCTTTTTTTTTTTTTGCATTTTTTAAGTCCGTCCGCTACATTATGTAGCGAATAATTTTTGGACAAAAATACCCTCCAGCTCCGTCCGCTACATTGTGTAGCAGACGAGTTGGCATTACTTTTTCTCTCATTCTCCTTGCCAAACCGTCCGACACCCGATGGGTTCCTGTTAAGCCTCATATTCGGCGCGCCGGCTGGCAACACCTTCAGGCACTCAAAATGGCGCATAGCACGATCTGGCAGCTGCCACTCTTTGACCTCGAAGTGGATCAGGGGTGTGCGTTGCAACCCGAAGAGCGTGAAGACGAACGACTCTCCCACCCGTCGCACCAAATGTTTGTACGGTGCCCATCGCATCTGGCCAGGAGATAACAAGTCGAGCTCCCCCCGATAGTACGTAATGTTATGATGGGGATCGTCTCTCCACGAATCTTGATATCTCTTGTATCGAGACGTTCACGCCATGCAACTTTAACCTAGGATCTAAACAAGTAGCCACAGCAAAAATAACAGGCAGTTCACTCCAATATTTATTAAACTTTTTATCCATCACTTTTACTATTTCCTTAAAGGGTCCTATATATCTCCATTTTGTTAACATTGTAGCCATCTTGAGAATTTCTATTACAGCGAGAGGAGAGGTGGGATAGTACGTACCAGGGTAGACGTGTAAAATACCTCCAAAAATTCAGCTAGGTATGTGGCCATCTGCCATTCCTCTTGAGTTGGCAAGCCGGCTGGGAACAAGGTTAGTAGAAAATGCGTATAGACTTCTCTGTATGCCAGAATGTGTAAAAGCATGTGGTATGTAGAGTTCCACCTGTGGACCACATCTGTAACTGCTCTCCTGCGAGGCATATTATATTCAACACACAACGTTTTAAATTGTTGTGTTCTCGGACTCGAACTATTAACATACGCTGTCATACCCCTCATTTTGACAAGAATATCTCCTGCAGCAGCTAAACCATCTTGAACAATTAAATTAATTATATGACAAACACAACGAACATGAAATAATTTACCAGAAAGTACAGGTTTGAAGCTCTCCTCTAAAGCATCAACAGCAGCTGTATTGTTAGAAGCATTATCAAAACTAATACTCATAATCTTATCCTTTAATTTAAATGTGGTACATGCTTTTAATATAATAGTAGCAATGTTCATTCCATCATGCGGAAAAGGAAAGAGCTCGAAAGCGATGATTCTCTTGTGCATAATCCAATCTGCATCAATCCAATGGGCCGTCACACAAGTATAACTAACAAAAGTAAACAGAGATTGCCAAATATCAGAAGTAAGACTAACTTTACCGTCAAATTTATCGAAATAATCGATCAAGCGTGCTTTAGCAGCATTATACTGTCGGAGTGCATCGGATCTAGTTGTGTTTCTATGAACCTTTTTGTACAAAGGTTGAACGTATGTGTTCATATATCTAGAGTGCTTAGCATTATCGGCAAAAGAAAAGGCTTGTTCATCGTGAATAACAAATTCAGCGAGACCGTCTCTTTGCTCTCGCTGATTATAAACAAATAACTTACCGTCAAAAGATAACTGCGTTTGGGTAGGTTCGACGTGGCCTTGTCGAGGTGCACACTGAGGGTAATGCCTGTTAAGATGTCCATTACCACTACCAGACGAAAATAATTTAGCACAGTACTTACATCGAGCTTTTCGGATGCCGTCCACCATAACTTCATCAAAATGATTCCAACACTCGGCTTTCTTTTTTTCCCCTTTTGGACTTCTGGCTCATTACCGGAGGCATTGCTCGGCCCTTCTTCATCATGACCAGGCATAGGGTTAAGATTATGCCACGGAGTAGTAGCTTCGCCAACCGAGCTGCGTCCTTGACTATAATGCGGGGGGTCTTGATCAGGCGTGTATTCAAGATCTGGAATGTTTTGATTGAACTCCCAATTGGCTTGGGTATCTATCATACAGCCTGTACTCATTCGTCCAGGAACGAATGGTTGTGGTGGTGCTTGGATTGGTGTTTGTGATGGCCGTGGTGCTGGCGCTTGTGCTGGTGGTGGTGCTTGTGATGATGATGATGATGATGATGATCCACGCTTCAGTTTCTTCAGTAATTCAGTCATATTTGACGCTAAACTTTTTTACTAGATTGAAAAATAAAATTAGTAAGAGTAACTAAATACACAAGTATAAGAGTAGTAATTAGTAATTAGAAATAACAATTAAAAGAATTAAAGAGTAACAAATGAATCACTGAGGGTAATTCGAAATTGGAGAGAGTTAGTAATTAAAAAAAATTTAGTAATAGTAATTGATAAATATAAATTCACTAATTACTAATTACTAAACAAGAGAGTAACAAATTAATAAGAGGAGTGGTTAGTAATTAGAATTTAGCAAGAGTAGTAATTAGTAAACAAGAGTAATAATTAGCAAGAGTACTAATTAGTAAATAAGAGTAGTAATTGGAGAGGAAAATAGTAGCAAAGCTTGTAGAAATGTAGAATGTTTATATAAGAGAGAGTAAGAAGATTGGTGTGAAAAATTAGAGAGAAATGGTGTGAATTTATAGATTTTTGAAACTTCACAAAAGACCAAAATACCCCTAAAAACTATCCGTTTATAGTTGTTGGGGAGGGTAAGAGTGTAAAAACCCTTAAAAGAGTTGAAAAAATAAGTTAGACCAAAATACCCCCAAACTAGCCGTAATTTTGTTGTTGGGGGAGGGGGTTAAAAGTGGAATTTAGGGGAAAAAAAAGGGGAATAAAACCGTTGGGGGGAAGGGGGGGGGAATCAAAATTTGAAAATGGTTGAACCGGGCCAGAACCGGGCCTCAAACTCAGGCTTGAAACCCGAGCCAAATCCAGGCTTTGGTTCAGGCTGGGCCAAAACCCGGGCTTTTTCGGGCCTGGCCTGGGCTTTTTCTTGGATTTCCTAGCCTGGTCCAAGCCCAGGCCCAAAGCCTCATATATAGGGCCATTACTGTTCATCGAGGGGGTCGGGCAAGAAACGGGCTGGGTCGGGCCAGCCCGCTGGCCACCCGGCCCTTTTGACAACTCTAGTTTTTGAGCACATTCTTCAATTATTTGGTGATTAAGGTGAAAATTCTCAAAGTAGAGAGCTTTTAGTGATGAACACGTACAAACCATGGTAAACGCATTCGACACGTCTAAAAGTTTGACCATGTTTAGAGACTTAATGAATACGACTAGAAACCCGGAGAGACAAAAAGTGGACTAGAGAAATAGTAGAGGTCTTTCGCCACAAAACATGTGAGTTAGGCTGAATCAAGGGGTTAATGGCCATTGAGTATGGTGACGTTGAAAGGTTTAGTCGTGGAAATGAATAAGAGTTTAGGCCTCAAGGTTTAGTCATGGAAAACCCTGAGTACTCAATTTTGATGCAAAATTTTTAAAAAAATAAGGTGTTGATAAAGATTTGTAGCTTTGAATTCCCCTATTGAATATTATCCATAAAAACAGGATTAGGGGAATCATAGTGTTTGTTGGACGAGTTTGCTTCTAAATCGGAAATGCTAGATGCAAAGTCTAAATCGGGTGGCAAAAGAAGTACCGTGCTCTGCCATATGCCAAAATTCGTCTTCCCATCGAATTGTTCCCAGGCATACTTTATGGTCGTGTTGTTCGACATATTTATCCTCTCAAATCGATATCAATATTGCCCAAGAAATAAACCTGGAATGTTCTGATACCACTTGTTCCGAAATCGATCTAGATAAATATGTATAGAACACGATAACCAAACAAGAGAACATAAGAAAACTGAGAGAACTCAAATCTACAAGTCAGATTTACAACACTCCCTCACGTGTATCTCTCACTAGTTTTCCTACTCAAAGAAGGACTCTCCTCACTTGACTTTAAACACAATACTAGACAGCTTACTTATACTAGAGATCAGCAACGATTTTCTCTATCCAACCAACGTGGGACAAGATATCTTATATACTAATGACTAAGTTGCAACTTTCTTTGGGTAACCGATGTGGGATAAATACATGACAAATATCAGCAGGACCGATGATTGTGTGTTTGATAATAGGTTTCCTGAGGAATACAAATCCCTCCCAAGTTCGAGTTTATGCAATCATCGTTACTAGAAGAATAACCCGGAAGATATCTCAGAATAAGCCAACGGATACGATAATTATACTTGGATGCATATTCTTGGCCTTATGACAGTTACATCAACATGGCACTGAAAGGGGCCGCAGTGTTTGATTTCAAGAAATACCTGTATTCCCATTTAAAAATTTACTTAGTATGCTACCATGTACGACATTAAATGATCAATGTCATTCATTGCACTGCTGCAGTTACATCTTTCGAACCTACTATATTTATAGCTTTGAGATTGACACAAAGTCATATTTAGCCAACAATTAGTTGTTATTAAAATAGGGTTGCAGCAGCATCTTTCCTACTATTGCGCGTTGCCCGAAGTGATTATACATAGATTTTGGGTTGTAATGGAGAAGTCGGGAGAGATGGCAGAAAGTAACGTGATGAGACGAAGCAAGTAGCACGTTGATTTCGTAAGTAGAGCGGTGTAGGCACTTAATTAGATGCGGTGCTGGGATTAATGCGAGTGGCTGCAGCCTGCAGGCCCCCCATGTTTTGATGCAACAAATCAGGATTAATGCTGATCCATCGGAAATTGTGGTGTGTCCTCAGCCTCTATTTTCTGGTAACTTAAATAAAATTTTGCTTGAGCCAGTGAAATACTCCCAAAATGAATCACCAAGTGAGGGAGGGAGGTTAATTGATAAAAAGGCCAGCCGGGGTTTCGTTATCCTCTCTGCAAGTATTATGATACCAAACCGACGCTTTGCTTTGAATATAAAGTAAGTTATTGGCCGAAGCAAATCAATGATATGGGATCGCATCGCATGAACCCAACTGCTTTCTCTCCTAGCCCGTTCTTTTCAGGATACAACCTAACTCAAAAAGGGCAGATGGATGGATAAGTTTGCATCACGTACGTACAGTAACCTAACTAAAAGGTGGTGTATCGATCTAGCTGCTAGTTGTGCGCCGGAGTTCATGGACAATCAAACAACAGCGAAAAGATTCCGCAGTGAGATCATCTTCGCTAAGCAGAAGGATGCGTGTCACCTACTGATCCACACGCGGAACATGACTCAGAATATTCCTTACAGCTCTCTCTCCTTTAATTAGTTTTCTTTAACACCCTAAATTAATCCCTATCACATCATTGTAATTTCCGCAGAAGATTCAGCCTTCTTCACCAAGAAGCCTCGGCTATGTGCGTGTTTGCTATTGCTTTGCGCACTTTCTAAACTTCCTTAATAAACGGGCGAGGCGAAGGCTTGAAGAAGTCTCTCAATTCACCATCAATATGGGGAAGCCTTCAAGGCTTTGTTCATGCGGGGACCTTTAATGAATAACCGCATCTTTGTATGTGCCCTGTATATCTATATCCGCTTCGTGAATTGTATTTTCTCCATGCCCCATTAATGATACGTACTCCGCTGGGTCTTTTATCAACTATTCATACTAAAATCTGTTAGAAAGTACAGGCCGCTACCTTTGCTAGCTAGCAGTCTCCATTTCCCAGCGCGATAAGTAATCTGAATATTGTGAATTTAACTTCAAAGGACATACTGATTATGCAAGGTGGAATTTGAATCTACGGAAACAAGAGATTGGAAGAAACTAGAAGAAAGAAATGTAATTGAAACTACAGAAATGTCTTCTACATTAGAGGTTACATTAGTCATCTTCTTCCTTAAACTAGACAAGCTAACTCTAATAACAAATAACTATCTACAAATGTCAACAATCTGAGAAGGCCTACAGGAGGAGACGATACAAACTAACCAACACGAACCTTCACTGGACTAATTAAACAGCAAGTGACAGAGATCGAATTCTAACAATGAATGGGTTGGAAGTGAATAAGATATATTGATTAATAGTTCCACAGATTAGAATCGAAATCTGAAAGGGGGCCGCCTACCGAAAGAGGACCCTTATCCAATTCTTCAGCCAAATCGTAATTATTCGACCTGCTTATCATATTGCCTCTACCGCCAATGAGATTCATGTCCTGCTTTGAGACCACGGCCGAGGATATCTCAGCGGTAGTGGTGATGTCATTGCTAAGGCCCGTGTCCTGCGAGAGGCTGACTTGTTGTGCTGCAGATTGATTAGTTGACGACGAAAACTGCTGCTCAACCTTACATTGCCGCAGTCCCTCTGCTCTGCTGCCTTGTACTGCAGTCGTTCCCTTCTGCTGATGTAGGTCCGATCTTGTCTCTGCTATTGCTGATCTTAGATAGGCTTGCTCACCCACCAATCCTGGAAAGCCATTTGGGGCTGGTGACGATTGATAGCTGGGCGGGAAGTTTGCAAAATGAGCGTAGTGTATGCTGGAGTAGTTTGGCTGCGTTTGGAAGTTAGAGCTGCTTGGACTAGCTTGGTAGGTGGTGTAGTTATGGGGGCCTGCGCTGACACCTCCCATAAGGAAGCTCTTCATCATCTGGTCTTCGTGTTGCATCTGTATAAGTTGACGGTGGTCCTGTTTGGACAAGTAGGAGAGATAGTTTCCATCTGACAACTCTGAAGTAATTTGACCTGAACCGGCAGGTCTGTCGTGGTCGTTGTTGTAAGGCGCATCATCCAGGAGAGGTGGCAATGAATTAGGACTTTCTAACAGATTATCCACAAAAGAGTTCACGCTCATTAGATCCGTAAATGGACTTCTTTTGATTCCCGCAGCGGCCGTCTTGTGAAACACCCTACAAACCACCCATTCCTCCTGCAATATGCATTCACATGATCTCATGATGACAACCATTCAAAGAGAAAAGAGAAAGTAGGCTAGAATAGAAGCAGAAAGGCCCACAAAAACGGAAGGAAGAAAAAAGGAAAAGGGGAAATGAACATTAAAAAGGTTGCCATCATGTTGAAGGAAAAGGGAGAATTTCCATTGGGAGAAAAAGCGGGGGGTGATGAAGTACCTTTGCTGCCTTGGGAAAGTTGTAGTATGAGAATTTTCCTTCGAGTCTGAATTCGTGCATAACCCAATTGGATTTCTCTCCTTTAGGCGCTCTACCTTTGTAGAAGACGAGGGTCTTCTTCATCCCTACGAGGCATCCTCTGCCCTTGTAGATCTCCTTATCCTTTCCTGTGGCCTTCCAGTACCCAGATTCCGTAGCTCGATTTGTCCTCATGCCTGTTGGGTACTTTCTATCTCTTTGGCAGAAGAAGTACCATTCCTTCTCTCCCATCTTTGCTTTCTCTGCACAAACATATATATATATATATATATATATGTCATTTGATTTCGTTAAAGTTACTTATCCCGAAACTGATAAGGTATGAAGGAGAGAAGTTAATGGAGGTTTGAATACGTACTGGGCAAATCCCATGGTTCGCACTTATTGAGATCAACTTCTCCGATGGCTTTGGCACTGAAAGTGGTTTTGGTCACCTTCTCCATGAGATAGTGAGTTATGATCTCCTCATCTGTCGGATGAAATCTAAAACCTGGAGGCAAGTCACTGAGATCGTGGTGATCTCCTGGTTCGTTAACCACGACTGGAGTTGGAGCCCCTTCCATCTGTATATCGACCTGTATATAGGCTGAATGCTTTCTTTCACGTACACCAAGAACGACTTGATCAACACAAATTCGCAAAACGCTACGTACTAAGCTAGCTAGATATGAATTCACGACTTACAATTATATATATGTAAAACGAACAGCAGAAGTCTGTGGAAATTAAAACAAGAAGAAAAGGATGGAGATATATGTGAATAGAAAGGAAGAAAAAGAAAGAGATGATCGATGGAGGGGCCGGGGAAAGAAGAAGAAGAAGAAGAAGAAGAAGAGAAGGGTAGATAGAGCCGGATGGAGCTGCAGGACATTAGAAAGAAGAAGAAGAAGAAGAAAAAGAAGGGGAGAAATGGGGGGTGCTTTATACAGATACAGAGAGAGAAAGAGACATAGAAAACAAAAGCAAGGCACATCCATCACAAAAACCAGGTAATGAGGTCAGCAGCAGATACGTGCGCTCTAAGGCACTTGCCCAGGAAGCCTCGTGGGTTTTGTATTTCAGTGTGGAATCCTTCATTGTGGGTACTGCTTAATTTGGCTGTTCATGAATATATCTACCTGCTGCTTGAAAATTTGGGTAAAAAGTGTCGAGTTTCAACATTTTTGAGGGTGGGGGCCGGTGGGGTTGGGGAGGGCCGGTGGGGTTTGGGGACCCAAATTCTGTTGGTTGCATCAGCATTCAGCACCACCCCCAGCCAGCCAGCCTTTTCACATTGGATATACTCCACAAGAGTAGACTAAATGGTATAGGATGGAATGGAAGTATTATATACTTTAAAATTGTTGTTTTTATCCACGCAGACCTAACTAACGCTAGAAATTGCTCCAACGATTTCATTCCCTCATACTCTGTATATAAAAGGCGCCCTGTTTGTTTCGTCACAGCTCGCAGCTAGAATTGCTTACAAAGTCTCTGTGTTTGATATATATATATATATATATATATATATATATATATATATATATATATATATAAAACGTTTCCACTTGTGTTCTATTCTATCTATATATATATATATATATATATATATATATATATATATATATATATATATATATATTAATTCCTTAAATAAAAAGCATTAGTAACTGCCGAGGAGGATTGGAATTGGAATGAATCCGTCAACAGCACTCCTCAAGGAAATGCCGCAGCTTTTTAACTTATTTTGGAATGTATTGGCTTGGCAGTGACTCAGCAACGCAGGTCTGCGTCTTTACAACGCATGACCAAGCAATCAGCGTAACCGCAACAAACCATGAGGCGAATGTTCTTGCACCTTTTATGCAATCAAGTCATCACTAATTGCCCCAAAGAACAATTGTAATTGTATAAATATAAATTTATACCGGTACATGCACACACGCGCGCACACACAAATGACATTAAAACATTAAAATATTAAAATGAAGATTGTTAGGGCCGGACCGAGGAAGTCTAGTCGGCGGGGACTAAAAACACACCATCAACAAACAAACAAAAAAATAGTACTCAAATAAAAAAATTCACTAGGTTCAAATTCGCATAAAATATGAAAAAATATTAAATTTAAAAGTTGTTCATCAAGGCTTCACAAAAAAAAAAAAGCAACATAAATCTTAGAAACATAACTTTACAGTCACAAAGTCATTAATGATCAAGAATCTTCCTCAATTTGGACAACTAGAGAATCCATGAGAAAATTAATGAGTGTAACACAAAATAAATATTAAAAATGTAAAGTAAATCACTCACTTTTAGTTCTTATTATAATATCACTATTCATAAGATTTTATTGGTAAGTTTACTAAACAGCAAACTTCTAATCTTGCATAAATGAAGCTAAACAAGTAAATGTAATAGTGATAAGATTAATTAGTAAACTATAAGATGACTATAGTACACGTGTAATATAATACAATATAAGAATTACTAATCTAGAGAGGGATTTGTATAATTAGAACAACAAAAATAAAATGAGTAAACTAATCTTAATCCATAATTTTTTTTATGTGATCTAGAGATTCGGGATAATAAAGATAGAGCACCGAAAGAGGAAACTGGCTTTGACGTGCCTGTGGCACAAAAACCCAATAATAATAAAAAAAATCCTAATTTCAATAGTGAAATATAGTGGCATCTTCTTAATCTTATCAAAGGTGGTAACAATTAACAAAAAATGATTTCAGTTATCTTGGAGTGTGACCGTGATTCCCCTTCCAAACCCCCCCAACCCACCCGCCCAGGGCCCTATTAGCGGTATTGGACAGAACTCCAAGAAGACTTTCTTACTGTGCAATGAATCATCTTTGTAACTAGACCTCGCCAGATAAATGTAAAATCCGTTCGGGTCCGGGTCAAGATAGGTCGGGTATATTTTACCTGAATTTTTTTGGGTAGACTTTTTAAGGATCCGTACCCTACCCTTGTGGGTAAAGTATTACCCGCGGGTATATATATATATATATATATATATATATATATATATATATATATATATATATATATATATATATTTAGCAAATGTTCTTCCTTTCTCGAATGTTTTCTCATTTCTTCCGTCTTTTATTACACAAACAGAACCTCAAAATTTCTCAAAACAATCTCTATTAAGATCCATTACACAACAATCACCACAAGAGATTACGATCCATTACACAATAATCACCATAAGACTGAAGATCAAGATTCTTCAATAAACAAAATAAAATACAAGAAATTTCAATATGGATAGATCTGGCCGGCGATGGTGAACTTTAGATCTGGTCGACGGCAGACAACATAGATCTGGTTGGCGACGGATAACATATATCTGGTTAGCAATGGAATGGCAACGGAGTGGCTCCGCTGCGGTAGGTCAAACCAGTGTTATTAAAAGCGCGCCTAGGCGCAAGGCGCGCTCAAGCACACAACCCGCGCCTCGCCTAGGCTAGGCGCAACGCGTTCAACTAGGCGCGCGCCTTGTGAGCCTAGGCGCCCAGGCGCTAGGCGCATAGCGGGGCGGGAGGCACGAAGCTAGGAGCCTGTTCGTCCTTGCGCCTGTTCGTCCTTGCTCCCAAAGTCTAAAATCCCCAAATCCAAATCAATTTCACTCTGCGTGCGACAGTTCGTCCTTGCTCCGGTGACCGGTGGCCGTCGTCGCTGCCATTGCTTGTCCCCTCGCCGCCGCCGCTGACTGCTAGTTGCTCCGCTGCCTCTGTCGACGCCGTGGCGCTGCTCTTGCCGCTGCTACTCCGCTGCTCCATGCCTCAACCCCGCTGGTCTCTCTCTCTCTCCCCCTCTCCCTCTCCCCCTCTCCCTCTCCCCCTCCCTCCTTCACTCAGTCCCTGTTCGTCCTTGCGCCTGTTTTTTTATGTATGTATATATATAGATAGATATCACTCTCTCTCTGTATCTCTATAGAATTACAGAGAGAGAGAGAGAGAAATGGGCTGTTGGTTTTCAGGGACGATGATGAAATCATGGGCCCAGATGAAGGTCATCTTTGACAGAGAGGGGCAACCACCCATGGAAACATCCCATTTCTCTCTGGAGCCTCATTCTTTGAGCACATCAAGCTCTGTGATGAGCTTCGTGTAAAGTGAACTGCCGGTAGTTCTCCATTTATTGTACCTTCAACTTTAGATATGCCCTTCATTGACCACGTATTTACACCTCTGTGGTTATAGTTCTCACGAATCTCAACAAAAAAAAAGCTTGTAAATATGCTTTTAGTGACATTTTTATTAGCTCTTTCAAAAATAAGAATTGTCTATTTTTCACGTCATGTGTATTTTTTATATTCTCGTTTGTCGCTAATAGATTTTTAATCATAAAATGAGGATATTATTTAATACGCTCATTATCGATAAAATGGGGATGTGAACGACTTAAAACATATGTACAAATTTGGATGTGTATGGGGATGTGAACTGAAAAAGAAATATTTTTTTAAATGTAATTTTATTGTTTTAATGCACTATTATTTATTTATTTATATTTATTTTAATTTTGCGCCTCGCTTCGAAAAGGCGCGCGCCTGCGCCTTGCGCCTAGGCTCCAGGGACCTTTTGCGCCTTAGGTGCGCCTGCGCCTTTAATAACACTGGGTCAAACGGTCACTTACTCGAATGGTGACTACGGTGACGGATTGACGATGGGTGGAGTTGCGATAGATCCGGGAGAGTGAAGGGGAAGACGAAGGAATGGGTGGCGGTAGATCTCTGCGCAGAGGCAGAGAAGAAAGGGAGACGTGCGGAGGCGCGGAGGCAGAGAAGAAGGGTCTCAGTAAAGTAGAAAAATGAAAGTGATGGGTTATTGGCTTAGGGCACAAGAATATTCGAATACTTATGAATAAGAAACTGAGAAGTTCTATTAATTAAAAGTTATAAGACTACATCAGAACTAATGTTTAATTATTTTTCTTAGAAAAGATTTACTATAAGCGTGTTTGGCCATCCAGGGAAAAGGGCGGGATTGGAGCGGAAGCATTGAGAGAGAGAGAGAGAGATGCGGTGTTAAAAAACGTGTTGACTTTTGAAAGGGAGAAAAGCTTGATCCCCACCAGCAAGTCTCTGACGAAGTCCCACTGTCACAGCCACCTCATTCCCAACAGGCCCGCACCTAGGCCTCCTCACTTGTTTTCGTTGAAGTACTCGTAATAATAAGCCACCTTTTTCGTTATTTTTCTTAGTCGTTAAAAATAAGGCTTGCGAACGAAGCGGCCAAGTATTCTTTCAAGTTTGTTGAAAGATGTTGTGTATGTCTAATCCAAATCAAGCTCATACTCGTCACATGTTATACCAAGCTCAAATGGGCTCGTGTAAAAAATTGAACATCTGCAAATAAAGATGCATGTGTTTGCAGAAAATGCTTCATATATTTGCTTAGATTTGATAAGCAAAATTACTTTTGTTATTACCTTGTACCTTAAAGATGGATATTGAGTCGCCTTTAAGACTAAAACTTCTAAGAAATAGAAGCCAACCAGAAGGGCAAAAAATCATACCAAGAAGATCAAGTTGTCTCCTTTTTCTTGATAAGCAAATTGTGTAATGCTCTGGTTGGAACCTGAAGTTCCTGAACAGTTGGCTAGTATACTACCACAACAACAGGAGCTAAAAATGCAATAGATGAGGTGTGTATATATATATATATATATATATATATATATATATATATATATATATATATATATATATATATGTGTGTGTGTGTGTGTGTGTGTGTGTAATGTGTATATATACACACACTAATATGTACATGTGAGGGCAGACTATTTTTCCAACGTTCATCTGGCCATCTACGTGTCATCGTAGACGGCTCAGATTCTTTTTTTCACTCAAACCCGTCTATTCGCTACTAAGTCTAGCGTTAGGGGTGCAACTTGGGCGGGCTGGACGGGCCCAAGGGTTATACCATGACCAGCCCGTTCTCCAAAAGTTGTGCCCATGTCCAGCCCAGCCCATCTACGGGCCAAATAATATATATCCACGCCAAGCACATCAAAATTTTGGTGGACAAGTGCTGGACGCAGACTGTCCACGGGTTGTCCATGGTTACGAATTACTTTTTTTTTTTTAAATAATAATTTCAAAACATATCATTGACCATCAAACTCTACAATTTATTCATGATAGTAAAAAAAAAGTACATTAAATTCTAAAAATGAACTTAAATATAAGTATGAAAATAAATATTTAGGACAAAACGAGATAAAAAAGACAAGAGTCTCTAATTCTATAATAAGAAATAAAGTAATAAAAGTAAAGTCTTCAAAGATCTCTAAACATGAACGAAAAATGAGAACCGTCGCTCAATCTAGTTCAGAAAAATAAGACAAAATTATGAGCATACATTTGGCTTTTAGACTTTGACTTTGTCGAAGTGGAAACTGAGAGTTCAGAAAATACAATAAAAAATTGTATTCTATTAGGTTAAGAGTTTGGTGGTCGAGATTACATAGACTTACGTGATCTACAGTTTTTAATGACTAAAGGAAATATATATATATATATATATATATATATATATATATATATATATATATATATATATTGTAATGGGAGCTGATTCGTTGATAACGCTAGCAAAATAGGATAAGTTGTTAGCGCGATCTGACCGTCCACGCGCGATCTGTGAACGGTCCAGATTTTTTTTTTTACGTTTTTTTAGTCCATCCGCCACATTATGTAGCGGACGGTATTTTGACAAAAATACCCTCAAACTTAAAAACAGCCCGTCCGCTACATAATGTAGGGGACAGACTTTTCTGTCATTTTTTTCTCTCTCTCTCTCTCTCTCTCTCATTAATGCTCTGACTTTTTTTTCTCTCTTCTCTTTCCCTCATCCGCTACATAATGTAGCGGACTAGTTTTCTAACATCTCTCTCTTTCTCTCATTAATGCTCTGACTTGTTTTTCCCTTCTCTCTATGTCCTTTCTCTTCAATCTGACTTATTTCTTTCTCTCACAACTTTTTTCTTCTCTTTCGTCCTCCTCTCCCCTCTTTTCCTCTCTTTCTCCTTTCATATGATAACCATCAAAAGAAAAGCTTTGAAACAGATTGCTGCAATTCAGGCCCTCTGCTTTTTGGAGATGCTTGACCGAGATGCAATTCAAGTCCACATAAAGCACACAGTCCAATTCAAGGAACCCTGCAACGCGAGGAATCACTGAAAAGAAACTATTTATAAATACAGCTACGTGCGGGTTTTGAGTCGCACGGGGCTTTGCCATTCAGTTCTACGATGTGCAAGACCGGTTGGTCTATGACCGACCCAGCAAAGCAGTATATTGGCTCATTAACAAGGCCAAGAATGCCATTGCCAAGCTGGTTGAACTGCCTGAGTAGAACCCAATTCCTGGTGAACCTTCCACTGCACTGGGGCCAGAGCCAACAAAGTTGCCTCCTTCCTCTTGTGGGTATGAATTTCAGCTACCTAAGCAAATGGGTGAAAACCCAAGTGGTAGTTTTGATGAAGAAAGTATTGAAGATACAATGAAATCGTTCTTTCCTACGAGTTCTGGAATGAGTTTCCAGAACTACCCGAATGAGTTGATGCCAAGAGAAAGGAGAGAAAGAGAAAAAAAAAATGTCAGAAAACTTGTTCGCAACATAATGTAGCGGATGAGAAAAAGGGGAGAGAGAGAGAGAGAGAAAAAGTCAGAGCATTAATGAGAGAAAGAGAAAAAAATGACAGAAAAGTCCATCCGCTACATTATGTAGCGGATGGGCTGTTTTTAAGTTTGAGGGTATTTTTGTCAAAATACCGTCCTCTACATAATGTGGCGGACGGACTAAAAAAAACGTAAAAAAAAAGATCTGGACCGTCCACAGATCGCGCGTGGAAGGCCAGATCGCGCTAGCAACTTATCCTATTTTGCTAGCGCTATCAACGGATCAGCTCCCTATTGTAATTTATATTATATAATAGTTAGATGTGCTAGTTTTCTCACGGACTGGACGGGCTTATAGAAAGCTTTGTCCATGTCCAGCCCATATTTTTTACGGGCCCAAAATTTTAAGCCCATGTCCACCCGTGATCATTATAAAAGTAAGTCCATGTCCATATTTTTGTGAGCTGGCACGGGTTGTCCACGGGTTGCCCGGCTCAAGTTGCACCCCTATCTAGCGGCTAACATTTTTTTTTCAAATTGCCCTTGAGAAAGGTCCGTAAATTGTCTAACAGCTACTAAGTGCAGCAGTTAACCGCTTCTCTTAGTAGCGGTCAGACGAGATACATGAACTATGCCTACTTCTTTCTCTTTCACCTTAAAACTCTCTCTCTCTCTCTCTCTCTCTATATATATATATATATATCTATATATATATCTTCCTCTTCCCTTTCATCCTCCTTTCAGTCCACCATTTTATCTCCCCCAAAGCTCTTTTCTAGCTAGAAGATCGGTGGCTGATAGTTGGAAAAACGTTAGAAGAATGCTAGATGATCGATGGAGAAATAATTTTTTGAAGATTCACTTCCCAAAAATGTAAGCCTTCTGAATTTTCTTCCATAGATCCATGATATATTCGTGATTTATCGCTTTTTTAGGTTTCAATTTATGTTTCTTTTATGTTTCGAATTAGGGCTTTTCTAGAAATTCAAATTAGGATTTCTTTGAGGATTCAAATTAGGGCTTTTTTAGGTTTTGAAATTAGGGGTTCTTTAGGGGTATGAAATTAGGGCTTTATAGGTTCGAAATTACAAATTTATTCAGAGATTAAAATTAGGGGTTTTTACGGTTTTGAAATGAGGGCTTTTTATAGCGTTCAAAATTATTATTTTAATTAGGGTTCAGAATTAAGGCTTTTTTAGTGTTTCAAAATTGGGGATTTTAGAGGGATTCAAAATTAAGGCGTGTTTAGTATTTTGAAATTAAGGTTTTTTTTTTTGGGAATAGTCAGAACTGCAATTTGTATGGCCCGTCGGTATGGGGATTCGAACTCGGGACATTAAGGTCATTCCTCAAGATCCTTTGCCATTCCACCACCCCTTAGGGTTGAAATTAGGGCTTTGTTATGCTTCGAAAGTATTATTGTTTAGCAATTCGAAGGTCTTTTTAGGGTTTCAACACTGGGCTCTTCTAGGGTTTCAAAATTAGGGCTTTTCTAGTATTTAAAATTGGGGCTTGTAAGATTGGAATCTGAACTTCAATTATCTTAACTAATGTTCTTGTGTTTTAGTGAATATTAATTTTTTGAAATGTAAATAGTATGCATGCTAAGTTGGTTTCGAGTTTGGTGCTATTGTTAAAGATATGAAGTTTAATCCTGGGCCTTACAATCCATTGGTTATACCAAGCTCAACCCGGCTCGTGTAAGAGTGAAAAATTGAACAACTGCAAATAAAGGTGCATGTTATGCAGAAAATGCTTCATATATTTGCTTAGATTTGATAAGCAAAATTATTTCAGTTATTACCTTGAATCTTAAAGGTGGATATTGAGCCGCCTTTAAGACTAAATTTTCTAAGAAATAAAAGCCAACTAGAAGGGCAATTTTGAAGATTTAAAAGGTAATAACAAGTTATAGTTTGTGACAGTCAACAAGGACTAAGATTGAGATAATGCTTAAGTAAAGAGGTTGAGTATTTAATACTCTTAATGAAGATATTGCGTTCAGGTTAAGAATCAGGAAGTCCAGTTTGAGACTTAATCTAAACTTAACCTATGTAAACACAAGGAGTGGTGCAATTTTTTTTTTTATTTATCAAAATTTGGAAAATACAGTGTTGTAAGTATTTATGAATTAAGGGAGCAGCACAAGGCCATAATATGGTGCTAAAGCTCATGGTGAACACGTTAAAGAATTGGTGAGATTTGTGTGTATGTTATTTTCTATCTTGTCAGTACATGAATTAAGTTTTAACAGATTACAACTAAGTATTAATTTCGACAAGAATTTGTAATATTTATACAAATAGAAGGTTTAAGTCGAAAGATACTTTCTATATGCATATATCTGGTCCTGTTTTTGATTTTCCTATCACTAACTTAGTGGGAGATTGTTAGAATAATTAGTGACAAGGGTGGATTCGTTGTCCCTCATTAAAAAAGTAAGAAGGCTTCAAAGCGTTTATAAAACTCCTCACAAAATCAATTAAATTTAGATGGTGATAAATATTAGAGGGAGTTTCTTTGGTTTGAACTTGACTTGACATTTAAATAAAACAATATTTCATGGTCAAAAGATGGGCACTTGGGCCTTGTTTGGAATTAATTGTGAAATTTAATTAATTTTATTTTAATTTTATAGCAGTTAGTGCCCAACAGTTGTGTGTGTTAAGTTCTAAGAGTTTTGTTTTAGACAAGAGTTGTGTCCTTTAATTTCCAGAGAGGAGAAAAAAATTTAAAATGTGTTTTTGGAGAAATTTTGATTTTTACTTATTGAAATTTCAATTGGCATTGTAATCTAGAGGAATCTAGCATTTACTTGGCAACATCATAGTGAGGACAAGCTTTATTGTGTTCCTAACATTCTTCACTTTAGATGTGAGCGAATTCCTAGGCTTAGAAGAGGGCTACTCTGTGACATTCCTCAAAATCAATTTGAGAAATTCATAATGATTGAGAAAGAACTCCATCCCTATTCTCTAGTGATATGGGTAAAAATGTACACATGTTGGAGAGTGACACGTGTCGAAAAAGTGGGAAGTGACATTTATCCAGTCTTCCACTCTCTCATTATGGGTGTTAACTGCCCATCAATTTTCGTAACTCCCCATTAAACCTGGTTACTTCCCATTAAAGAGACATAACTACTCTCTAATACATTCTTATAAAAAGGAAGTGGAAAGAGAAAAAAGGTAAGTTCTGACTATCTAATATTCTCAGATACTCTCTTAAAATTCCTTACTGACTTAAGCATCGGAAACTCTCTACCGGAACCCCCTTCGGGGCTTCTGGCACGTCACCGTTTGCTCGTGTTGTGTTTTGCAGGTCTACTTACGTGCTCGTTTGGTCTTAACCAACACTTATCCTGTCCTGGTCAATTTTTAACCACAACATTTTGGCGCCATCCATGGGACCGACTAGCCAGGCAGGTCTTGAAGCAAACACGGTTGGCGAAGAAAAGCGAGGGAGTTCAGAACGTTCGTCGGAGAGTCATCCACAGCCCAGTGGCGTGTACACCGGTCAACGGCTCTTGAGACACTTTATGGTAAGTCTCGAGCCAAGCCTCACGGTGACCAACACTAGGTCGTGCCCATCGATAGCCTTAATGACACAAGCGACAGTCAGCAACCGCGCATAGATCATTGGCCGTCCACAGCGACATCGCACTACGGTTGTTGTACATTTCGCCGATGACAACATGGTTTTTGACCCATCACCATGGGTCGACAAACAACAACCCAGTTGCCATCACTAAAAAGAATCACCCTGGTATATCATCTCTGGCGTCAATGGACGGCTACTATAAAAAAAGGCCTCAATCCGTGACATCTTAACAGCCACCACGATTGGCATTGTAGTAACCACCACTACCATTGCCCCCAGATCTGTCACCACAAAGGGGCAACTGCAATGGCTCCTCTTCCAATCACCCCTGCCGCAAAAAAGGTGCCACCATAAAAACTAAATACGTGAAGAACAGTGGCGCCGTTGGAACCGTGGGTCCTCAAATCGATCTCAGCTCTATCACCATCATGACCCATATCAGCACCGTCACAAAACTGTCAGCCACCGCTGCCACACCAGCGTTGCACAACCGAGGGTCCGCAGAATCGGGGCTCTCCCACGGAGTTGTAACATAATAAAAAGGAGAAAGAAGAGAGAGACAGGATAAGAAGCAGTGTCGCACCGCCAAGGCCAACGTCTCTAACGATGACGTTATAGCGAGACACAGTGCCGATTGCTGCTATTCTGTCCAGTTTGTCTCTTCGGGTCTCCACAATTACAAAAAACACATGCCGAAGCCGAGCGTTGGCCGCAAGCTGAATTTTCGCCCAAACTCCTACTACCGGCGCATTCATTGACCATACCAAAAGGAAGAAAAAAATAACAAAAACAAAAAAGAAAAGGACAGGAACACCAAAGACAAAGCATCACCGCCGCCATAATAGGCCTTTGACCCATTCGTACCTGCCGCCGCCTTGCCACCGCTGTGGTCATTACAACCGTCGTCACCAAACTATAGGCTACTACAGCCACATAGAACGGCCCATCGCCGTGGGCCTTCGTCCACAGGGACTACAACTATGCACACATGCCACCGCCTCCACCGCGACAGCCACATCGTCATAGCCACCAGAGGCACGACCTTCGGCATCCTTGGAGAGGACGTGACCAGATCTGATAGAGGACGTGACCAGATCTGATAGATTAGTTGCTACCAAAACCCAATCGTTTGGGATGGTGGTTCCCTTCACGGTGGCCCTCTTGCGATGCTATAGCTCCCTTTATTCTTGAATAAGTAACTGAAGCCAGGTGATCTTGTTCCTTTAAATTACAAAATCCTAATTTATGTATTTACCCCATAACTATGCATCTTCATGATTAAGCCCACAATCAAGATTTATTTAAATCTTATTTAGTGATGTATCTATGCATATTTGTTTCTTCAAAATGTATGCATGAATAGTCATATATGTCGCTAAAACTGTACACATGCTTATTTCTACACGACGTAATATGCAACGACTATAGTTTTAAGTGCCAGCACGCTTAACATATGCCTACATATTACTTAAATACTTTACCTTAGACCTATTCATTTCTCGATCTAGCGTCGCCCGCTGCCTTAAGGCCATCTGAGTGCTCATAATTTACTATTATGCCTCACTTGCGTCACGCAATACGACACATCCCAACTGTCTAAACGGACAAGGTAGTAATGGTGTTATAGAGCATGATTATTACTCACATTTTAGCATTAAAATATAGGTACCTTAATCAGCTCATATGCTCCCCTGGTATATTTTCCAGTGACTTGTTTTCTCCTATCGCGAGGGTTCACACTGCACCCACAAACTCCAAGAGTACGTGGAAACCGCTTTAATGGCAACATCCTACCTGCCTGGCGTCACATGCTGACTTGTGTATTAGACATGTACACTCTACATGCGATCCGAGTCTTCAAAGCATATCGACAAAATGTAGCAGCTTGTCTTGCTCATAGAGTGATACTCAGACGGACTCCACATCCTCTATTTACTTAGACAGATCATGGACCTCTAGCTTTATCTTCACGTTCTGGCAAGCGGAAAAGCTATGATCCTCTAGCTTTACCTGCTCGTCCACCTAAGCCAACAGGCTATGTACTTAAAAGTTTTGTAAGCATGCCCTACACAATGACTAAGAAGCCATCATTGTGTCTATGCCTTCTTAGACAGGGCGGCTACATGTATATGAGACTACGACCACACTCGCATGAGACCTCCACCCCCTCATATGATGGCCAAGGAGCACAACCTTCTAGCCACCGTTCATGCCGTGTAAAAATCAGTGGAGCAGTTTGTAAGTCTCGATCAATCACCCCTTTCGGATGTATCGAGCACTACAAACCGCCATCGATTAGTAGCAACCTATTCAATGACGCCTCACCTAACCTCTTCATCATAAAGCTGAGGGCATTTGCAATGAACGTACAAGGTCACCTGACAGTGAATTCAAAAATAATCTCGCCTTGTACATTACAAGAGTAACCAAGACCCTTGCCATGTCCACATCACTTTTTCTGAATGGCGAGGAGTATCATCATTCGAGGAATAAAAACCTAAGAAGAAATATTACAAGGCTCACTCGTAAGTGCCTCAACCATGCTCTAGCCACTCTCATGACAGACACCTTGAAAAGCTCAGCATCACAGTGCCAGTCATCATCCGGTACCCCTTCACTGCGGACATAAATGATGGTCAAGCCTAGCACCCATGCTCATCTTTATAAAGAATCTCCTAAACCCTAGCCTAACTAAGCATTCATACTCCTTTCTCGAGGAGTCACGTAAGCCTCACAAGGTAGAGATTTTTTGAATTCCTAGCTCACTGCTCGTTGAGCCGCGTTAAAGAACTCTGATGGACTCTTACCTCGCCAGTCCGAGTAGACGAGCTCCTTTAGGCGTCTCGAAGTCTCCCTTGCTCAAAATAAAATAAAGTTCTCCTTATATTGAGATATTATGGTAATCCAATAGCCAGGATCTCACGAGCATTGGGAAAACCAACACGTGGCGCTAATCAATCAGCAAAACAGGGGGGTAAGTTTACCATTCTACCTCTTGATGGAAATGACAAAGTCGAGTTGACATGCTATTTCACTTGAATCCTCTATAAAGCCTTTGCTCGCTCAGCCAAGTAGACGAGATTTTTTGGTGTCTAAGCCTCTGCTCGCAAAATCGAGCAGATGAGCACATTAGACCCCTAATGCCTCTACTCACCCAACCGAGTAGACGAACTCCTTTGGAGGTCTAAGTCTCTGCTCGCAAAGTCGAGCAGACAAGCACATTAGACCCTTATGCCTCTACTCGCTTAGCTGAGTAAAGGAGCTCTTTTGGGTCCAAGCCTCTGCTCGTAAGGCCGATCAAACGAGCACATTAGCCCCCCATTACATCTACTCGCTCAGCCGAGTAGACGAGCTCCTTTGGTCTTAGCCACTGCCGAGCAGACGAACGCATTAGACCCATGCCTCTACTCTAGCCGAGTAGACGAGCTCCTTTGGCCTTAGCCTCTGCCGAGCAGATGAGCGTATTAGACCCATGTCTCTACTCTTACCGAGTAAACGAGCTCTTTTGGTGTTAGCCTCTACCGAGCAGATGAGCGCATTAGACCCATGCCTCTACTTTTGCCGAGTGGATGAGCTCTTTTGGTCTTAGCCTTTGTCGAGCAGACAAGCGCATTTGACCCCTTATGCCTCTGATTGTTTGGCTGAGTAGACAAGCTCTTTTGGTCTAAGTCTCTGCTGGCCAAAGCCGAGCAGATGAGCGCATTAGACCCCTTATACCTCTACTCGACTGGCCGGGTAGACTAACTTCTTTGGTCTAAGCCTATACGCGCAAAGCTGCGCAGACCAGCAAATTAGACCCTCAAACATTTCTACTCGCCTAGCCGAGTAGACGAACTCCTTTCGAGGTCTAAGCCTCTGCTTGCAAAGCCGAGCAGACGAGCACATTAGACCCCCCTAAAACGTCTCTACTCGCCTGACCGAGTAGACAAGCTCCTTTCGAGGTCTAAGGTGCTGCTCGCAAAGTTGAGCAGACGAGCACATTAGACCCTCCAATATCTCTACTCGCCTAGCCGAGTAGACGAGCTCCTTTCGAGGTCTAAACCACTGCTCGCAAAGCTGAGTAGAAGGGCACATTAGACCCCCCAATGCCTCTACTCGCCTGGCAGAGTAGGAGAGCTCCTTTCAAGGTCTAAGCCTCTGCTCGCCAAAGACGAGCAAGCGAGTGCATTAGACCCCTTATGCCTCTACTCGATTGGCCGAGTAGACGGGCTTCTTTGGTCTAAGCCTCTACTCGCCAAAACCGAGCAGGCGAGCGCATTAGATCCCTTATGCCTCTACTCATTTGGCCGAGTAGACGTGCTCTTTACCAAGGGGAAACTTATCCACCAAGCACGAAAAACCATTTTTGGCTGAAATTCCATGATGCGGAACACAACTTTGATGCTAAATCACTCATATTAATTCCATGTTCTTTCTCAAAAAGAACATGGAATGAGGGGCAAATGATATAGGTAAAAATGTACACATGTTGGAGAGTAACACGTGTGGCCACCACAAAGTTCTGAAACTGCCCCATGACTGTTGGAGAAGTGGGAAGTGGCATTCACCCACTCTCCCACTATCTCATTATGGGTATTAACTGCCCATCAATTTTCGTAACTCCCCAGTAAACCTCGTTACTCCCCATTAAAGAGACATAACTACTTTCTAATACTTTCTTATAAAAAGGAAGTGGAAAGAGGGAAAAAGGTAAGTTCTGACTATCTGAAATTCTCAGATACTCTCTCAAAATTCCTTACTGACTTAAGCATCAGAGACTCTCCGCCGAAGCCCCCTCCGGAGGTTCCGACGCGTCACTGTTTGCTCATGTTGTGTTTTACAGGTATGCTCGCGTGCTCGTTTAGTCCCAACCAACACTCATCCAGTCCTAGTCAATTTTTGACCACAACATCTAGCATTTCGTCCTCATCCAACACAATCACCTGCTCCATAAACGCTCCGAGTATCTCTGCAACTATTAGGCACGGTGTGATGGGGAGGAAAGCTTTGAGTGGTGATGATGAAATAGCCTGGAGTGATGGTGATGATGGTGATGGTATTCGGCCACTATGATAATATTAGAGTTCATTAAACAAAAAAACATTGGAAAGAAAGAAGATTCCAGGTTATTTTCTATTAATTATGAGGTATAATTTTAGGCATGTGCGACCTTTTATCATTTCAATGAATTCATAACTTGCCTTTCAAATGTGCAGTATTCAATAACTGTGAGGAGGTTCAGTGCATCCTCTCACAATTGGACAGGATAAATCGCTCTCAAACCAAAGTACAAGGGGTCAAACCCTAATTTTTCCTTGCAGGAATGCAATTTTAATAAGCATTATAAAGAGGAAAACGTGTTTTCACTGAGATTGTACCCATTTGCTTCTACTTGGAACATTTCAATTTGGGAAAACTGCCTGACATGTACGTTAATTACCAATGTCAGGATCAAACAAAGTGTAGTCTGAGGAGGAGCAGATAGCAGCTTCACTGTTTCATGGGTTCAGACTGGGGGGGTGCCATTTGATTTGGAACAGCGAGGAAAGTGAGGGAAGGAAAGTCTTAACCAAAAACAAGGGTGGTCACATGGCTCCATCAGGAAGGTTAAGCTTTTCTAATCTCAATTTAATCAACAGACACAAGTGGGGCTTGATTAGCCAAAAATTAATCCAAAGTCAATAATGTTGACTTTGGCATCTTGGTTTGGTTGAGTATATTGGCTAATCTCTCTGCCTAACTGCCCCTATCATCAGTGACAGAGTAGTTAAGGACAGTGACACAAGTGCCCACAGCCATCCCTTGCTTGCCAGCAAATGTTTCATGATCCTGGATCACTATCTAACTAAGCAATCCGTAACCCGAGCTCCGGGGAAGCCAATACATACACGAGACATAGCATTTCTAATGCCGCACACGCACACCCGAATAAATCCCTTATAAAAAAGGGTGAAAAAAAGCCTAGCAGTGACTACGATGTATTACACGTATAAAAACAGCAGTGTTGCATTCTCTGAAAATTGAATGAATAGATTATAAAGCTTCGCATGGTAGGCTCATCAAAATAACACTAGGAAGCACAAACTTAAGTGCCGGTGTGGATACGGCACGAGTACGTATACGTGGATTTGCCATTTTTAAGAATTACAACATACAAGTTTGCAGTGATGCGGCGGCATATGTTACAATATGCATACCATATATGTGTGAAAATAAAGTAATATTTCTAGCCAAATTACAGAAATTTGTTATGTTTAATGGTTTGTTTCGTAAATGCTAAAATTACATTAAAGTTTATATGTGGTATTACTACTGCTCATTTGAAGTATTGAAGCTATCTTATATAATACTCTATTCTTCCCACATAAATTAAATCGCATTTCACTTGGCACGCATATTAAAAATTTAGGTCATATATTCTGTATTTCTCATTATACCATATATATATATATATATATATATATATATATATATATATATATATATATATATATATATATATATATATATATATATATATATAGGGAGCTGATCCGTTGAGAGCGCTAGCAAAATGGGTTAAGTTGCTAGCGCGATCTGGCCCTCCACGCGCGATCTGTGGATGGTCCAAATTTTTTTTTTGCGTTTTTTAAGTTCGTCGGCTACATTGTGTAGCGGACGATTTTTGGACAAATATACCCCTCAGTTTCTAAGTCAAGGTGCTGTGTTTTCTAAATTATCGTTCGCTACATAAAGTAGAGAACGCTATTTCAGAAAATTGCCTGACAATTTGTCATTTCCAAGAAAGCAACTCTCTGATTTCTCTGACATGCCTCTCTCTCTCTCCCAAATTTAAACTAACATGTAATCTGTATGTTTTTGTTATGTTGTTTCTTCTGTTACGTGCTTTTTTAGTTTCAATTCAACTACCATGGAATCACACAAACCAAAACAAATCCAATGTTGCTGATGCCCACAAATCTGTTCAGACCACCACCATCGACGCCCAACATCATCCCATGTAGAAATAATGAAAACCCACCACCACCATGAAATAGAAAATTGCCGCCACGACCAATCAAGCAACCACTACCTCAAATCAACCCATCACCATAGAAGGACAGGAAGAAGAAACCCCAACCACCACCACCACTGTAGCCCCCAACACCCACCATCCGAACCTCCGCCACCCACAACCATCAACATCCAAGATCTGTATCTAACTCCAATTAAATTAGAAGAAAAGATGGAAAAAAAAGAAGAAGTTTGACGAAAATCTGGAGAATTTCTTTGAATTAGTTGGAAGAAATCTGAAGAAAATCTTTGAAATATTTTGAATAAATTTGTCGGTCTTCTCGTTTTAGAGGCGGCGGCGGCATGCAGAGAGAGCAGCGTCACTGGTGCCATCTGAGACGACGGGGGCGGCAGTGCTATACCTTTGCCTTTCTCTGGCCGGCGATGACGGAAGTGGGCAGCTGAGAACAGTAGAATGAATCCATTAATCTGAGGTTGCTTTAATGGCAGATATGAGGTTGATAAGTCTAAAGCATAGACAGATTGCACCACGGCCATAAGGAGATGAAAAAGGGAATGGTGTTCACTTAAAGTCCCACCTTCCATCTATGACAGAACATTTATGGAAGTGGGTAGATGATGGAAGTGGGCAGCTCACACACACACACACACACAGAGAGATATGCAAGTAATATGTGAAAGGTTTGTCTCATTTGTTTGGCTAACATATTATGTCTGCTACATTATGTAGCGGACACTCTTTTGCTTTACAATCAATCACGTGCTTGAGGGGTATATTTGTCCAAAAATCGTCCGCTACATAATGTAGCGGACAGACTTAAAAAAAACGTAAAAAAAAGATCTGGATCGTTTACAGATCTCGCGTGGATGGTCAGATCGCGCTAGTAACTTAACTCATTTTGCTACCGCTATCAACGGATCAGCTTATATATATATATATATATATATATATATATATATATATATATATATATATATATATATATATATATATATATATATATATATATATATATATATATATATATATAGATCCACACCCACCAGTGGAGAAATAACAATTTCTCCACCGAACCGCAGGTAAGAGCAGCAGTTGGGCCACGTGGACGAAAAAGGCGTACGGCCACTGCATTAATGGCGAAAATGGCACGAGAAATGGTGAGAAAAATGGTGAGAAGGAGAAAAAGGACACCAACTGCATGCACAACCAGCGGTTGGCATTAATATGCCCTGCCACGTGCCGTCCCCCACCCCTGCCACGTGGCCCAACCCCATGGCCCTTGCCACGTGGCGTCCCCTCCCCCTGCCACGTGGCCCAACAGCATGGACAACCGGCGGTTGGGGCGACGGCCCTGCCATGTGGCATCCCCTCCCTCTGCCACGTGGCCCAACCGCATGAACAACCAGCGGTTGGGGCGATGGCCCTGCCACGTGGCGTCATCTCCCCCTGCCACGTGGCCCAATCTCTCATACCACCCGCGGTTGGTCCCCTCCCCTGCCACGTGGCCCAATCTCTCATACCACCCGCGGTTGGTCCCCTCCCCTGCCACGTGGCGTCCCCTCCCCTCATCCGCAGGGCCCAACCGCTCATACAACCCGCGGTTGGTCCCCTCCCCTGCCACGTGGCGTCCCCTCCCCCTGCCACGTGGCCCAACCGCTCATACCACCCGCGGTTGGTCCCTCCCCTGCCACGTGGCGTCACCTCCCCTGCCACGTGGCGTCCCCGGGTGATGCCCCCACCTGGTGTCCTTCCCTCGATGCCACGTGTCATCCTTCCCTCCCCCATGATGCCCCCCACGTGGTGTCCTTCTGCCGAAATTTTTTTTTTGCCGCAGCCTTTGACCGCATAAACAACCACCCTTCCTCACTTTTTTCTGTCTTTTTTCTTCTCTCTTCCTCACTTTTCTCTCTTTATAATCCCCTCCCCCGAACCCTTCTTCTGCACTCTGTCGTCTTTTACCAACTTCCTTCGTACTTCATATCTCACCTCCATAATCTCCATAACAATACAAACCAAAAAATTTTACGCTAGAAGATCGGTGGATAACCGCTAGAAGATTGTTGATTTTTCTTTAAATACATCAAGTCACAACAAGTAAGTATTTTGAATTTTCTTATAATTCAAAGTTAGGTTTATACAAATCAGCGTATTACATTTATAGATTCCAAAATAGCAATTTTTTAAGGCGCCAAATATAGACAGTTTTTCACGAATTTATAAAAAATAGCTAGAGCTAGATTTTGCCAAAATACAAAAAAGAGACCCTAGTTATTCTTAAAGGATCTGTCTCAGGTTAAAATTTCAGATTTTTCCAAAGACTGGAAAGGGGTTAACTGATATGGGGAACCTTGTAACTCTGTAGTGTATTTTAAAATATCAAGCTAGCGCGATTTCGCGCGAAAATTTTATGAGAACCCTAGGATGTTGGGAAGTTCCATTCCCCAGGAATTCGGGCCATTCCGAAGCCGTTACCTATTTTTTTGGCCGAACGGCCCTTTAAGCGCTTGATCCGGACACCGGTTCGGGATTTTTGGGCGAAACCTCCGTAAAATACTTTTTATGTCAAGAATGAATTCAGGGAGCCTCAAGTAGCATTTTGAAGCACTTTTGATATTTTTCGATGCCAGGGGGCATTTCGGTAATTTTACAGTGCTAAGTTTTTCGACGGACTTTTTAGTCCAGAAATGTAATTACAAAACCTGAAATGTTGTTTTGAAGCTGATTTGGCGCGCGTAGGGGTGTTTTGGTAATTTTCCCGCGCCAAGTTTTCCAAACGACTTTTTAGTCCAGAAATGTTGTTTTGAAGCTGGTTCGGGGGCGTTGGGATGATAGTGAACGCTCAGGGGCATTTCGGTAATTTGCCGCTGATCGGGGGCTATTTTGCTAGGAAGAATCCAGCTTAAAATTCATACCTTAAAATAACTTTTAGTTCAGGAAAGGGTGTGAGACACCCGAAAACTTATTTTACGGAGGGGATATTTTGCATAAGTAGCGGGTGTTTTGCCTTATATCCGCTCTAGTTGAACGATGGAGGAGCGAGACGAACTCATTTCACTTCCGGTTTGGTGAAATGACTGTTAAGTTAGAGGACGTCGGATTTATACTTGGAATCCCATGTCACGGCAGACCCGTTACTCTGAACGTGCCGTCTGCATCCATAGCGAATATGGCTATGCAGTATTTTTTGGGAATTCCAAGGGCAGCGCTTACAACAAACGGCGTCAAGCTTAAATGGCTGAGAGAGCAGTACGGCGTGCTACCGGATGAATACACTCCTCAAGATTTCGTGACGTATACGAAGGCATTCCTTCTGTATATTATTGGAGCTATATTACTTCCGACGCATTCGAAAAACACGGTGCATCCGAAGTATATGGTGTTCTTGGAGGATCTTGAGGAGGTATACTCCTATTCGTGGGGTTCAGCTGTCCTTGCGCACCTATATCGAGCACTGCATAAGGCTACGAGAAACGGTGCCAAGTCCATTGCCGCCTGCCTGACTCTATTACAGGTATGAGCATTTATTTTCTTGGTCGGATCCTTAGTCAATATATTCGGGATTAATTACTAATTCCATATAATGTTTGCATTCACAGGTTTGGTCTTACGAGAGGCTACCCATGGGTCGTCCACAACCGTTGGTAGATTCCGATGAGACGTGGCCTGGGGGCCTACGACCAACCGGAGGAGGAGACGGGTAGACCCTCACCACCATCTAAAGTTCTATCGGGGGGAACTAGAGATACTAGATGCATCCCAGGTGACGTGGCAGCCATATGGCAAGGTGATGCATCTGTTGGATGAGTGGTGTTGGCAACTTCCGGTGTCGTACGTGCTGGCAGGTTTGGTTCGGGTGCCGCTCATTCACTTCGAAGAATGTGAGTTTCAGATGCCCGATCGAGCTATGAAGCAAGCTGGCTGTCCACAAGGGATACCAAAACCCGCTGTAGACATGCGGCCATACAGGGGTGGTCGAGGGCCGAACTTCGAGGTGGCTGATGCCTTGATTTTGTTGGGTGACGAGGTGCACCAGTGGAATACCTGGCAGGAAACGTATGATAGCCTTGTATCGCTGAAGCACGACGGCATTAGTACTGAGGAATACTTACAGTGGTTTCTCAGGGTGACGCGCACGAGGGTGAATCGCCCTTCCCAGGTGAAGAAGACATCGTACGCGCCACGTGAGGTCTATGACCAGTTCTGGGCATTGGCCATTGTAAGTCATGCTAGTGTTGTTTGATAATTTATTTGCGCACCTTATCGACCATTTGTCAAATATGATTAGCCATATTTTCTATGCATGTTTTTTAGGTTGACCAGGGCATTGAGGTGTTCAAGCAGCTGGAGTCGTTTGTCGCGCAGGCTCCTGACAATCTCAAGAGGTCCATTGAGAAGTACAAGACTGAAGTTCAAAACTTTAGTCTTGCGTACCGGGGTTACCAAGGGGAGCCGTCTAGTCGCCCTCGTCCTGACGCGTACGACTATCAGCCCCAGAGTCAGGTGTGGGAGCTGTCTGGTCGCCCTCCTCCTGACGCGTACGACTATCAGCCCCAGAGTCAGGTGTGGGAGCCGTCTAGTCGCTTGCCTCCTGACGCGCCTTCATCGCATAGCTATGAATTCTGGGAGCCGTATAGTCGCTTGCCTCCTGACGCATACGACTCTCAGTGCCAGAGTCAGGTTCCCCAAGTAGGAATCCAGGCCTCGCGCCCAAGCTTTCGGTCGGACAAAGGACAAGCGACGAAGCCATTGAGGCCGGACAAGATGGCTTGGATCGACCGGCACTACTTCGGGCATGAGCCTGTCAATTCAGCAGACTTTCCCCTTGCGACATTCCTAGGTCATGAGGATATCAGAACGTTGGCGCCGGAGACAGATCTTTCAAATTTTGTCATGAACGCTTACATAGAACTGCTCCGGATTAGAGAGCAACATTTTAACCGTTCTGAATATTTGAAGCTTAACATGTATCCCACTCATTTTGTGGAATTAACGGTGAGAGAATTCACAGAATGGAGGCGAGGGGGCGGCAGGAGTAAGTGGAAACCAGGTCGAAACGTGTTAGGCATGATGAACGCAGACTATCAATGTCCCGCTGCTGATGCGAACCTTATCATGATACCCTGTCATCATGCAAACCACTGGTTCCTATTAGTTCTCCATCCAGCGTTCAGAACGGTTCACATATACGATAGCCTAAGGGAGGACGGGCCTGGACAGCTGCTGGCACAGATGTACAACGAGTACATCACTTTAGTGGTTAGTTTTTATTTTTTGACCTTGGCTCATAGTATATTGTTCTTGTTTCATAGGCTTGATTCTCGTTTTTATTGTTGGATGCAGACTACTGTCCTCTCGCTAGCATGCGGACGGCCACAGGGTGACCCTTGGACGGTCGTGATGATAAAGGACCGACCAAAGCAATATAACGGTCACGATTGCGGGATTTACGTCCTCAAGTACATGGACTACATTGCTCGCTCGGAAGTGCTCAAACACTCCTCGTGGACTAGGAAGGATGCCTTGACGTTTAGGTATAGGATAGCCTGGGAGCTGAAAAAGAATGAAGCTAGACGCCTTCATTACCATTATCCTGACGTGCGTGGCTAGCTGCTGTGATGTTACAAAAAACTGTACCAAAAAGAAATGTACATAATTTTTCGCATGCTATGAATTTGGCGCTAAAATGTGCGCGAATATATCGCATTCAAAAAAATTACGCGTCTCGCTTTTCGCCGAAATTCATAGAAATGGGCTAACTAGCGTGCATGAGGTGCAATGAGCGAAAAAAAAGTGACAAAAAAATTTCAACTTTTTCGAAAGCTATCAAATGGGGCCTAAAGTGTGCCCGAATAGGCCCTTCCTAGGAAAACTCAAAAATTAATGTGTCTCGTTTTTCGCCGAAAGTCTTACAAATGGGCTAACTAGCGTGCCTGAAGTGCAATGAGCGAAAAAAAGTGACAAAAAAAATTATAACTTTTTTCGGAAGCTATCAATTGGGGCCTAAAGTGTGCCCGAATAGGCCCTTCCTAGGAAAACTCAAAAATTAATGTGTCTCGTTTTTCGCCGAAAGTCTTACAAATGGGCTAACTAGCGTGCCTGAAGTGCAATGAGCAAAAAAAAGTGACAAAAAAAATTACAACTTTTTTCGGAAGCTATCAATTGGGGCCTAAAGTGTGCCCGAAAACGGAGTTACCAAAAATATCAATAATCCACAAATCAAATCACAAATTAAAGATTGCACAAACCAAATCACAAATTTAAACATTATAAAAGTTCAATTTATACAACTGAAACATTAACCCTAACACTCTTCCTCATCATCGTCCTCCTCGACCATACTGCCAGGTTCGATACCTAACACTTTATAATGGTTTCTCTTGTCATGATCAGTCATCTTATTACACAACGCACACTTTCGTAATTTTTTTTGACCCGTTGCTTCTTCAATCGGATTCTTCATGCGTATTGCTCGTTTTCGCCCTTTTGTTTGAGAAATAATTGGATCAAAAATGTCGTCCTCCTCACCTTGTAGGTCAGTGCCGTCAATGACTGGCTGTTTGGCTCGATTGAATCTACCGCCTGGAGTTGTCCGAGTAGTCGGAGTGTCCACAGTTTCTGGTAATGCCATCCTAAACTGTGCATGCTTAGCCTTATCCCGTGCGGCTGCTTCAACTTGATACCTGTACCCATCAAATGTCGACGCTGCATCCATTGATAAACCGTGCATGATGTTACAAAGGTGATTATATCGCAGCGACTCAGATTGCTCGAAATCAACTGAAACATTGGGCACGTAAGGAATGTGACCGTGGACTCTGTTGGCTTCCTTCGTCCACCGTTCCAAGATATACTGTGGAGGGATTTCACTAGCATTCTTGGCGCTCAAAACCCTCAACGCGTGTCGACAAAGTATACCTTTATGCTCAAACAGTTGACAGTTGCAATTAACCAACCCGGTGTCCTTACAAACTGCTACGGTAAAATGTCGTCTGTTCCTCGGAGCCGACGAAGAGCACGGATTGGCGAAATTCGTCACATTTGTCAAAGCATAAACCTTGATATCTCTGGTGGAATACTCGTGCAACTTTGTCATGCCATATTGATTCGACTTTAGTAGTTCCTCTTGAAACTGTCGAAACATTTCCTTGGTATAGACTTGAGCCGCATGAGCCTCTAAAGGTGAATAAACTAGTATAGCTCTTTCTTTGCAAACTGTAGCCGCGTCGGCTTCTCTCTCACGGTACAATTGCCTGTCAACGGCTTTCTGCATCTCTAGTACGAACTCCGCTATACTTGAAGACTGGCCTACGTACCCATCAAAGAATGAATTCATAGCTTCGCTTCTCGAGGTCGTAGTCATTCCGGCTGCAAAAAACTTCTTGGTGTAGGCACCGACCCACTGTGTCTTGATCTCATACAACGATTGTAACCATTCATGATTGTGCAAATAGTAAGTATCCATTAACGTGGCCCACCTCTCCTCGAACACGTCTACCGTCAACGATTTCTTCACACATGTATTAAAGTCAGTCTTGAATGACGGATGGTTTGCATATACATTGTGAAGCCGTTCGGGATATTTGTTGCTTATGTGCCATGTGCACAGGCCATGGTGAGTACCTTAGCGATTGCATTTTTCATTGCCAGATCTTGGTCGGTGATGATGGTCTTTGGAGGAATATGATACATTGCTTGAAGCCACGTTTCAAATAACCACGTAAATGACTCCTCCGTCTCATCCCTAAGCAGGGCAAAGCCAAACGAGATTGACTGATAGTGGTGGTTCACCCCGGTGAACGGAGCAAAAGGCATAGAGTACTTATTGGTGCGGTATGTGGTGTCAAACGTCACAACATCCCCAAAATTTTGGTAAGCAGCTCTAGAACGGGGGTCCGCCCAAAATATAGTACTAATGCGGTTCTCATCATCCAGTTGGAGACTGTAGAAAAATCCAGAATTCTCACTCTGAAGGCACCTGAAGAGATCAAGTGTAGTTTGAGAATCACTCTTACCGAAAGACTCTCTCCTCTGAGCACGAAGTTCATTTCGAAGGTCTACTTCGTTGAAACTCAACTTGTCAATCCCCCCAGCCTGGCTTGAGAAAACCCCCATCATCTTAGAAGGTGGAATTTTAGCCTCGGCCATTGTAAAAATCAGTTGTCTGTGTGCCGCGCTTATTTCTCGGTGTTGATGAATTTGACCAATCTTACTAGGGGTCATCAACTGATGATTATGGCTCAACTCCACTCCTGTCACAACCCAATGGTTTTCATTTTTTCGGTGTACTGCATACACATGGGCCTTGCAGCCGGTACCCGGAAATGTGTCCCGTTTTCTTTGTCTTGTTGTCCCTTCGTCACTGATCCGAACGACCGGGGGTACATGCGGTGCTCCTCTATGACACTCAAATAGTCTTGCACAAATTTGATCTGTATTCGCCCGTTTTCTAGTCGTCTTAGTTCTAATACCGAAACCTATCGTTTTCGAATATGCTCTATAGTATGCTTCAACTTCGTCCAGTGTTTGAAAAACTTGACCAACGTAAGGTGGATCAGAACCTTCACAAAAATTATTTCCTCCAGTTGCATCCATATTTATACTGGAATCTAAAAAATAAAAATTATATCATTCTCAACAAGTCATAGATTTAAATAAAAGAAGAATAAAATTTATTTAAACCACCGTCTTTCGGGAAATTTGGTATAATGTAAAATTAGCAAAATAGCCCCCGATGAGCGACAAATTACCGAAATGCCCCCGGGGGTTCATTATCACCCTAACGCCCCAAATCAGCTTCAAAACAACCTTTCAGGTGCTTTGCTTACATTTCTGGACTAAGAAATCCTTTGAAAAACTTAACGCTGCAAAATTACGAAAATACCCCTATCGGGGATGCGAATTACCAAAATGCCCCCTGACAAAAAAAATCTGAAAAGTGCTTTGAAACGGGATTTTAAGCTTCCTGAATTCACTCTTTAAAATAACTTTTCAGGTGTCTCACACCCTTTCCTGAACTAAAAGTTATTTTAAGCACAAATTTGTGTAATGTAAAATTAGCAAAATAGCCCCCGGGGGTTCATTGTCACCCTAACGCCCATCAAACCAGCTTCAAAACAATCTTTCAGGTGTTTTACTTACATTTCTGGACCGAAAAACTTTTTTTCGGGAAAATTACCAAAACACCCCTCGCGGGGTGGCAAATTACCAAAATGTCCCCTGGCTTCAGAAAATATCAAAGTGCTTTAAAATGCTATTTTAAGCTTCCTGAGTTCATTCTTGATCTAAAAAGTATTTTACGGATTTTTCGCCTAAAAATCCCGAACCGGTGTCCGGATCGAGCGCTTAAAAGCCCGTTCGGCCAAAAAATTAGCTAACGGCTTCGGAATGGCCCGAATTCCTGCGGAATGGAACTTCCCAACACCCTAGGGTTCTCATAAAAGTTTCGGGAGAAATCGCGCTGTCTTGATATTTTAAATTACACTGCAAAGTTACAAGGTTGCGCGTATCAGTTAACCCCTTTCTAGTCTTTGAAAAAATCTGAAATTTTTACCTGATACAGATCTTTTGAAAATAACTAGGGTCTCTGTTTCGTACTTTGGCAAAATCTAGCTCTAGCTATTTTTTATAAATTCGTGAAAAAACTGTCTAATTAAGTTTTCACCTTTAGCGACAATTACGCCCCGCAATCAGCTGCAAAACAACATTTCAGGCGTTTTACTTACATTTCTGGACTTAAAAGTCCGTTGGAAAACTTTTTCGAGAAAATTACCAAAATACCCCTCTCGGGGTGGCAAATTACCAAAATACCCCCTGGCTTCAGAAAATATCAAAAGTGCTTTAAAATGCTATTTTAAGCTTCCTGAGTTCATTCTTGATCTAAAAAGTATTTTACGGATTTTTCGCCTAAAAATCCCGAACCGGTGTCCGGATCGAGCGCTTAAAAGCCCGTTCGGCCAAAAAATTAGCTAACGGCTTCGGAATGGCCCGAATTCCTGGGGAATGGAACTTCCCAACACCCTAGGGTTCTCATAAAAGTTTCGCGCGAAATCGCGCTGGCTTGATATTTTAAATTACACTGCAAAGTTACAAGGTTGCGCGTATCAGTTAACCCCTTTCCAGTCTTTGGAAAAATCTGAAATTTTTACCTGATACAGATCTTTTGAAAATAACTAGGGTCTCTGTTTTGTACTTTGGCAAAATCTAGCTCTAGCTATTTTTTATAAATTTGTGAAAAATTCTATTTTTGACGCCCTAAAAAATCGCTATTTTGGAATTTTTCGAATGTAATACCCCGATTTGTCAAAACGTAATTTTGACGCCCTAAACACGAATTTTAGACTATTGTAAGAACAATTTAAGCGTAACACAATTTAAACAATCAATTGGTAAGAACAAATTGAAAAATACTTACTTGTTTTAACTTGATATATTTCAAGAAAAATCCACCGATCTTCTAGCGTAAATTTTTTTTGTTTGTATGTAGGTGAGATAGGGAGAATGAGGAGAGTGGAAGAAATGATTCGGGGATGAGGGATTTTATAGAGAGAAAAGTGAGAGAGGAAGAGAAGAAGCGTGAGTGAACAGCAGGGAGGGGGAGGGGGGAATGACACGTGGGTGTGGGGGGTAGGGTGGTAATGACACGTGGGGGAAGAGGGGGTTCACGGGTGGGGGAAGGGGGGTTCACGGGTGGGGGAAAAGGACATAGGGTGGGGGCCACAGGGTGGGGGGCAAGGGGGGTGATGGGTGGGGGGCAAGGGGGGTGGGGGTCACGGAAGGCAATAATGCCAACCGCAAGTAGGAGTTGCGGTTGGGCATTAATGCCACCATTTTCTCACGAGTTTTTCATTTTCTCGTGATATTTTCGTGAATTTCTCATAGTATTTTCGTCCTTTTTCGTCCCTTTTCGTCCCTTTTTGCGCCACGTGGCCCAACCGCTGCTCTTACCTGCGGTTCGGTGTTATTTCTCCACCGGTAGATGTGGATCGGTCCCCTATATATATATATATATATATATATATATATATATATATATATATATATATATATATATATATATATATATATATATATATATATATATATATATATAGGGGGGGAAGGAAGAAAGTGGATCAGGAAAGAGAAAAATTAGTTCATGTAGTGTTAATGTGGAGAGAGAAAGTGTAAGAAAGTGGGCTAACGAGTTAGTGAAGAGTTGAAAGAGAAATAGAATAAATAAAGTGTAAAAAGGATAAATATAAAAAAAAAACACCTAAAGAATATTTTTTAATTTGCAAAGTGAACAATTTTTTGAGACACCAAAAATGGACAATAGCTGTCCCTGTTGCGTGTCTACCGCACCCAAGAATCATGTAGTGATAATAAAATAAACAATTTTAGGTATGCATACGGTACGTGCCCGACATGCACCTGATACTGGTTCCAAACTATCGCACCCATGCTTTATATATATATATATAGAGAAATAACATATAAGTTGCGAAAGATAAACGACGATCTACGGGCATCACAATATTGCATCTGTTAATCTTACTAGTTACTCTTAGTTATTTCACCTGAGACTTATCTAGGCCCGGAAATGATTTCACCATTTGGCAAATACTAAGGAAAAATTCAAAATGACGTGGTTGAAAACTGGGGTTGAGGGGGGTGTTTACATCAGGAAGCACCATGTGACTGAAGGATCTCCGCCACAACATGAACACCGTCTACACCTTCTCGACAAATTAAAAGTAATCCGGCAAAACATCGTCGCTGCCAGAACTGGGAAGAATTAGTCCTCGTGTTAATGGTTCGAGGATGTCGTCGAACATTTCCAGGAAAATCTCATCAGAGCAGCCAGGGAGAGGGAGATTATAGAAAATCTACCAAAATTCTCATCGGAGAAGATGGAGCAATACCTAAAACTTCAAAGAAAAGTTGTTTTCCAACACTTCGCACTTCAATTTTGGTTTGACTTAGATATTTTCTGCAGTGGCGCACCAAACACAAGAAAGTGCAAAAAATCGATTTCTGTGAAATGATTTTCGTGAAACAAGCAGGGTCCGAGTTTCAAGTGGTCCGGCTGCCTTGTTTAAGAAATGGGAGTACAAATAAGTATATTGCGCATAAGCATTTATTACAAAGTACAGCTTTAGCATCATCATTTTAAGTCACGCAGCATACATTACAGACACAACCCACCCACAATGAGATCACGGCATCTCAGGCCATCTCCCATGCAAGCATAATCGGAAATGGCAACTTTCACGACATCCTGCATGTAATACTCACGGTCAGTATAAACTAAAACACATAAGTGGGCAGTGGCCGAAGACCCTAAGATACTCAAATGACAAAGGGCTATAACTAGAAGCAACGATTAGTTTGTTTGGAAAAGAAAGAAAATGACGATGACTAAATTCTGCCACAAACTTTCAACAGCTTTAAATAAATGTGTTGAGATACTTACAGTAGGGAATAATCTTCCATCGCTGGTTATCACCTTTCTTCCACTCCCACAAGACAATAGTAGTGCCATTGTGGACACCTCCTTGATTTTTATCACCATCAAATGCGTCAACATTCAGGCGAATGTTATTAACCATCCTTATTGCTCTAAAACCATCACCCAAGTCCTTGCTCTGAGTCCAAAGGACAGACTCGTCAAGAACATCTGGATAGTAGGGGATCAGCTGCACCTGCAGAGGAGTTCAAGGACGAGTAAATAGTTGATTCCAACCCACAACTCGGGGAAACAGTGGCAAGCCACTTTCTCCAGACTTGCCAGTCACCATAAAAAAGAGGACAGGGGAGGATAGACAAAAGAAAAGAAAGGTACTGATAGCAACGCAATAGTCATGCAAGCCTGCACAAAGGGTAAGCTCCGCCCATTTCTTTGCCACATTCTACCTATTTTGACCTTGGTCCGCAGGCCTCTACCTAAATTAAGTCAATGGGTTTCCACCAGTTAAGTGTATCGCACTCTACGCATCTTCATCTCTCGTAATTTAACCCTAAACAGCCTCTTCATATTTAGCATGCCGAAAATGCTCTTGTAGCCAGCTTAGCTCAATTTACATCAACCGTAATTTCACCAATATGCTTTGCAAGTTACAGCCTCTGCACTTGATAGCCCTAACACATGAAGCATCAACCCTTTAAATTGATGCGTTGTCGGTTCAGGCGCAACAGCACCGACATGCCCAGACACGTCTCGACATTTGGTTACTTAGCCAGCATGTTCAGGGTCGTATCATATATATTTGGTTTAAGATGCTGTTGCTCAAAGGATTGTGGCTTTATTATATGTCTATTCAGCCCCATCTCTCTTTTCTAGTGCCTCAGCCGATGGTCGGACAAGTGATAAGTTTAATTAAAGTTGGAATTCTTTCTAGGCCTCTACATTATGTTAATGAATTGACTGCTAAGTTGATTGATATCATTACATGTGAGATTGGTACATGCTAGCACGCTGCATGTAAATATAATTAACATCTCAACGTGTCAAAAATCCTTTTTTCTTTTTTTAGAATTCTATGTTTTATATAGCCGCCCATGTGAGACCGGTGCTACTTAGGCCCTAAAAGTTAAAGGCACTGAATCAACTACATTAGTGGTCGCTAACACCCTTTGATAAAGGGCAGTGGCCCATCTTTCGGTTGACAAAGCTGCTGAAACGGATTTTTCGGTAGTTCAGGCATTACCCCTAGCATCTGACAGGACATACCTGCTCGGGAAACAAAACTAGGAAAGAAATATAGGACTTTACTGAAGCATCATTAAGTGCCTAGGACAAGTCGGGCAGAAGCGTTAGTGTCCAGCAACACCCCGAAATTGTTTGGTATGACAATGTCGGTCTAACGGTCCGAGCGAATGACCCTTGCAACTTAAGAAGCAACATTTTAAGTTAAAAGTAGAAAGGTTCCCTTTTTGCACGTGCATCGCTGGTGCCAAACTCTGTACCTGATCTTTTCTATCTAGAATAGCCAAACCCTAGGGTTGAATTGTGTCATCTAGGATGAATATAGCACTACTTTTAGTTTCATCAATCCCATAGCCGGGAAATCTATATAGAGAGAGAGATGGGCAGAATTACGAAGAATTTCTGCACTGGAGATTTAATTTAGGAAGTGTTGAATGGAAATTCTTCTCGCTTTCAATGTTCTGCAACTACCCCCAGCATCTAATGTAGTTAATAGTCTTGGCTGTAACTTTTGCCATTTGCTAATGAATAGTACAGATTGGAGAAAAAGTGGAGAATCTATTGCCTTTACAGTAATAGGTCTGTCTCTTCGTCTGGCAAGATTTTCGTCCATTCATCAAAGTTCCCTGAAACTGGTGTCCCCATGCCAGTGATGAAGAATGGCAAATCTCCGTGTTGCCTCAACGTTTCACAATTTAGTTGGTAACATTGCTGGAAGAAAAGTACATTAATTCTACGATGAGCTCCTCTCCTCTAAAAAGCGAATTAAATGTCAATAAGTAACTAGGTAGTCGAGCAGGTTCACCAAGAAAACACATTCCAGAACACCTAGAAGCCTGTTGAGATACAGCAGCCACAGGAATCTGGTAACGTTGTCTTTCATGGTTCTGAGGTAATCATTTCCTGATGTCACAGCTGACAATCCAGATGGGAAGGTTAGAACTCCGATGAGGTGATCTTCCAATACTTTTAATCCATGTGATGGTCAATAGCGCGTTGAGAGAGTTGTGTTATTTTTTGTAAGGTTTCTCCATTTTTGCTGATGTAATGTATTAGCTCAAAAGTGGCTTTTAGGTCATGGCTCTATAAAACCAGGACAAAAGTAGTAGCCTCCACCTTAGACCAAAGGTGATGCCCAAAGGCAGTATGATTCAATTTCGCCTCTCCTCTTTCTTCTCAACCATTAGGAGTTATGGATCCTTGAAAGGCGCCTCCATGGATGAAGAAAGATATAAATGGGCAAGTTGCCCTTGTATATCAATAGCCTCGCCTCCATCTAGCTCTAGCTATCCCTCTCGCTTGAACCTCATACGTCCAGAGGGTACTCAGAAAATGAACATATCACGATACAATCAGACTGCTACGTATTAGCTAAAAAAAGCATAAGCAAGAATCAAGTGAAACCAGAAGGCTTGTATCAATCTCGAAATGAAGAAGGGATACTATGTATTTCAACAGAAAACAAAGTTAAAAGGGCAAGAGGGAAGCGACAAAAGAGGAACATGTGGAGAGATGAATATACCGGATGGGTGGCGCCAACAGAGTGCTTCATGGCCTGCCCAGTGGCTTTGTTGACGAGAGCAAAGCTGGGGAAGCCCTCTTCGTCCTTAACTCTTGTGCTATACTTCTCATCTTTGACCCAGTGCTGCAAAATTAAATATGATGAAATAGATCTGATCGTGTCAATTACACGAAAGGAAAAAGAAGATAGATAGACTGATACCTGGAAAGGGTCGGATGGGGCGAGAATGACCTTACCATCACGGATGACAAGGGAGTAGTTAGTCTCAGCCTTGGAGAAGACCCTCACAGGGGGTTTTTGGTCGTTGTTGAAATCCGAAGAGGAGCCCTGGTGGTGGGTGGTGTGATGAACGAAGGCAGGAATGTGGGGCTGGAAGTGATGCGGCTTAGCTTCGTGAGAGACGGCAGCAGCTGGGGGTACGTAATTGGGGATCGAGTCGGTGAAGTTGAAGCCGTGTGACGGCGGTTGAGGTGGCGATTGATAATTATAGTCTGTGGAAGGAGGAGGAAAATATGATCCTCCGTCACCACCACCTCCCACGTGGGAGGTATGATACACGTGGGCTACTTGCGGTTGCGGTGGCAGTGGCGATTGATAGTTATGCTCTCCACCACCTAGGTGGGAGGTGTGATAGACATGGGATACCTGGTGTGGTGGGGGTTCATTGGGAGCGTAATAGGAGGACGGCGGAGGTGGTCCCTGTGGATGAAAGGCAGGAGGTGGCGGATACTCTTCTTCTTCCTCTTCGACTCTGCCACGGCCGTGGTGGTGGTGGTGGGGGAATTCCATCTTGATCTATAACAAAAGACTACAGTAGCATTTGGTAACATTTAAGTTTCCAGTTTTTTTTCTCAAGTTTTGTAAACTGAAAGAAAAAATGTGTTTGACAAACAGTTTTTATTTTGCTTTATTTTTTTTCCTTCAATTTTTAAAACAGGATTTTTTTTAAACTCGTATTTTGAAATTTTGTGTTTTCAGTTCTAATTTTGTTTTGAGACCACCATGCACCCCCACCCCCCTTACCGCCACCGTCACCGCCCGCTATCGACCCCCGCCGTTGGCCACCGCCACCAAAGAAAAAATTTAAAATAAAAACTGGATAATCAAACACCCAAAAGAAAAAATTCAAAATAAAAATTGGATAATCGAACACCCATTTGTTTTGGTAAAAGATAAAAACTAAACTGTTTTTATTTTTTGTTTTTTTGAAAACAAAAAATAAAAATTTTAAATGATTTCAAGTAGACCCCTAACATCTACATTTAAGGATAACTTTGTTAAAAACATCTTAAAAGTGATGATACCATTCAGAGCAAGCTGCATATAGATTCTTCTTAAGGGTTCTTTTAATGAGGTGACAATGATGCCATGTTTAAGCTAGTGAGTGGCTAGTCTCTTGACATGTAAGAATGCACGAGCAATGACAACGGTGAGAACCATGTTCAGGTCGAGACTAAAAGGTTGTGGGGCTCGGGGTACTGGATGTTTTACGAGCAAAAAAGAAAGCTTGTCTAAATGTGGCATGAGTATTGATATGGGCAGAGCTTTTTGTTACAGCCTTAAAGTTTGAGAAGCGCAACTCAATGGGTACTCACACAGTCACATAATGGCAAAGTTGGCAGGTTGCCAGAAGAGATACTCCCTCCGTCCCTTAAAGACCGATCCATTTGACTTTGCACGTATATTAAGGATTTATGTTATATATTGTGTCTTTCCCATTTTATCCTTTAGAGAGAATGGAGAAGAGAGTGGGCCATGAGAGAGAAAATTAGTTGGTAGAGTATTAAATGTGGAGAGAGAAATAGAATAAAAAAGTGTAAAGTAGTGGGTCAGGAAAGAAAAAATGAGTTGGTAAAGAATTAAATGTGGTGAGAGAAATAGAATAAAAAAGTATAAAAACGATAAATATGTAAAAATACTTACAGAATCTTTCCTAATTTAGAAGTGATCAATTTTTGTGAGACGGCCTAAAAAGGAAATATGATCAGTTTTTTAAGGACGGAGGGAGCATATGAGACAAATCTCTTATGATTGTTTGGTGAATATCTAGTAAATGATTATAATTCATACTCCTATTTATATTACTCTACCTCAATGGGTGGTGGCGTCAATCCTATCTAACGCCTACCATTACAGTTCTAGAATTTTCTCTATAATTCTTTAGAAACCCACAAGATTCCCAGCCTTTCTAAATTATTCCACTACAATATTTATTTGCAAGATATTCCTAGATTATCCTAGAACATTCCGGAGTCCTTCCATGCAAGCATCTCCATAAGCGCACACGTGTCATCCTTGTAAACGCCTGCGTCCATACTTGGGTGCATTGTAAGATTCTCCTCCACCAAATCCATGACGCCCTTGTCACACCTTGCCATGACTTCCCTTTACAATGGCTGCACATAATCGACAGTCTTGAACATTTGAACCTTACAAAGAGTTGGCCACTGCTATACGTCGCCAATCCTTGCTCTGACCCTTGATGAACTTAAGGTATCTCACCCGAAAGACCGTCGATTTGAATGACTTGCTCTGAACCTTGCGAAACCTTGCCCTAAACCTTGAGAAGGACAAGAATGTTATAGGATACTGCGATTATGATGAAAAAGAACACTCTAGTAGAAAACTAGGAAAGCCAGTAGGTTTCAAAAGAATTTTTTGGAGAATTCTCAAATTGTAATGCTAGCAGTTAGATAGGATTGATCATCACCATCTGATGAGGAGGTGGAGTAGTACAAATAGGGGTAAGACTTTAGTTGTAATCAATTACCAGAGACAATCATAAGGGGTTGTCTCATGTATCTCCTTTCTTTCCCTTCTGCCAACTTAGCCATTTTGTGAATTTGTGAGTGGCCAAAGGCTCAAACGAGGAGTCAGTGGCCGACACATCTAGTGTGGGGGCAAAAGAAGGATTGGCATAGGACTTACCAAGACGGGCAAGACGGAGAGTAACTTAGGCATCCACGAGAGTATAAAGCCTAAGTGTGGCACAATTGAGGTAGATTTGTGCTTGTCAAACTCTAGGGCCGTGACATATGGTATTGAGCAATTGTTACTTGGGAGCGGTTGCAAACTAAAGATGGCTAAAACACAGAGGTGCCAAAGAAGGGTCATAAGAGTACCCAGGCCATTGAGCAGACCTCAATGCCTTGGTTACTCAATTGCAAGTCATCATAGAAGAACAATGTTGTTATGTGGAGAGCTCTTTGACTAAGTTCGAGAAGAACCTCGGAGCACACCAATGCAAGCTAAATGATATGTTTAGTCTTTACCAAAGATTCGGTAATGCCTTTATCAAGCTGAAGGATGAGGAGATTCCAAACTTGGTGGCGCAGGTTAAAGCAATTGAGAAGGACTTTGAGTAAGGTCGAATGTCGATAACACATCTCTCTTTGATGTCTTTGGTAGGGAGTGGGGTAAAAAAAGGAAGCATTAGAGAAAGAACTACAAAACTACCTGCTGAGCTAAAGTTGTGCAAGATCACCCTTGCCAACAATACCAGGGTGGCATGGTAGGCTTCCAAGCTCGTAAGAAGGTGCGAACTAGAGAGCAGGAAGCATGTGGCGGCACGAGAAATGCAAGTGCCATAGACAACTTTATATGGGGAATGGAGCTTTACTTCGGGGTGCTTAAAATTGGGGACGAGGACGAGAAAGTCCAAGTGGCAGCATTGTATTTGAAGGACACAGTAAAGTTTTGGTGGAGGTTTAGAGTTTTAACAAGAAGAAAGGTACATGCAAGGTTCACACTTGAATGACTTTAAAAAGGAGTTGAAGAAGTTGTGCTAATCTGAGAATGTTGAGTTCGAGGTTTATTGCAAGCTGAGGAGGTTGCGACAAATAGGTTTACTGCGGGGCTGTGTCAAGGAGTACTGGGCTATCATCTTTGAGCTTGCTGACATGGTCGATAGGAAGGCAACATATAGGATCATGGAAGGATTGCAATCATGGGCAACACAAGAGCTTCAAAGTCGTGCGGGGGAGGATGTTACATCTGTGGTTGTAGTGACTGAGAAGATAGTCAAGTTCAAGAAGGAGGAACGCCCTAAGAGTCCATGGCAGGACCAAGACAAGTGTCTCAAGAAGGATCATGGAAATGGTGGGGGAGACCACAAAGGTCACAAGAAGAGATCAGAGGGAAAACAAGCAAAAATGTGGTAAGGAATTATAGAAGGAGTGGAAGTACTACCAAGAACCTATATTGCTAGCCTATGTAGCAAAAGTGTGGCACAGGGGGTAAGCACCGGCACCAGGTGCACGTCGGGTGCGACGAGGGTGCATGTTCAATATTTATGATTTATTTTTAGCCTACTTCCAAAACTGTACCCTCAAGTTTACCTCAAGTACAGCGTTAGTACCTAAGTTTGAAGTTGTGCCAAATCAGTACCCAACTTTTAAAAAGCGTACCAAATCAGTATCTAAGCTGACGGAGCACAGATGCCGTTAAAAAGTCAGAGGGATAAGATTGTCATTATTCAAAAAAGGTGTTTTTACCTAAAAAGTTCAGGTACTGATTTGGTACAATTTACTTGTCATAGGTACTCGTTACTTTTCTTAGCCGTTCGATGTAACACTATCTTAACCGTTTGTTTATTTTATCTTCTTTATTTAATCATTAAAAACTCTCTCTCCCTCCCCCTCCCCCGGTAACACCCCAAAACTTAGGTCTAGATTTGTTCCCATGAATTAGCTTTCTACTTTAGCAGTAGTATTTTTCTAACTGATTATTTTAAAACTATAGCAAAAATTATTATGAGTGGAATCATTTAGGACCTTTGGCGATGTAAAATATACAATGCGATAATTTATTTATCAAAGTCCTTCAGCGACGATTAACTGAGCAATGTTAAAAAAAAAAGGGAAAAGTTGAAATGATAGAGAGAGTTGGAGATATAAAGAAGGAACCTTTTTAAGCAATTAAATGAATAATTGTTTGTATATAAGCAAAACAAAATAAAGGAGCTAAAAAAAAAGAAAGAGAGATAGAAGACAGAAAAGAGATAAGAGGAGTATAGAGAGAAACTGTGAGGACAGCCGCCCTAGAATGGGCGACGCCTTGATCTGGCAGCCATTACCGGCCACACTAACGGCCACCGGCAATGAATTCCGGCCACGCCCTTCACCAGAAGCACCGTCCAAGGCCTCCGCGCACCATCTACGGCATGCAACCCGCAAGCAGCACCTGCCGTTACCAATTGTGCCTCCATCGTCATTTTCATGAACATGCCGCCGTTCTCTCTCTCCAACGGCCACCGCCGATCGCTGTGGAGACCCTACTATGCGACCATCGCATGGTACTGATTTGGTAGGCCTTTTAAAAGTTGGGTACTTCTTTGGCACACCTTCAAACTTGGGTACTAAAGCTGTACTTTGGGTAAATTTGAGGGAACAGTTTTTGGATTAGGCCTTTATTTTTTTAACTTCCTAAATATGGGGTGCGGCTCCGATACAGGTCGGGTGCGTATCTCATATTTATGGGATAAAAACACAAATTTTAAAAGAATTTTTATATGCCAAAACACAAAAAATGAGTTTTGGACAGTTAAACAATAAATAACGAAACATTGACTTAAAACCCCTAAATCAATGGATTGTTAAAGAGAGGGAGACTGGAAGAGAGAGACTCTAAGAGAGAGAGGCAGGGGCGATGGCGAAGTAGCCACAACTGACCATCGGCGACCACCGGGGACTCTGGCGACCACCCGAAACCACTGAGGAGAGGGAAGAGGAAGCAGAAACCACCGACCGGAGGCAGCGCCGTCGATGGCCATCTAACTGCTCTTACCTTTTCGGGATAACCCCCCCCCCCCCCAAAAAAAAGAACAGAAGAACCCCGGCGACGGTGAACACGGCGACAGCGACAGTTTCTTCGACTCTCTATCTTTCGGGCTTCTTTTTGACTCCATGACTTTCTCCTTTGGCTCAATTTTATTTTGTCTTGTGAGGCTGTCACTTATGGCCTTTGGTAGTCCACGTCATAGTTATGAATACTGCATCGGAGTGCGTACCGTTTTCTCCATGAAACGGTACGTACCGATACTGTCTTAAGATTTTCATCAACAATATCTATTTGTATTATTTATTCACTGGCGAACTAACAATATATACATATATATTTTTACTTATAGCTCCTCTAAAATAAACTGTTTATCTAATAGAGTTTGATTTACCATAATTTTCAAATAAGCTAGTTTGTTAAATAATAATGTCTTTGGGTTCAAGAATAAGTTATTTTTATGTGGACATGTGTGTGCGCAAGCGGGTGTGTGTAAAGTAATACATCATATAGATGAAAGAATATGATCAAAGTTTACAGGTATGAAGTGATAAAAAATAAGTGAATATTGAAAACTTATCAGGAATGATTTTGTAAATTGTTATGAATTTTATGAGCAGGATGCTACAGAGGTTTTGATTAGTATAATCGAACTTAGAGTGTCTTTATATTTAGTCTTAATATGGTCAATTTATAAAATTTCTAATAAAATTTATTACTTTTACATTTTTTAATAGAACTGATACAGAATACAATATCTCGGCCGGTACGCAGTTTTCGGCCAGTACAGGTGATACCGGCTGGCACAACCGGTACCGAGCGGTATTTTGACCGGTACAAAATTTAAGGGATACCGTACCAGTAAAAGGCAAAAACGGTACATACCGGCCAGTACGGTATTGATAACTATGGTCCACATGTGCAGCTGTATATTCTTTTGGATTTGTTCTAGTCTTCTAGACTAAATGATTAAATGACCAATAATTTTTACATATATGTACAAGATATAGGTGTACAAGAGCTTATATATATATATATATATATATATATATATATCAAAAGAAAATATTTATTATTTAAAATTATAAAAAAATTGACGTATCCTAGCAGCGTCTGTATCCATTTTTTTAAATGTCGTCGACGTATCTGCACTCATGTCGTATCCGCACCTGTACCCTTCATATTTGCTAGCTAAATGCAGAAATAAAAGATGTTGCCTATGCGATGGACATCATCTTGATTGGGATTGTCCACAAAAGAAGGTCTTGAGGGCCATTGTAAAGTCCAGGATGACACAAGTACTAATACAACTTCAAGGGTCTAGGAGCAATGAAGCAATTTGGCTTTCCAATTGTTGCAATAAGGGCATGATCAAGTCTAACTCCGTTGCCAAATGGGTTCATGGCATGATAGAGGACATCCGCATCTAGAATGTCGATTGGAAGGGCAAGATAAACTTTCACTGTGGTAGATATCGATGACTAACGTGATGCTTCGAATGGAGTTCATGAGAGAGGCTCATCCCATTAACATATTTTAGGCTACCGCCACGTACTTGTTGGGTGTGGAGCGCCAAACACTTATGTATAAGTAGTATGCCACCTTTGAGGTGGGATGCAAGCAACTCCATAAGCGTATGTGTGTTATCCCAGTAAGCGCTTGGAAGGAAACTTCCAAACTTTAGTAGTTATTGTTGTAATTTCTTCCCTCTTTTCCTTTGTGCCAAGGCATGGAATTTATACTATGATAAATAGAGGCTCACTTATTGAATGGGGCTTAGTACCTTTATCTTGTCACAATAACCTGACAGGTGCAGAAGGAAGGAATGGTTTTGAAGCAGATCTTGTCTCATCTACCCAAAGAGTTTCATTCTAAAGTGTGCAGAATAAACAATGGTCCCCAGAAACAACAGCCAAGGAATAAGTGACCCCTTTGACCCCAAAAAGACCCCCATGTTTCATCTCAGGGATGAGTAGTTCATTGTTAAAGTTTGTGGGCTTCGTCCTTTGTCTCAGCACATTCCACACGAGGCCTTGCCAGTGTGACACGTTCAAGTCCCACCCACCTAGCCAGTTCTCCCTGGCTCCCGAGACCCTCACGTCTGAGGAGTAAAGGACGGCTTCATGTCCGGCCGGTACGAGACCTCGCCCTCGCCCTCGATTCCTCGACTTTGGACCTATTGAGCTGCACTCTGAGGTTTGGAAAAGGATAACCTCCTTCAAGGTCTGGGGTACTACCTTCGGGCTGATGCGCCTTGGGTAGTTACCTGGCAATTAATTTGGAAGCCTTTTCCTTGGATCTTCCATCCTCCAGTTAGCAGGTCAATGAAGGGTCGAGTTTTGACCCTTTGACCTTGGGATGTAGTGAGCTTAATAGTCATGAACCTTTCACTTGATCAATCGTGCCACGTTAGTTATTGTCTTATTGAGAGTGGTCCCACTCTCAACATCTCAACAACTGACTATTAGCACCTGGACTACTTTGGCAGTAGAGATGTCAACAGGGCCGGGCCACCTATGGCCTGGCCCTAAATAGGCTCGGGCTGGCTGGGCCCTAAAGATTATTAGTGCTGGACCTAACCGTAGAGCCTTAGGCTAGGCCTAATATTTTTCAAATTTGGCCCGGCCTGACCCGACCTTAAAATGGCCTGGGTCAGGCTTGGCCCCTGGCCCGGTTCTGGCCCTCTTTTCGGCCCCATTCAGGCCTGGCCCTTTGGCCTTAAATCTGGCCCTAAACCATTTGAGTTATTTTTTTTTTGTTTCTCCTTCTTTCTCGCGCCTCATTCTCTCTCTACCTCATATTTTTCTCTTTTTATTTAATTTTGGACATGCACATTTCTTTTTGGCTCATGATGATGGTTCCTATTTCTTTATCTACTTTTACTTACAAGGTTCCTTTGTATTAGTTTCATGGAATTATGAAGAGAAAATATATGTTTTATTTGTCTAGAGACTAGAAACAACACAATTTAGGCAATGAAAATGGAGAACATAATTCCAAGAAAGCACAGAAAATTTCATGGTAAAAGTGGTCTAATGATGCATGCTTCTAATGAGATACTTAATACTACGTAAAATGCAAAGCTAGAGGTATGTTTGAGTGAATATTTTTAGAGATACCATTGAAAAAAGTTTTGTAGGTATCCCTTGTTGAGTTTAGATAACAAAAAACTTCATGATTAAAATTTATATTTTCTCCCGTGAAAAGATTTTCTTACGACAAAATTACTCTTTGTTGCTAATTAATATACTCAAATAGAGTAAAAGTAAAGCTCTAAGGCACTTCATTAGCCACGAGAGAGAGATATTGAATGGTTTAGAGGCTATCAATTACATTTATTTCATGAATTAATATTTTTGCAACACAAAAAAAAGAAATTAAAAAAAAGGGCTTGGGCGCGGTCCTAGGCCCGGCCCTAAAGTTAGGGCCTAGGGCTTGGGCCTGGACAGCGCCTCCATTTCCTAGATTTGGGCCTGGCCTGGTTTCCAAGGCCGGAAGCCCTAAATGGCCCGGCCCATTTTTTGGCCCTATGAACCCGGGCTGGGCCGGCCCAAGCCCGGCCCTTTGACACCTCTATTTGGCAGTTTATATCCTAAACTTCCGTAATTTATAGATCGGCTCCCTAAACCCATACTATACCTAAAAGGAGGTTTCTCATGTTAAGACCATAATCCCATATCGGGATTTAAGCCTTGTGGGTCTTACCCTTCATTATCAGTTACTTTTGAAGTGGATGCTTTCACGTGATAATTGAGCAGGTTAATCCAATACCACCAGGCAATTTAAAATTAAATCTAACCCCACCTCATTCAATTCATTCACGGGTTTGGCCACTACAAAAAATAAGTCTGGACACACTTGTGGGGACGTGTTGAGACTATAGTTTTACGTCAGGAAAATAATACAAGTATTATTTCCAATTGGTATGAGTTTGAATACTTTCACAGTCCCACCTGATATAAAAATATAAGCTTAGACTATTCTCCTGGTGGTCTCTGATCATCCTCTAACCCAATACATTTCTCTCAGCAAGTCTAGCTCGCTCAACCACATGCCTTCGTACCTCAATAGAGGTTTCCCCTCCACAAGCCGCTTCTAGTGTATATATGGGGCAAGCATGACCGAATGACCAACTAAAATTTCTCCTTCCTTGCCAAAGCTAAGAAACTAGTCAATCCCCTTGACAAAAACAATGCATCTGTGAGCTGTTGGACCCGCATTCACTATGGCATGGTCTCAGAAATGGCCTTAATGAGTCTTGAGCAAATTAGAACTGTCATACAAGTGAAGCATGTGTCAATTCGTCTGACCAGAACACTTCTACTAGCAGTGAGATTTGTGAACCATAAACTCCTGCTAGCCCAAGTGAAGCCATCTGCCTATAGTTGATCAATAAAACACAAAAATCTTTAAGATCCCAAATCGGCCAGCTCAAAAACTTCCGCTGGGATCAAGAACCTTCTATGTACGTGACCATCCTGGAACATTCTATTAACATTCCACAAGGTCTTCTGCATCTCCATCGAGTTCACATTCCACGAGGCCTCAACATTTGACTGTCCCAGGATATTCCTTATCTGATGCCCTACTTGTTATTACCATCTGTTTCCTTCTTTCTTTGTAACTTTTCCCTTCTCAGTTGTTAAACAATATAAGGGGGCCAGATGAGTGCCCCATTCCTGGTTCTGGCAAAGGCCAGGCGTCTGCAGCCTCACCATAATTTGTAGAGAGTTTATTCCTACATTTTGAACCTACGACCTCCAGCCCAAATAGAGGAACCACAGTATTGTGCCAAGTTTAGCCCTCTTCTCGATTATACAGAAATGGTAAGAAAACAGACTTCAAAAAAGTTCAAGAATTGCATGTAATGAACATGTTATAGCTTTTTTAGCTTGGGATTACCTTAAGCAACATTCTTCATGGAATGCAGTTGGATAAGATACTGACCTACAAAAACAGATTTAAGCAAGCAGCAAACATCACATTCTACATGAATGCATACAGTACCTATCTATATAACCACTATTTGTGCACTCACGAAGGTGTGAGTGACTAACATTACTGTATTGACTAACCATTAAGCAATATACCACTTGGATCAAGTCACTCAAACCACGTCCAGTTTTGCGTATAGGCAACAACTAAGCAAATCAAGATATGAAAGCAGTTTTACAGACTTATGTGTCCTTATTCTAGTAATGATTCAACGCTTGCACAACACAAATTTAATGTGCACTCCAAATGCATAGACATGGCTAGCAAGCATGTCAAAGGACGTAACATATTTTTTATTCTTTTTGAGCCAGAAATTTTGAGCTAAGAAGTGTTGAGAGCTCCAAGATAGCATTGTGCTCTACATGGTATTTTACATGAAACTTCCACCACTGAGAGGTATTACAGCTAGATCATATAAGAGGAAACGCAATTCGTTCATGATATTTTCCTTTAAATATGCATGACTCTATCAAAGGGATCAATAAAGCCTTCTAGATAACATCATAAAAGAAATAAGGCTATGCACCTTCATTGAGAACTCTGGCCAAAAAATGCTGCTGGTTGCTGAATACTTGTAGTAACGTGTAAAACGGGTACCGGAACCATTTAGCATCAAAATCTATTGCTCCCAAAAAGAAAAGCCTCGCTCCCTCACAACTCTTCTGACTTCAGGTTGTCGGCGAAAATCTCTTTCCCGCTCAATCTTCTTCGAGGTGACACTGGTGTTGTTTCCGGACTCACGGCAATCTTCTTGAGTGTCTTTTGATTCGGCCATCCCCAGCCCAGCATCTTGCTTGCCTGCCACCCAAGCTTGAAGCATCTCATCTATCTTTGGTTCTGGCAGTAAATGTTTTTCTTTCATCTCTAGATAGTACTTGTTAGCTTCATCCAGCATTCCATTCAAGAAGAGCCCGTGAATCAACACAATGTATGAGCTTCGATCGGGGTCAAGTCCATTCTGGCTCATCTCATTCCACAGCTTGGTGACATTTTCAAGCTGGCGCCAGCGGCAAAACTTTCGGATTAGCATGATGTAGGTATCATGATTCGGGTGGCAGCCCATGAGATTCATCTTTTGCAGGAGTGCAAAAACTTCTTCCGCCATCCTTGAAACGCGAAAGAACGCATGGTAAGTTCGCACGGTAGGGGATAGGCCCCTCTCCAACATCTCATGAAAGGCCCTCTCAGCTTCCTCCAATTGACGGGCGTTACAGAGGGGCATGATAAGCGAGTTGTAAGTCACAACATTAGGAGCAACCCCTTTGTCTTCCATTTCCTTCATCAGATTGCAAGCTTCTCTTACAAACCTGCCTTTAGCAAGAGCATGAATGACTGCGTTATAAACTTTCCTATCCGGAACAATTTCCCGTACTTCCATCTGCTTGAACAGCTTGAGCACATCATTGATTCTGCCGGCCTTTGAAAAGCACGAAATTATACTTGCATAGGAGACAACATCACAGAAAATTCGCCTCTCACTCATCTCCCTCCAAATTCTCTTGGCCTCCCTCGAATTACCGATGACGTTGCACCACCCATTGAGGATAATGTTAAAGCTCTTGGTAGTAAGCGGAAAAACTTTTCTGTTGCAGAAGAGCAGGTGCTCAGCATCCTTTACATTCTTGTAGCGACAAAGAGCAGAGAGAAGGTTGTGAAAGTCATCCAAGCCAATCTCAAAATTGAACCGCTTGTAGGCATAAAAAGTGTTGATAGCCTTGGCCACATCATGCACCGCACAATATCTCCTGATCATAATCAAGAGCGTGTGCGGTGTGACAAGAGACGGACGGCCATGTTTACCGCCTCTCATCTCATGGATTAGGGTCCACGCGGTGTCGAACTTCCTCATTTTGCCGAGGATAGAGATCATCAAGTGGTATTGACGCAGGGTATGTGCGTAGCCTGGTTGCCTGCCAGCCCATAGAAAGAAGGTGAAGGCCGCTTCCCAATTGTTGCGCACTCGAGAAAGAACCTCTACTACCAACTCTGGCGACGGAGTCACACCGCAATGCTCGAGCTTGTCCTTGAAATCTGAGCAGCTGCTGCAACTGCTGCCTGGCGCCCTTATAAGGTCCATAATAGTTGCGATGCCTAGGGACCCCACCTGTCGGCCTAATCTGTCATTGCCGTCGTCGTGGTCGTCATCACCGTCTTTACCATGCTCATCATCGTAGTCACTACTTATACCATCTGCGGCAACGCTTGTAAGGGCATCGAGAGAGCAAGTAAAAGAAGAGAAAAAGATTTGGAAAGTAGCTGAAGAGCCTAACATCAGTGGCCTTGTACGAGATTCAATAAGGGGAGGCCTGGATTGGGGTCGTGTTACTGTACAAGTGTGAGAATGGCACAGAGATTGGCTTCTTTCAATAACACGACAGAGACGGCTTCGAATTGAAAGCGTGTACTTCATTAGGAATTGGTGTGATAGCTTTGAGGACGCCCAGCTCAATCCAGTCCTCGGAGTTAAATGCACACAAGATGTTTGACAAAAATACTATGAGAAGAACAGCGTTATCTTCTTTGGTTAAGTACCTTAAGATCCTCCGGTCTGTCGCTCGTTTCTTTGTCCGGCGCCCGGGGTGGGGGGAGAATTCTGTGAATTTGCCTCAAACTCTACGACCAACCAGGTTACAACTTAAGAATGCGTAGTACGTCCGGCATCTTGAATTTAAAGGTATTTAAATCTAGGTCAGAATGCGCAAATGGGTAACATTTTCCATTTTCGTTTGGGGATCAATCGTTTATCTCTCAAGTTTTTGCTTCTGATGGAGATAAATTTGCTATAACACAATATTTTTATTATTCTCTAAAAAAATTTTAAAAATAATTTATACCTTTAAATGAGTTGCCCATAACATTAATTACATATTAGTTTAATTTTGATAAAGAAAATTTTGATCCATATATTTGTTTATAGCATGTGATTTATAAAGTTAATCAACACAACTAATTAAGTAAGGATGATGTGCCATTTTTAGAAACAAATATAATCCACCAACAAAGTATATAGAGAAAATAGTAATCAGTGTATGAGGAAATGATATAAAGTTTAAAAAGTTTAACCAACTGAACTATATAGGATAGCTCAAACCTCATACTAAGGAAATTATTGAACAAAATTTAATCAAGATTTCACAAAGTAAACAATAACCATGCTTACTAAGTAAGATTTATATTCAGATATAATAAGGCTTTCAATTTAAGTTTTAATTTACAACTAAATTATTTTTAGAATTTTAAAAATTAAAATAAAACATAAATGGTATATTACTGTTGCGAAATTTAGAATGCCTAAGAGTTTAAGTACTCACAGCAAAAATACCATAAGAAATTAGTTCAAAACTTTTCCAACATAAAATTAGTTCAATTTAAGAAATACTCACATATTAAGGGTTTAAATTTTCATTATTTTTTTTTTAATATATCTCATATAGAATCTGCATGTTATGATATTTCTACATTTAACCAATTGCAAGTAAATATGATAGTGCAAAACCTTAAAGTAAGAAAATTAATGATAAAAATTTTACCAACATATTTATAAGTTAGATTCATATTTAAATTTATAGAAAACTTAAATATGGATTTGAAATAGCACCTAATTTTTTTTTATAGAATCTCTAAAATAGTTTTTGTTTTACAGGTTAATATTTCATGTTAGAGAGTTTTTTTGATATATAATATTCAAATAAAGTCATCATAGGTTATAAAATTTTGAATGTTTTGAATTGATTTTCAAATTGCATAAGGCTTATTATTTGAATGTTTACAATATTTTCAGATTTAATTAATAACAAAATTAAGGACCCTGTTTAAAATATTAATGTTTGGAGATCTTTAGCAACATTAATATGTTTAAAATTCATTTTTGTAACTATTATTATATTAGAAACACAATGCATGAGGTGTCAAGAGCTATCATTGCATTTCTCGTCTCAGTTATTAAATATTATAGCTCAGGATCTGAAAGTTCGAGTATGTTAATAAAATATATTTAAAAGATACAAAAAGTGTATCAATGCATACCACATTTTAAGAAAGAAAAAGAGATTAACATCTTATACAAAAAAAAATATTTTTTTACTAAATTTATAATTGTTGGTAAGAAATGTTTAATACTATATTTGTAATAATTTTAAGTAACTTGTTAATATTATATTATTATTAAATTCTTTTAGTGGTCCAAACTATAACCTTAAAATCAAGTCTCTTAGTTTGAAAAGTTAGGTTAAGAGTTATAGTCTTTGGAATCATAAATGTCATAGTTCACCCGTATCTTATTCATGAATTATTGTTTCATGAAGTACCAACTTATTAAGATATAAACATGATATACAATAGAATATATTTTCGTCTCATACAAATTTGAAATTGCAGTATTGATTGATAGTCATGTAATTGTTGCATAATATTTATATAGGTATATATGTTTACTTTAGTTCCTCTGAACTGTAAATTTAAAGAACAATGAGTAGATTGTATTACAGTACCGTCAATAGATATTTTTGCTTTCTTTAAGCTTTTCTTTTATATCGCCAAACAGTATTGTAACACAATTTATTCATTTTTCTTTCAACTTACACTTCAAAAGAACTAAAGCGAATACTCCCTCCGTCCCTAAAAAACTGATCATATTTTCTTTTTGGGCCGTCCCACAAAAATTGATCACTTCTAAATTATGAAAGATTCTGTAGGCATTTTTACATATTTACCCTTTTTATACTTTTTTATTCTATTTTTTTCACCACATTTAATTTTCTACTAATTTATTTTCTCTCTCCTGGCCCACCATTTTACACTTTTTTATTCAATTTCTCTCTCCACATTTAACACTCTACCAACCAATTTTCTCTTTCATGGCCCACTCTCCTCCCTCCTCTCTCTAAAGGGTAAAATAGGAAAAATCCACAATATATAACCTAAATTCTTAATATACGCGCAAAGTTAAATAGATCGGTCTTTAAGGGACGGAGGGAGTAATACGCAAGAATTGTATGATAATCTAATCAAGATTTTAATAGTTAAAATCAATGCCTAGTACGTAAATATATGTTTGTCTCATAGAGTTTAACTGTTGTACAGTTGATTTTCTAGATTTATAAGATTTACAAATATCGCGACAATATTATATCACAAATTTTTAATAGTAAATCGTAGTAAAGAGTTTGAATTGTTTTATAAATCTTTATATATGGAATATAACCAATTTGGTGGTCCTGAAGTCTTATTTAAAAATATTGACTTATAATTCGTTCATTTTTAACAATGACTATTATATATATTATGTATATGTCAATGTAGATGAATAATGATAATACATTTAACTCATTTAGAATGTTATTTTTTTCCTTCTAAACATAATATGTTATTTTTTATTTTTCAATATATGAATTTTTATATTCACATTAAAGAGTGAGTTTAAGAATACATTAGTAAAAATTAAGTCATGATAATGAAGTGTATTGATTAGGTTGAGTTCTAAAATATTTATAATTAATTTTTAAATTATACAACCCTCATTATTCTTGCAAAATTAATCAAATTTAAAAATAAGGTACCTAACAAAATTGAAAAATCAATTGTTAGATTATTAGTTTTCTAAGTCTCATAAATTGTTTAATCTTAATTGTAACATCAATTTTTTTGCCTAAATCAAAAGTACTATTTTTGCTTTATATATATAAATATATATTAATTTAATATTCATATTAAAGAATAGTTTTAAAGATATAATAGTCAATATTAACTCTTAATAAGTTAGTATAATGATTAGGTTGAGTTTAGAATGATTAGAATCAGTTTTTAAATTACATAGGGCTTACAGAAAATCCTCATTACTCCTGCAAAATTAATTAGATATAAAAATAAGAATCTTGTCAAAATTTAATTTAATTATTAGATCATGTTTTTTATTCTAAAACTCAAAAGCTATTTTTTAGGTCTATAGATTTTAATTTTCATATTAGAAAATACTTTTAAGGGCAAAATTGTCAAAATAAAGTCTTCATAGATTAGTATATTGATTAGGCATAGTTTTAGAATGATTAAAATTAGTTTTTAAATTAATTTTTTCTTCAAAATCGTAAGCATTATTTTCGTTTTTTTATATATATGAGTTTTTATATTCATATTAGAGAGTAGTTTTGAAGATACAATAGTCACCATTAAGTCCTAATAAATTAGTACAATGATAAAGTACAGTTTTAGAACGATTAGAATTAGTTTTTAAATTTTAAGGACATAATTATCAAAAAGAAGTCTCAATAGAATAGTATATTGATTAGGTAGAATTTTAGAATGATTAGAATTAGTTTTTAAATCTAATAAGACTTACTAATATAGAAGTTAATTAATCTTAAGATAACAATCTGATGACGTATCAAAAAAAGAAGCGATGATGTGTCACGTATAGAAGTTATCAACATCTTTTTTCGCTTTACTTATTATATATTATTATATAGATATCTTCTGATCCATGCCTATAATAACACTTAATTGCTCCCACCACACTTTCAACCGTTTGCAATTGCAACGTTTTCGAGCCGTGTCCCCTCAAACCGGTCATGTACATGTACACTTACACTTCAAATTAAACCAATGACTGCTCCAGGGGTCCTGATAAAAATAATGATTGTGCAAAATTTCAAAAGGTCAACATATTCGTTAATATGCCATGGAAAGTAAATGAATAAATTGCTTCTAGCCACGTTTCTACAAGGTAATCGGCATCTCTGCTATTTAATTACAAATAATGATAGACAACCTGAACTTTTTCTGTGTCTACAACTTGGAACTCCCGTTTTTGTCTTCCGTAAACCCAAGAATTACTTTCCAAATCAAGAGTGAGCCGAAACCAAAAGGTATCTCTTCCAGGACCTATTGGCAGTGGATGCTTGTGCTTCCCTCTACACGGACGAGGACTAAGACGAAGATGCAACCTCAATGGCACTGCCCAGCGGCCAGGCTGCTTCAACTAGGGAATTTTGGTATTGAACTTTTTTCACCAGTGTAATCTCTTGCCAAGGATCTAGGGCTGTTCAAGAAACACCAATCAGTCAATAACGTAAATAAGAAGATGACTTCAGATCTAGATATATAGAAAGTCATTATGTATTTGCAGGAAATGTAGATTATAACTTACCAAAGCCATCTACAAGCAATGTAAACTGGTACACGAGGTCCATGCATAAATACGGCAGGTTATCCTGCTCCACACGAGGATATATAGCTTTGGCATCCTCAAGTCTAGTTTCACAAGCACGCTTGGCAGCATCCGAGAATCCTATCGGACCAACTTTAGCATAAGGCAAGTTTGGGTCAAGAAAACCAGCCTATATGCATAGATATTTTTGTCAGCATAAATTGCAGATATGAGAACAGGAAAACGTAAATGCCAGAATTATTCTCTACATTAACTGGTCTATACCTCAGCAGCCCTGTCAAAGAAAAATGAAGCAACAAAGAGATTCTTCTGTCCATCACCCCCTTCTCCATTCCAGACCCCACCAAATGTAGATTTCATATGGGTGCATGTCGATTCATTAACTTTTAAAGCCTTTGTAGCTACTTCCCTGCATTTGTTCAGGCTCGAACCAGAAGAAGAAGGTGATGCATCGTACTCTTTTCCTCCATATTTGTAAGACCCTTAAGAAAAAGATTATAGCAAGTAAAGATATGTTTGCTCAATGAGAGAAGCGGAAATTACTTGAGAAAACAGCCAAGTAAGCCCAGCTAAAGTAAGACAGTGGAATTCTATCGATTCCTTCAACCTTGTTCAGTAAGAACAATGCGAAGCAGCGACTCACTTATCTATTAATGGATACATGAAGAGTCAACGGAAGGCAGCAAAAAAAATTATCTATCTCACTACCTAATGATAGCGCCAGACAAAGAAATCATTCACTTTTCACCAGGATTCCATGTCTAACAGTTAAAAGTCCTAGTTCGTGGTGCATGAGAAATTATACACAATAATTATATTTATGTTACTAGCATATTCAGGATAGCGATACAGTAGATGAACCTAGCCCCTTCGATTGTCTTTCCTTTTTTCTTTCCCCTTCAACTCTGCCTTTTTCCTTTTCCTTACTTCTTCAGCAGCTATGAGTACACATTGGTCAGAAAAATTGTAAGATCTAGGCATGAAGGAACCTAACAAGTCATATTGGACAACCTTATGGATTTCTTTCTCTGGTAACACGGATGGATTTCTATAATGATTGATATGGGTAGGTCCCACCGCTGTCTTTTTACTGGTTCTGACATTCCCACTTCAATGCAATCCAGTTGGTCAGTGTTGCTTTCATGTTTCATTGTGGCAGAGGCAGCAAAAATTTGTACCAACCAGTTGAAGTTGCAGTGAATAGAACGACGGTAATGGAGAGTGGAAGAGTATTGGTATGAATGACAGCTAGCAACAGATAAAGGGGTTTAAGGGACTAAAGTGAACTAGGACTTAAAAGTGTAATAAAAATAGTGTTAGAACTTGAAACATCTTACTGAAGGATAGTCCCCAAAGATTCTCGAATATAAATGCATTAATTTTGTTGCCATGTAAAAGGGTCATTAATGACAAAACAATATAGAAAGCTATTATGCTGCGGGTACTGCTGGTAAGACTTTATTTTTAGGATAGGAGAAGTTTTTCACTACTAGATGCAGGATTTGGGTGCGGGATACGGGAACACGTGATCTTTTGAAGAAACAGGATATGGGTGTGCTCGGGTGTGCTCGGGATACGTCTTTATTTCATTGGATTTTATCATACATATGCACACATATACATATATGAATTTAGGGAGACAGTTATGCTTCAATTGGGTGACAAAAAGAATGGATAGTTATTAAATGCATTGAGAGAAGCATCTCTCTCTCTCTCCCCCTCTCTCCCTCCCCCTCCCCCCTCTCCCTCTCTATCGCTGTATCTATCTACAGAAAGAATGCATACAGAGATAACTCTCCTCCTCCCTCCCCCCTTCTCTCTAGGCGGCTAGGTTCTTCGTGATTTCTCTTATGACTTCTTTTGTCATTTATCAATTGTTTTGACTAAAGGAATGAGAAAGAGTAGAATTGAAATTTGGACCTCTGAGTAGTTTTTGAGTAAAATTGTTTATTGATACGTGCCCAAATTTCAAAAAAATAAATTAACAGAATAAATAACTTCTAACATGCACCTAGTGCACGCTCAGCCGCACTGAATGTGCACCCGCACTCAGCCCAAGCCCGACAATAGTAGGCACCCGTTAAACTTAGTGATGATTTAGTTCCGGCATATGTTACATGGACTCGGTCTCAGTGTCAGGATCAAAACAGTATTTGTTGGAATTGTTGCAAGAAATAGACAAGAACAACTCCAAAAATATAATATAAAATAGCTGGCTGAGGCGCGGACTAGGTCGCTCTCTTAAGACGATTCGCACCCCTTCGGAGAATTACCACCGGTGCAGCAAGGTTATTCACGCGTCGCCTCCGGGATACAACAGCCCAACTTTCACTGTTACTTCACTCGTAATTCTGCACAAACGAATGAAGCAGAAGCTTCACTCGATACCTTACCAAAACGCCCACAAGTCTAAGTGTTTAGAAATCAGAAAAGAGAGTTTGAGAGTTGTGTGTTGAAAAGTGAGGAAGAGGTCTCCTTTTATAGGTGAAGAAAAATAGCTGTTGGAAATCTGTTACAAAAAATAAATCCAAAATTTATTTCAGAAATAAAGTGCTGCAATAAAAAATATGACTGTTGTGTAATAAAAGAAAATGTGACTGTTGGGAAGTAATGAAGAATATTACTGTTGCCCAACAGCTATATTTTGCAGTATAAATAGACATGCCATAGTCCCACACGAACTTCGGGGAGAGGCCGGAATGCTGCCACAGAGCATCCGTAAATTTCAGAAACTCGTATCTCCCCCACTTGTCCTTCCCCCCTTGCGCGTGCGAGTCTTAAACTCAAGCGCATCTTACTTAAAGGCCAAGGAGTGTCACTTTATATACTCCTTAAAGTTCTTTACAATGGCCAATGTGGGACAAAACTTTCCAAAAGTTTAAGTAGTAAGAAAATTTTCTCTTTCCATTTTCAAGCAATGTGGGACTAAAGTACTTTATAATTTTACTCAAAACTTCAATGCTTTTTCAATCTTGAAAACAAAGAGAATTTTTTTGTTAAAATACTCCAACAGTATTCGAGTGTCGGAATCGCCTATTTTGAATTACTAAGGATACGGGGACACGAGTCTGAACATGGACACGAACAGAGGGACAATACTAAAGCATTAGAAAATACAACTTATAATAAAAGTTTTGGTTGGAGAATGTATATTTATTTAGGTATCTATATTTTTGGTACCTGTTTGGGATAAGGCAGAGCCAACATTATAAAAAAAGGAAACGAAGAAAGTGCGGGATCTTCTGCGTCTTTTCCCTCCCTCCCTCCGTCCCTCTCTCTCTATCTTACGTCGACGGCAAGACCAGATCTTCTGCTTCTTTTTCTCTCTTGAAAACCTTCTTATAATCTTTATTCGATCTTCACCTGCATTTTCCAGCCGGAATTGTTGGCATGGCGTATCCATGCCGCACAGGACAAGTACGACATGGATCCCTCACTGATATACGCATTGCATTGTTCCACATTGCCCTTCAACCCAAAGTGAAGGGGTAATGTAACGGAGGTTGCCTCTCTTGGTCCAAAAAACTCTCCCGACTTGATGTGAGCCACCTCAGATTAAGAGCTAACTTTGGAACCGAGGGTGGGAACAATAGAATTACTCTCAAGAATTTAGGTATGACAACCTCCAGTGAGCAACAACCTCATGGCAGAAGCAAATTCGGAATATAAAGTTTTGCCATCATATAACAGCACTAGTAAGATATATCATAAGAACTTTGGCATACAGGGAAAAATGTAATATAGCCTGAGGAACTGCCAAGATGCATGGACTGCCAGATCAAAATCTCAGCTCGAGCTGCTAATAAGCCATAGTTCAGGTAGCTTTGTTCAAGAGATAATAAGAGCAAAGTTAGAAAAATGACAATTACATTTCTACTGAAATAGAAAAGAATTATTGACCGTAAAATACAAGGGCGTCCTAGAAGTAAAGGGCATAAGCTCTATAAACGTAATGAAATAGCCAAACCAAAACAATGAGTGGTTCCCCTGCATAGTCATCTAATCAAGATGTATTCTGTATCCAAATCCTAGTTTGAGTTTTATTTATCATGCCATGCCTCGTTTAATGAGGTTACCCGTTTAGCATTTCTCATAAATATAGGAAATAATATCTAAACAAAGGAAAAAAAATTAACATGTTGCCGTTGTAGACTCACTGCTTATATTACTCGAAAATGACGAACAGTAGGTCAGAAGTGATTGACTATCTACTATCAAGAACATGGCATTACAAAACATCCAAACAAAGCATAAACCACAAGTTCCACATTGAAACAAAAAACGCAGAAAGTATAGAAAAGATAAATGCTAAAAGTGAAAAAAAAGTTGACTTGCAGCACATATGATAAGATACGCATCATATGATAAACACTTTGATATGCAATTAAGATCTAATCATCTTTTATATACTCCGATGAAATAATATCCAAAGAAATCTTGACCTTAGAAACCAATCAATGAAATCAGAAGAGAGAAACCTGTGAACATAAAGAAAATATTTTGTTCCCTTGAGATACATTTCCCGCACATATGAATCCTCTCCGTCTGATATCCTTGGAGCCTTTGCAGCATCCATCTCTGATATAGCATAAGCCATTTGTACAGATCCACCTCCAAGATCAACTACTCCAACAGTATTAGAATACTTCTTACCCAGGTGTCCTAGAAGATAGTTTATAGTAACCTGGAATGACATAGGAAAAATTAATTCCACATCACAATTGCACAAGTATATTCTTCGAGCTGTTCAAAAGCTTTAAGCCCGAAAATGTGGCAAAGATTCGAAAGTAATATCGTGCCAATGACAGAGGACTATTATAAATTTCATATAATCCATAAACCTTGCTCAGTGGTGCTACAATGTAACCTACATCATCTACTTGTTCTATTATACGGGCAGCATAAAAGTACTTTCCTGCCTGTATCTCCTCTGCTAGGAAGCACAGACACCGCTCCAGGGTCGAGGTAACGTATCCTACCCCTGCCAACATCTGGACACCCCTAGGACACCTCCGTACACGTGTTGGACACCTCTTGGTGGTGTCCATATATTTCTTATTGGTTTGTGATTATCAAACACTGTGTCAGACACCTTAATGCAGAAGTGTTCGACACCTATGGGGCAGGACTGCAAATTTTCAAACTTAGTTTGAGGGTCATAATGGAATATTAGGAAAGTTGCGGTTGTTTTATAAATCGAAATACCAGGTCAAACCTTAATGGTAGGTTGTATTCTTAACTTTTATTTCAAAAGACTTTTGCCTAACCAAGAGGGAGACGAGGCTCTTCGACAAAAGCAATCTAATGTAGAAGACGAATCTCTAACTTCATTCACGTGTGCAGGGAAGAGGTTGATGATCGAGGTCCAGCGGAGGATGAACGTGATGAGGCTATTGATTTGATTGTATCTTGGTGACTAGGAGAAATGAAAGCCGTTTTTGTTTTCCCTTTTTATAGGATCTTGCACTACCTTGTTATCTATGTTTTGTAACTTGCCTTCAAGTTAGGCATTTATTTGTGGTTTATTAGTTGGTGTAATATTATTTTGTGAGGGCAGAATGTGATTGAAACTTATATATGCATGTCCATACAAAAAATATATATAAACAAATTTAGCGGTGTCTTGCCATGCCGAAAATTTGTTTTTCTGGAAATTGCAGTGCCGGAGTCCCCATCTGTGTCGGTGTCGGACGCAGTGTCTGTGTCGGTGTTACTTTGCTCCTTTGCCTTTACGATATTTTTTAATTCACCCTGAACTAATCAATATGCCATCTAATACCAAGTTATCTTGACTTCACTGAAGCCTATATATCAAAAGTCTCCCATAAGAGATTCTGGCTTCATTTGGACCCCAATCCCCAATACTAACTCCATACTAACTAGTAACTGCCCTAATAGGTGAAGTGGTGAACATACTGTTTTCCACTTGATCTGGATATTCTGCAGAGCCTTACCAAGGAAATTAACCACTGTGATTGCACCAACCTTTCGGCTACAGTACTCGGAATAATGAACAATGAAAGAAAATGTAGACACGGCAGTGTACTTTTAATTAGAGTTAACCGACCTCCTTTAGACAATAGTCATTTCTAGAAGTTCAATTACCAGATTTTTCGCTGCTTTAGCCTTGAAAGAAGAGCCCAAAGGGAGGCCACGATAAGCAATTGGACTTGAACCCCGCTTGTAACCAAAACACTCCACCAGACCTTCCAGATTATCCAACCTGCCAATTCGGGAATGTCGTTTTTCGCAATGTAACAAACATGTACCAAAACCAAGGTATCATTGGCAAAGACCAAATGAGTGACTGATACCTCCCTGCCGTCTCTATTGCCCACTGAACCCCATGATGAAACCATCTTCTTCCACTCTATTCCAACAACCGACTAAAAGCTTCCATAACAAGGAAAATTGGAGAAAGAGGAATGGATTGTCTCGAACCTCTCTGTTGAATAAAATTATAATTAATGCTCTACCGCGTAACATGTAGTGGGTTCGGAAACATACCGTATGAAGTCTCCGAATATTCCGACGATGGATCATTATTATTACGAGCCTCCAACACGCTTGATCTTTTTCGTAGGTACAAAAACGGCTACTAGAGTCGAGTTCTTCGTCCACGAACCAAATCCTAGAGCTTGGTGATTGCTCTAGAGAGAGTGCTATAGAGAGAGGGATTGTCTTGTGACTTATTGTCTGTCATCCCTGTTTTATTGGGATATCTCTAGTCTTTATATAGAGATAGTATTTAGAGACATACTTTACCTCAAACACTTAGGAGATAAAGATGTATTTATCTTAAACACTTAGGAGATAAATATTGTATTTATCTCAAACACTTAGGAGATAAATATCCTCTAAATAACTGTAATTATCCAGACTAACAAATACACATTATCTGTTAGTGGGCGGATAATGGGTCCACTGACCCAATTTATTAACAGCTCCCACTCGCCCACACACAGGGCAAATAAATCGTGTAGTCCCTCCTTATCTCTTGTCCACTCATCTCCTCATACAGGAAATGGAAGGATATCCAGTTGAGGAGTATTGTATTAAGTTATCACCAAACTAACACAATACATCACTCCAAAAAATCTCGTATGTACCCCAGATAGTTCAACTACACCAGATTAAACACTCTCAAATCCCTCATAGTGAGCAGTGTTAAACCTCTCATATGTTATGTATTCATGACTCATATCGAAACAAAAATCGACAAAGTCGCCCGGGCTATGAATCACACAACATGGTGTAATATTGAACTTTCTTCCCAAAGCCCTCATGTCATTCCAATTAGACCCAACCGCTTTCCTAGACATGCCCCGCGAGACCGCATCATCCATGATCCAAGGGTACATGCTAAAGTAGCGACATTGAGTATCCTCTTCATGACATAGTCTAAGGTGAAAAGGGTACCATATAGGATCAAAAATATTTATATCCAAGTGGCTCACACAGTGACGAAGCAGGGATTCATTCGTCACTCCCACTGTCGGTCTGCATTTAGCACATGCAGTATGATTTGCATGCTATGGCGTAACCCGTAAGGGCGTGTCACATAAATGTATAATAAAATACGCCATACGAATCTGGGTCTAGTCGCTGTACAAGCGCCTAACCTGAGTTTTTCAGCCCAGTCACTCTCATAGTGCCTGCCTGAAATCTCACATTCGGCTGTAAGCAGGCTACATAGAGTTGTGGAGATACTCTATGATCGACCTAACTTTATAGGTCTCATCTTAGCTCCAACTAAGGCGACATGTTTGCTTTATAAGCTGTATCATCTTATTCGCCCTCTTGGCGCCTAAGACAATTATGTCTCATCTTGCTCGCTATCTTAGCGCCAAGGTGAATTACCCGTGTGAGTGGGTCAATTCAAGCCTGGTGACACTCTCAACAAGGATGTATATGTAATCACAAAGATTATCCATTCATTCCAAAATAAACTCAAATCAAGGAAATTTAATGTAATAAATAATGTCAAGTACATGAGATGCCATAAACATATCAAACCCTACGTAGTCCCATACTCCTAATGTGAGAAAGGAAAACATCTCTAGCAATAGGCTTGGTCAAAGGATCAGCCACCATTCTGCCAGTAGGTATATGCTTTATGGTCACCTCTCCTTGCGCAACTAAAGTTCTAATGAAGTGATAACGAAGGCCTATTTGTTTGGCCTTCCCATGATATTTGGGGTCCTTTACAAAATCTAGGGCAGCTGTATTGTCACAGTGAACAGTGACAGACTCGTCTGCATGAGCTGTAACCCCTAGAGCCTGTAAAAATGACCTCAACCAAACAGCTTCCTGGACTGCTGCTGAACAAGCAACATACTCCTACTCCATCGTGGATAGGGCGATGCAAGTCTATTTCTTACTGCACCAAGAGATAGCTCCACCTCCTAATATGAATGCATAACCTGAAGTGGATCTGCGCTCATCTCTATCATTGCCCCAATCAGCATCATTGTATCCTCTCAATCTCAAGTCTCCACCATGATAGGACGAGATCAGCGGTTCCACGTAAGTATCGAAGAATCCTCTTCACCGCATTCCAATGAGCGGGTCCAGGATTACTCTGATAACGACTCACCATTCCAACGGCAAAGCAGATGTCTGGACGCGTACACAACATAGCGTACATCAAACTCCCAACTGCAGCCGCGTAAGGCACTTTGGACATCCGATTCTTTTCCTCATCATTCTTTGGGCATTGGTCTGTGCTTAAAGTACACGCCTTGTCCATTGGAGTGTCTATGGGTTTTGAGTTATGCATACGAAATCGTTCAATGACCTTTTTGATATATGTCTCTTGAGACAAACCGAGAAGTCTCTTTGGACGATCACGTATGATTTTAACCCCGAGCACATAATTAGCTTCTCCCATGTCCTTCATCTCAAAGTTGAGGACAACCACTGCTTAGTGGCGACAATGGAACTCATGTCATTCCCAGCTAAAAGAATGTCATCCACATACAAAGAAAGGATCAGAATATTTTTCTTGGATCTTTTTACGTAAACGCAATGGTCTTGTTCAATCATTTCAAAACCTATAGAGGTAATGGCATGATGAAACCTAAAGTACCACTGCCTAGACGATTGTTTGAGACCATATATAGAATGTTTGAGCTGGCAAACTTTGTGCTCATGTCCCTTGACTTCAAAACCCTCAGGTTGAGCCATATAAATCTCTTCGTCTAGTTCTCCATTGAGAAACGCAGTCTTAACATCCATATGAAAAAATTTTAATTTTGCTGGGCGACAATAGCTAGGATCAGGTGAATTGAAGCAAATCTCACCACTGGGGAGAATGTGTCTTCATAGTCCACACCCCGCTGTTGGGTATAGCCTTTCACCACAAGACGTGCCTTATACTTGTCAATTGACCCATCTACCTTGCGCTTGACTTTTAAAACCCACTTGTTTCCAACAGTCTTCGGCCTGGAGGAAGGTCAACCAACTCCCAGACCTGATTCTTCGCCATTGCGCTCAACTCATCTTTCATTGCAACCATCCACTCATTACTAGCAGGTGAAGATAAGGGTTCTTCCACAGAAGTGGGCTCATCTTCATCAGTTGGAGTGCACATAAGAATTTCACCGTCAATCTCAAAACGACGACGTGGAACTCTTCCTCGTGCACCTCTACGCAGTTGAGAATCTTGTTGACTAGATGATCCTGATTGTGTGCTCCCGCTGTCTAGGATGCTCCCACTAGGTTGAAGGTCACTTATACTATCTTCAGCGACAACAGGATGAGGAACTAATTCTCCACCTTCGCTTGGAGATGGTAAAGTGGCTTCAACTTCCTCTAACTCATAGAGGTTAAGATTCTTACTTGCGTCTCCAATGCTAGGAAAATCATTCTCTATGAAATCGACATCACGAGACTCTATTTTAGTCTTTCCACCATTTGGATGTTCACCATACATCACATAGCCTTTAGAGTTTTCAGAATACCATAAGAAGATACTCTTTTTAGCTATAGGCTTTAGTTTCCCATACTTATGAGAAGTACTGTGAACATAACCTGCTGAGCCTCGTGGGTGCAAGTTATCCAAATTTGGCTTTTGGCCATTTCAAAGCTCATATGGGGTGGATTTGACTGATTGTGAAGGCACTCGATTAAGTATATAGGTTGCAGTCAAAAGAGCATCCCCCAGAAAGATATTGGGAGGTTTGCTTGCGCATTCATAGACCTAACCATGTCTAACAATGTTCTATTCCTTCTTTCCACAACACCATTTTGTTGTGGAGTATTAGGAATAGTAAGTTGCCTGCGTATCCCTTTTTCCTCACAAAACTTCTTGAAGTGATCGGACAAATATTCGCGTCTCCGGTCAGTGCAAAGAGTTTTTAAACTCTTCTTTTTCTGATTCTCAACCTCTGCTACAAAGCATTGGAAACAATTCAAAGCTTCATAGCGGTGAGATATCAGATACACATAACCATATCGCGTATAATCGTCTATCATTGTAAGGAACTAAGAGGCGCCATGGCGTGCCTTTACACTCATAGGTCCATATATGTCAGAGTGAACTAGCTCAAGTAGCTGAATTGCTCTCACAGCCTTTCCAAAAGGCTTCCTGCATGCTTTACCGGCGAAACAAGCTTCACATGTTTGTAGATTGACTCTTGTGAGTGGGCCCAAAAGGCCTTCTCTAGCAAACGAGTCATTCTATCTTGGCCTATGTGGCCCAGTCTTGCATGCCAGGTGGTAGAATCATTCACAATATCATCATTCACCACATAAGAATAAGAGGATGGAGAATCAATTGAAAAAGACTATTCATGCGAAAACCATGTCCGAACAAAACATCATCCAAAAAGATGTCCAACTTATTTCCCCTAAAAATAAAGGAAAAAATAATGTCTAATAAAGCAGTAACTGAAAGTAGATTAAGCCGAACAGTGGGTGCATATCGCATATCCTCAAGAATCAATGTGCGCCCAGTGCGCAACTTGAGCTGGTAAGAACCAACCCCTAGCACCTCTTCGGAGCTATTGTTTCCCACGAAGATATGTTTGCTTCCCGCTAGAATCCGGTGATAATCTACGAACCCCTCTCGATCATGTGCTACATGTTTTGTTGCACCTAAATCCATAAACCACACAGGTTGGAAATGAGCAACCATCGCATGTGAGGAAACATATAACTGAGAGAGAGATTCTGAAAGTACCTTCTTCGGCTCAGTGCAATCACGAGCGAAGTGTCCTTTCTATTGACAGTTGAAGCATTTGACTTTAGACAAATCCATTTTCCCACCATATTTTCCTCTCTTGCGTTTCTTCATTTTTCCTTCCTTTGGCGCAGAATTGCTAGCCTCGCCTTCCTTACCTTTCTTACTTTGTCTTCCGTGCTTGCCATTTGCATTGCGCGATCCCCCTTGGACGACATAAGTAAGGGTCTTGTCAGCATCTCGAGTCTCATCCTCAAGGATGACATGTTGTGAAACATCAGAAAAATTCTTGATGTTTTCATTGTGGGTCAATATCTGTTTCATATTGGCCCATGAGGCAGGAAGGGACCTTATGACAGCTCTGGCTTGCTGTTCATCTATGAGCGCATGGCCAACATCCCTTAGCTTACCAATCATATTGGACATCATCCTTAGATGTTCACTCATGGTATGTTTAGGGTCTTTTGTGTACTCCTCAAACTTAATCACAAGGCTACGAAGCCGCGTAGTTGAGGTTCCACCAAAAGAGAACTTGAGCTGATCCCATAAAGCTTTGCAAGTTGGAAGTTAATCATACTACCCAATTAGATCATTTTGCAAGCTGCTCAACAATGTGTAGCGCGCACTATGATCTTTCTGATTCCATTTCTGGTAGGCAGTGTGGTCTCTTAGGGGTTGCCCCTCAGTGGGCACGACCATCTCTTTGGTCAAGTGCTCCTCAAGCTCTTGTTCGTTTAGCATGAATTTCATCTTTTTGTGCCAAACGTCATAATTATCTTCGTTAAGTTTCTCACCCTTAATGAGATCAGCTATGACATTCTTGGAGGTCATTCTATTCACTACATTAGTTTGCGCAAAGAAAAAGACATTAATTATACATCCTTCTTTTTATTTCAAAAAATTCAAATGAAAAACATAATCATTCCTCACATCATGAAATCAAAAATTTGCTAAACTCGTAATCATCTCCCATGTATGTGAGTTGGAAAAATACTTTCCAAGCAATTTTTTGCAATAAATTTCATCATCATATAAGCCACAATGTAATAAATCATCCACATGATAATTTAGAACAATATAATTACACCATACAATAACGTGTACAAGGATTTCATTGAGCCCTATTGACATTCTAATAACTTATGCTAAGAAAATTCTGGCTTGAATAATGTGCGTGCGAAATTACATCCCCGTACAAGACTTTCTAGAAATATACAGGGAAATAGCAGAATACAACATCTTTGAGAATCCTACTACAAACTACTCCAATAAAACAAATGGAGATGCCGCACAACACATTATTCTCAAAAGAATTTTCTTAAAAAAAGAGTAAACACATAAACATAAGTTTCTTTAGAATGCCAATCTAATATCCATCCATTTAACATAAAACTAGCATGCTCAAATAACAAGTTAAAGGGTAATTTAAATGAATGAATAGGCCACGTTCTCCTTCCAAGGAAAACGGGCGTAAAGGCCTTGAAATTGGGTTTAACGAGGTGTGGGCTTGCCAAAAGCCCAACAAATATATCTCAACAAAAGATATTTAAACCATAACTCTAATCAAGGCAAATAATAAAACATAATTCATCTATGTCATATAGCTCTCCATAATATTTATTGCCCACGAAGTGCAAAAATTAATATTTATGCATTATTCGTATTTTTTTAGGACCACAAAAGTACTACAAAAATACTCACAAATAGCTAAAATGAGAGATAAATTCTTAAAAATTGACAAACATTGAATTTAACCCTAATATACCCTCTGGAATAAAAGGAAAATTTTTGTGTGTATAAAATAAAATTTTAAAACTAATTTCATTGGAAAAATCGTTTAAAAATTAAACACAATACACACAGAGGGTATAAAGGTAAATTTTAATACCACAGAAAACAATAAAAAGTCAAGCCAAACCTCCACTCGCTGGTGGTGAGCACAACGCAACCCAAAAGCAGCCCTCACGCGCCTCCAGGCGCCACCTTGCGCGTGGGGCAGCGTCTGGGAATTTTTTTTTGAACAGGCTCGTGTGTGACACGCGCGCGCGTGGGTGCGCGTGGAATCAGCTTGGCTTGGGCGGGTGGCGCATGCTCCAGTAGCCTCTTCTGGTGCGTGGGCGCGTGTGGCGACTTTGCTGAGGGGTGCGGCTTGGCACGCGTGTCGCGTGGGCGGCTGCCTTAGCGTGTGGCGCTCGTCTACGGCTCGGCTTGAGCGCGTGGGTATACTATTCATCTTCTTCGTTGAAAAAACCCTAATTTTCACAACCACCGCCATGTCGCGATGCCAACTTTTAAAGGCCATATCTCTCTCGTTGTTTGGCCAAATAATGCGTGCCATATATCGTTGGAAAGCTTATGTGACATAGATTAATTATGTACCAACCAATCATGATAAAAATTCAATATCATACTCCAAATTTGAGTCCCAAAACTCAAAAAAATCACAGTTTTCTTGAAAAATAAAATCGTGATTTCTCACAAACCATGCATCCAAAAATAACGAAATTTTACGGAGTTCATCCTCAACCATAGGAGAACAAAACCATATAATTATTTTTCAGAAAAACATGCTAAAATTTTTTTGAATTTTGATAATGGGTCTCATCATGTATCCGAAAAAAATCGCAACATGCACATAATTTATTCTAGCATGTTAAAGGCGAATCAACAAGTAATCATGCTCTGATACCAATGTTGAATAAAATTATAATTAATGCGCTACCACGTAACACGTAGTGGGTTCGAAAACATACCTATGAAGTCTCTGAATATTCCGACGATGGATCCTTGTTGTTACAAGCCTCCAACACACTTGATCATTTTCTTAGGTACGAAAATGGCTACTAGAGTCGAGTTCTTAGTCCACAAACCAAATCCTAGAGTTTGGTGATTGCTCTAGAGAGTGCTATAGAGAGAGGAATTGTCTTGTGACTTATTGTCTGTCACCCCTGTTTTATTGGGATATCTCTAGTCTTTATATAGAGATAGTATTTAGAGACAGACTTTACCTCAAACATTTAGGAGATAAAGATGTATTTATCTCAAACACCTATGAGATAAATATTATATTTATCTCAAACACTTAGGAGATAAATATCATCTAAATAACTATAATTATTCAGACTAATAAATATACATTATCTGGTAGTGGGCGGATAATGGGTCCACTGACCCAATTTATTAACACTATCAAAGAAGATAAAAAGCCACATGTTATGACTTTTAACCATAAATGAAAATCTAAAGGCAGATACATAAACTTATATCCAGCTTTGCCACTTGCTACCAAGACCCATCTTTCCATCCATTTTATAAAGTTAATCGAGAAACCACGGGATCAAGAATTTGCCTCCCAACTAAGAAAGCATTTTGTGACTCCAATAACACCTCCCAACCACTAAATGAAGCCGAAAGAAGAGAACCTTGGAGATCAATTTGCAGACACACCCATCGAGTTGATAGGATGAAAGTCTCTATCAGTTTCAGTCGTACACTAAGTTTTTTCTTCAACTCGAATGAGCTAACTACCCGAACTGTTTCCTACTTATTTTACATACATCATATACTTGCAAAAGCTTGCAAGATTCATCTCCCTCTACGACCAAAATACTTTAGATTTTTGGAGTCTTTCACTAAAGCCCCTTTGATCTGTCTTGGTATCCTAAAGCCTCTGGATTCAAAAGCAATTCTACATAAGGTCATGTATTCACAGGTAACATATCCTTAGTAAGGTCATGTATTCCCAAAGTAAAACAATATCATTCACATGTAACATATCCTTAGTAAGGTCATGTATTCCCAAAGTAAAACAATAAGAGCTAAAAGCTGATCCTTGGTGAAGTCCAATCTCATTTGAAAAAATCACTAGTCATATCATAGGCTGTAATCACACTAATAGTCGCCCCATCATACATGTCCTTAGTCACATTTACATACTTGGCAGGTACTCCTTCTCTAGAACCCACCACGTAACTTTCCTTGGTAATTTATCTTTTGCTACTTCTTAATATGTAAATATATCCTTTTCTTCTCTCGAAAAACCCACCAACAGTCATCAAATAAAAAATAGCTCCACCAAACTCTTTCTAGATATTTCAGTTCTTAAATCACCAAAGCATCTTACTTGTTTCTAACTCTTAGTTCAAAATCACATGATGCAAGTGCAAGTAAACAACACAGATAGGATAAACATATTAAGTTAAGATGTAACATACCCATTGATAAGCACCTTCCTGAGCTCTATCAAGCACAGTCACCCATTCAGCCTTGGATTTGAGGGCGCTCTTATCCTTAAGGAAATCCCTAACCTTTGAGAAGGAAATTTAAACTCTGTAAGCACATTAAAGCAAAAGGTATGGGCAGAATATTTTGATATATGAAGAATTACCACTTGCAGAATTCTATCGGATGCATCAACTCCCAATAGCCTTATACAAGCAGTTGCTTGTATCGACATCAAAACTAAACTTCAGAATTAAAGAGGTGGGCAGTAGGATTACATTTCCATAAGATCATGTAGTATTATAGGGAACTACTGCAACCCACACAAAAATAAATTACTGACCCCAACTCTGACTGGAGTCTTGGGACACAACTCTCGTGGAACGACAGTTTCACCTTTCTCTAAAAGGGATAGTAAAGAATTTACAGCAGCCTTCGGGTCGTTGTCATAGGTACTGAGACCTGGTTTTATCTGAAAAAATACAACCGTCAAATGAAATAGTTTTATCTGCACTATAATTACAACGGTCGGATGAAACAGAGGGAGGCATTGATCAAAGCACGGGAATGTAGACAAGTAGGTGGATAAATAAAGCTTTCAAACAAAGGAATACAAGACCTGTAAAAAAAGCTTAAGATCACCGCCAATGGGGACAAGATCCAAGTTGCGATCGAAGCAAAAGACATGTACCCTGCTGCCAGAGCTGCCGGCATCGAAGATGATGGCGTAGGTCTTGGCTATGACAAAATCGGGGGACAACTTGTGGCTGGAGATAGAGAAAGAGTCGAAGGGGGAAGTAGTGGTAGGCATGAGAAAGAGGACCAGGGATATCAGGAGGATGGGCACTGAAATCACGAAGATTATGCATCGATGCCTCTGGACTTTATCGAAAAGGGACTCGTGTTGCCTGCTGCGCTTGGACATTTATCAGTGGTGGGTGCAGAATCGAGGAGCTCAGCGGCCGATGGAGATCTGTAATGGATCTGGCCGGGGGGGAGGAGGCTTCAAGGACTTAGTCTCGTGTGGGGACTCCAGCACTACAGCTTTAAATGCTTATTCTCCCTTCCTCTCTTTGGATCGGTAAGTGGGGCGATCAAGGAATCCAGTTGGTTAACAGATACCAATACAATTTCTATCTAATGTGATGGGAGGAATATACAAGTAGAGGCAAAAAATACTTACTTTGACGGAAGCAAACATGCACACAAAGGCTGGAAGTAGGCAATATATGCCACTGCTAGCCTGAGCCTCTTCCGGTTCCCACCCCCTATTCGCCAATCCAAGAAGGTTACACTTCTCTTGTTGTTGTCGTGTGATGACTATATAGATAGCTTATCTACATCAAGCCAAAACGACATCATTTTTTGCTTTAAAAAAAACACCCACTCTCGGTATTGTCCCACACTCTCCCTCTCGTTTCTCATACAACAACAACATATGAGAACAATCTGGGCATTTTGAGAGAGATGATGCATCACTCTGAAGTTGGGAAGAAAGCTTGAGCTTGACATTCCCTGAACCAATACCATCGTGGGCTTTGCAGCGATGACTCAAGAATTGTGTTTGTTTTGATGGTGACAATTGATTGAGACTGAAAAAATGGTGACCAAGGGGAAGTGAGACAATACGGTACAACAACGACATTGGCATGATTCATGGAGCAACAACATGAACCATATTTTTAGTGGAGGTGGAGAGACTCTCTAGAAAGTGCCCAATCAATGTTTTGAAAGAGTGTCAGAAAGGTGTTCGAGAGAATGTCCAAGAGAGGTGCTCACATAGAACATTCGTCCATGTTTTAGTGCAGTGAGGTTCAGAATGAGTTCATTTTAAAAAAATTGTGTTTTTGGCTACATCTTATGTGGGAGAACAATGCTCTCAAGGTCAGATTGCAAGCTCTTGAAAACTTTGAAGCATCTTGCAAAAAGGTTGGATAAAACGGAAGCTTTCTGCATAAGGTTGCTGACATTGCTTCTGTCAGCCGCTTGTTTGGTTCAATCTCTGCTGGCCATGTCCACTGCTCTGACGACAGCAGTCGCTGCAAGTTTGTTCACCATGTCGGTGCTGATCTGCTCATCGCCGTTCCTGCCACACAAACCCTATCACCACCTGGGCTGTTGTGACTAAAGAAAATTTACAGAACATATTTTCTAATTAGTTATGGCTCAAGCTAGCATGTCTAATTTCTACTGCCAATTAAAAAGAAGACTGGTCCTTGCTGTCACTCTCAATGTCGACAATGATAGAATGGAAAGAAGGACTTCGTCGGCCTGCTTTATTGTAAGATCATCTGCATTACTACTTTGTATAAGCTTGAAACAAAATAGAACTGTGTCATGATTGGTTGTGCTAGTATAGGGGCTTTGTCGTTTTGGATGTGGCTCTTGATCATGCTTTGAGGAATTATGATACAAATTGAACACTTGGTTTTTGCAAATTTTCTCGGATTGCACCTACTTACATTGCATACTTATATGACATTCTATTATGCAATAAAATGATCCATAGTTTACTACCCTAAATACTGATGGCTGGTAGTCTACAGGCCAAATGGGATGGAAGTTCATTTGGTAAACAATGTGAGGAAAGCTTTTGGGACTGTTAAGGAATGACGAAGGCACTGGGTATTTGATTTCATGGGAAGCTAGGTACAATTATGAATTACTTAGATGAAATGCAAGGCATGAAAAGGCATGTGAATTACTGAGATTGAAATGCAAGGCATGGAAAGGCATGTAAATGTTGATGCTAAAACAAAAGCATGAAAAGGTATGTTAAAATGTAAGGCATGCAAGTGTTGTGCTGAAATGAAACTGTCGATGCTGAAATGTAACGCATGGAAATGAAAGGGATATCATCACAGGGATTCTAAATATCATCATGGAATGAGACTCAGAGGTAGCAATGAAGCTGCTGAATTCTTGAGGGAGTGACAGCCAGCCTTTGAAGGTCCTGTGTGAGTGCAAACTATGAGGATTAAGATTGTCGACACTTGAAGCAAGAAAATCATAAATATAAATGGTCTAGCTACGATAGCAGTAGAAGGACATTTAGTTTTGACAAAGAGTAGATGTTTTCCTTTCCTTTTGTACAAAAAGAAATACGAAGTGATCCATATATTTTCGAAGCAATGTCATTCACTTCCGTAATGAATTTTTAAACTGTTCACTTTAATTCATTTTATTCATTCGCTACCAAGAATGTATTTGTATTTGATAATTCATTCCTCATTCTAGGCAGAAGTATTTCATGATTCATTTGACCTTGCTAGGGCTGGGCAGAATGCATCGCCATTAATGTGCCTATACTGCATTCGACTTAATTGTTAATGCATTTCAAGAGGAAAAAAAAGGGGAAAATTGACTCTTAAGAACTTCAATGTCACAACAATCTGGAGGTTCATGTATATTGGCAACATCAAACAACATTCATTAATAGCCACCAATTGCAAAACATATCAATTTTTTCTATGAAAGTTTTACAAAGTCAACTAAAAATGCAAACGAATAGTAGTTCTCCTTTACAAAGACAAATGGAAGTCAATATATTTCTAGAAAATCAGCAACACATCTGTTCTAGTTCCAATGACTGGGCATCAATCATCAAATTACCTGCACAAAAGTCATAGGTGTGAGTATTTCACCCACTTCTACAAGAAAACAACACATACGCATTCATGCATTAAAACATTTGAGAAGAGAAAGTGACTGCATTGAAACATTAAAAGCACTTGTCCATAAAAATTAGGTTGAGTACTAATATAGTGCTGTACATTTCATCCAATTTACAGGAACCAGTCTATGAATCTTCATCTTCTTTGGATTGAAGGGAGCTATCAACTCGAAAATCTTTCTGCTTGTAATAAAACAAGGACACAAGTTAATCTGGTTGATAAAAATGAGATAGAACTAAATACACACACACACACACACACACACACACATATATATATATATATATATATATATATATATATATATTTGGTTCTTTCTGCGTTATTCAGTTTGTTTGCATACCTTTCTTTGGGAACATCCAGTAATATTATGACCTCTTAGCTGACAATAAGAACAAGTTCTTTGTCTTTTGGCTTCATTAGCCAATTCCATACTAGATTTGAACCTGGTAGCAACCTTTGGACGTCCTTTTGTCTTAACTGGAGCAGCTGGGTCTCTGACAGTGATTTGATACATAGCTTCCACTTGCACTGCACTCTCACTTGAACCAACTTGAGTTGATATTTCCCCGTTACTAATTTGTTTTTCCATTTCTTTCCTACCTTGATTCTCCAAAATATTATCAAGAAACGCGTCAAGGTTTTCTACATCGGAAGAGAAATTGTCGGCATTTTCTATCACTTTGTTAAATTTTGCTCGAAGTGACCACAAAGTTAAAGGGCTAAGCCTTTTTTCCATTTTGACCTTTACTTGTATTTCTAAACTCACAACCAATATTTCTTACCTTGTACCTGGCATTTATAGTCCATCTAGGTAGAACGTAAGGCTCTGGTAGGGCCATTACTTTCTTTTTTCTCATAATATAAAGAATGTGCTTCAATAATATACCTTCAGTCTCAAACTTAGCGCATGAACAAGTAGCCTTTACACCTTCACGGTTGTCATAGTTAACTATTCTCCATCTTCTTTTATCATCATCTATGAAGCCCACAGTATATTTAATCAACTCGGCCTCCTTAGTCAATGTTTCATGAGCACAATTCAAGCTAGACTTCCACTCTTTTTTTAAGATCTCCAATAAGTTACGAGTGTAGCACTCTCTGGCTCTTTTTTTGATTGGGTGACCAGAATAGAACACTGCCTTTGAATTCCTAGTCACAAAGTCCTCATCTTCTTCTGCACGCTTTGAGAAGTTACCGCCTTATCATATTGTTTAACAAATTCATTTAACGTTGTGTTAGAGTTTACATACCCATAAAAAAATGCGTGTATGCTCTCACTTTGTCCACTTGTCGTCATTCCAGCAAAGAAAATGTCCTTCAAATACACCTTTGCCCAATGCTGGTGCTTGCTATACATGTTTGCAAACCAACTCTTCTCATCGATTTCATAAATCTGACATAAAGTTTTCCATCCATTTTCAAATTCTTCTATCGTTCGGCTTTTGACCCAGTTAGTGTGTGCCTCATGAAAGTCACTGTAACGAGCTCGATATGGTTGAAAATGCTCCATGACATGCTTCTTAATGTGCCATGCACAATAACGATGTCAAGCCTTGGGGAAAACTTTATGAATTACATTACCCTTTGCCCCATCTTGATCTGTAATGATTGCAACTGGGGGTATATTGAACATACACTTTAGAAAATGTTCAAATTACCATACAAATGTTGCCTCTGTTTCATCCTCTAACAATGCAGCACCAAATAATATGGACTGCCGATGTTGGTTCACTCCTACAAAAGGAGCGAATGGCATCCTAAATTTGTTTGTCTTATAGGTCACATCAAATACAACTACATCCCAAAATTGTGTGTACGCCGATCTTGACCTTCCGTCAGCCCAAAAAACACTTCTTAGGGATCCATCGTTTGCTAACTCCATGGCAAAGTACCAGAAATCGTCAGAAATGGATTTCTTCTAGAAATGTTTAATAATGCCTAGACATTCATGCCCAACATTGTTCTTTCGTTCATTTCGCAAGATACTTGAACACTGTTTTGGAGTGATAATCAACTTCTTAAGATGGTTTGATAATGTTCACCACCTTTGTGATTTGGCATGGTCGCATTCCACTTTCACTAAAATCTGATACGAGCCTTTTACATGAACGTGAATGATGAAACTTACTATGAGAGCGATACTTGATCACTTTAGATGGTGTATTGATCATCTCGTGATTATGCATGTCATTAAACTTTTCAACAAACCAATACCCATCTTTTGATAAAGAAATTTGAAACATAGCCTCACATCCTGTTCTCGTTTCCCTCCGACGCTTTGGTTGTCTCCCAATATGTCTCTTGTCCTTCAAGCACATGAAGCCTTGCTTATTGCAGACGAGTTGCTTTCTGTAAACTTGCTTCATGGCCCCTGTCTTGTTTGAAAAGTGTACACGAGTTCCGAAACCCTTCACTAAAGCATAATGGTTGTAGAAAAAGCATGCCTCTTCTTCCGTAGCAAAAACTTTTCTAAGTATTTGTTCACTATCAAATTCACTAAAAGCCCTTACCACCATCACGAGCATCATAATTTTGGACGATGATAGTTTCAAAGGTGAAAGTTTGCGCCTTAGGAGTACACCATCCCTAAAACGGGGTTCTCAATCTCTAAAACGTCGGAGTTAGATGTATCAAGACCCTTGTGCTAAACCAAGTACCCAGATTCGTCAACATCGTTAATCGATTGAAAATTTCTCTGTGACGTCAGTGAATGCGCCTCATTAGCCATGTAATTCTGCCAAATTTACAAGCCGGACAGTCACATAAACATACATATACATAGCCTTGCTAACCATTTATAAACCTGGAAATGAACATACTGTGTATTTCTGTTAAACATACACCCGAAAACACACATCTAATTGCTCAAATCATGAAATGGATACATCTGATTGCTCAACGCATCAAATGCATTATTTAACAAAGTGGGCTGGGTAAAAACTGAAATGGTGGACAATTAACATTTACAGGGAACAAAACAAGTAATCAAATGACAGCTTTTCTTGAGAAATAAGTGATGTTCTAGACAGTGGTGATGTATATGCAATAACTAACTAAAGGAATTGTAACCCAATTGATAATTATTCACAATAATTGCACTACTTTCATCAAATATTTATCATGATAAAGAGTTCAGGAAGAGGTACCAAACGAAATTTGTTCATATGCCCATGATGCCGCTGACTCCCAACAGTGAATGCTCTACCTGTTTGGAAATGGAGAGGCAAGGGAGGAGGGATAAAGTTGAGAAATGGAGAAACGAGAGGGAGAGGGGGATCAATACAGAAATGGTGCGTGTGGGGAAATGGTGATGCAAGGGATGAGGGTCTGAGAAGTGGAGAAACAAGAGGGAGAGAGTGGGACATACCGAGAGTGGGTGTTTTTTTAAAGACCAAAACGATGTCTTTTTGGCTTGCTGCAGATAAGTTGTCTGCGGCTTGCTGTAGACTCACTTTTCCCATATTTATATATAGATATGTATTATGTATCTGAACCGAAAGAGAAACCATTTTGCGTCGGATGCACTGTGATGCAGTGATTAACGGGACAAATCTAGGCGACTCTTTCTCTGTCTTCCCCTTCCAAATACATCAACACAGCTGGTTCGTTCCTTGGTCAGTTACGCCGTCAATGTTCAATTTTTTTTCGAAAAACCTGCGAAGATTATCCTTGTGGTTTGGGATTGTTGCAAAAAATCCTTTGAAGTTAGAAAAGTTACAAAAGAACACCCAAGATGCCAGTTACATTGCAACCATTACAAAAATCATGTGATGCTCACGCTACTCAAAAGTGTGTTTCACGAAAAATCAATATAATGAAATGACTAAAATGCTCCAAGTTTCTTTCTCTCTTTCAAAGTCCTAATTTTCTTCCCTAATCCAACCAAACCATAGCCGCCGCACTTGCGAATCTAGCTGCATCCACCTCCACCACCCACGTCTGCCACATGCCCACTCACAACTGTCGTCACCTGCTGCACCCAATCTCATTGCCGCCCTTCTTTCAAACACATGCCTACTTCATAACAAGGCATCAGCCCCACCCAGTCGCAACCCTAAACGCTTTGCAATATGGGTAAATCAGCCACATCTAAGCCTAAACAGATAGGAGTTTTACTCCACAAACAAATCACGTCATATTAACGGGGTAAGACTAAAAAAAATGGAGAAGAATGTGTTGCGGCCATGGGATTGCTATGGCGTCGAAAGGGAAAGGCGATGGATTTGGCGAGGATGTGGTGGTGACAGGAGACAGGGGCTTGGGCTTGTGGCCACGACAAGCGTGGCTAGGCGTTGTGATGAGAGGGAGGGCTTGGGCTTGTGGCAATGAAGGGCGTGGTTGGAGCAGCAACGAGTGTGCCTAGGGTGGTGGTGTCGCCCCTTTACTTGAGACTTCTGCATGGAAACAATCTCTGATTTTATATACAGGAATATTTTGGACAATTTTTTCACATCGTTATGGAAATCGTCGAATACAAGATTTTTACCATTGCAGGTGTCCTTTGCAACTAATCTAATCTTAGGGCCCTTTTTGCAACGACCCCAAATCACAAGGATATGTTGTGCAATTTTTCCTAATTTTTATGTATTTTTATCTCGAATAGAATTGCAATTTTAGTTTATTTTTTCTTTTTTGTATTGTAAAAAATATTAACATTAATCACCCTCAATCAGACATGAGAAAGAGAAATTTCAAGATACAAGATCCATATTTGGGGGCACAAGTCTATCAAGTTTGAACGAATATTAATAAGAAGAAAAAGAGAGAGGTATCAGATCCATATTTGAGGCACAAGTCTATCAAGTTTGAATGGCAAATGGTTTGTCAAGACAACAAACAAATTAGGGTTTCAGTTGCAGTCGAGTGTTGGTAACGAGAAAAGAATTGCCCATTAATGCAAGAAAGAATTCGACCTCGATTCAGATGATATGATCAAATCACTTTGTTATCCATTTAGAAAAAAAAACCAAATGTATAGAAATTAATAAAGGTAAAGTATATCAATTTTATTTTTTCGGTCAAAGTTCATTGTACTCCATTACTCATTCAAAATTATACAGCTATCCTCATTATGTCTTTATACTCTACATCAAACAAAACTCCATTTACAAATGAATTTCAAAATTCAATAGCAGGTTTTTATGTTTAGGTCATAAATAATATATCATTGATCCCCCATTCTTCATGTAGCAGCTCATTCCTGGTTATTCTAGGAATTCGTTCTAATTGCTTACTCTCCACTTGACCCGTTGTTGAATAACATGGCAGCATCTTTGCGGTTCTGTTGTTCTGCTTGCAAATGCTCATAGAGTCTAGTTTTCCTTTCCTTCCACAATCCATAGATGGTAACCGCAATAGAAAGTTTACATAATCTTACTTTGAAGCTCTTGCCTCTGATACTCTCAGTTGCAAAATGTAAAAATTGACTCCAATTGTTTAGAGGTATCATCACTCCCAGCTTGCCAACAACTAATCTTCATAATATTTGAGCATTGAACGAATAGATAATCCACTGTTTCCTGATGCTTCGAGCATAATATACAGCTATCATCTTGGATAATATTCCACAATTTCAATTTCGATCTTGTTCTTAATCCATTTTTGCATAGTATCCACATTATCATAAGACATTTGGGAATATTACCGGTAAATCAGACTAATTTCCCCCATTTCAGAGAGTTAGCTATAGTTCTAATATGATTCCATGTTGAACCGATTGTAAACTTATCATGGGATGAACATCCCATTGAAGCTCATCACATTGCCCATTCCTAGGTGCAGGCAGAAGATTGTTGCCTTCCTTCAATGCTTGAGATCTAGTAGTAGGCCGTCTTCATGTATTGCCTACAATGATCTCTGCTCCTCTTGAGTTCATTCCCAGTCCAGAGTCATAGCCTACTATCAGCCCAAATTGATTGTATAGAGCTCCACTAGGTGACCATGTATCAAGCCAGAGCCAAGTATCCTTACCATCACCAATTTTGTAAGTACACATGTGTTGAACGTCACTCCCGAGCTTTAATAGTTTGCACCAAGTCCATGACGGAGTTACTTGGTGCTTGAATGTCTATATATGTTTTCCTTTTATTACGTAACTGTGACACCATCTCACCCATAGGGAGTCTTTCTTATTAGCCAAATCCCACAAGTGTTTACATATAGTAACTCTATCCCATTCCTCTAACCTTTTGATTCCCAAGCCACCTTTTGATTTTGGTAGACAGACCTCCTTCCATGAGACTTTGGCTCTAATACACTTTACATCCTTCCCAAACCAAATAAAGGCTTTGATTTTGCTCTCAACAATTTTAATAAATCTTCTTGGGGGCAGAATAAAGATGGTGCACTAATATATTTGCACACTGATATAGCACAATGCATTCTTACTGCATAAGATGAGTACTTGGATGTTCAGCTTGTTATTTTCTTAGTCAGCGTTTCAATCAATATTGTACGATCCTTAAACTGAAGTTTTGTTGATATCAGAAGCACTCCCAAATATGTGACAAAAAACTATCCAAGAGAATTACCAATGATATTCACCAATTTCTCAGCATAATTTCCATCTACTCCAACCATGTGAATAAAGCTTTTACTCAAATTTGGAGCTAGGACTGAAAGGTTCTCAAACTCAGAAAAAGCTTGTTCAAGCAGCATCCAAGTGTCTTATCTACCCTAGTCAAGAGAAAGAAATCATCTGCAAAGCATAGATGATTGATCTTTAGACCTTTTTATTTAGGATGATAGTTGAATGTTGCTTGGGTTACATAATAATCTGTAAGACCAACAAATCCCTCCATGACTAGTAAGAACAGATAAGGTGAGATGGGATCTCTTTACCTTAACCCTTTTGCACTTGCAAAATATCCATCCATGCTGCTATTAAGATTCATAGAGAATCTGGCTATAGTCACACATTTTAAAATGACCCAATCAATAAATTCGTGTTGTTACCCTTCATGGATATGGACCTCTGTTATCCCGATCTATCTGTTTCATTTGGCTGCCTCAATCTAGGTGCACACATTTGGCCCGTTGTTAACCCAACCCGCCATGATGCCCAACTCTGGAACACCAGTCACCGTGCCCGAGCATCATCTTTGCATCGCGTGCCCCTGGTAGGTCGCCCGACTCCGCGACACTGGTCTCTGCTCCAAAACGCCATCTCAGCGTCATGTGCCCCAGGTATGATGCCCGACTCTGAGATACTAGTCGCCGTGCCCGAGTGTCATCTCCGTGTCACGTGCCCCCGGCACGACGCCCGACTTCACGATACCAATCGCTACGCCCGTGCGCTCTCTCTCTGCATCACATGCCCCCGGCACGACACCAGACTCAGCAATACCCATAGTCATGCTCGTGCACCATGTTCCATGTCACGTGCCCCCCACACCGTGCACATCCACCGCGCTACTTATACAGTCGCAACCCCCAGCTCTCTGTCACACGACCACGCCCCCGCGTTGATTTATCCTTCAATAGTTCAACCACACCATGCGTACCTTGCCTTGGTCGTGGAACATGCTTTGACCCACTGTCCCAAAGTGTGCAGCAACCTGTGGGGATGAACGACTCTTTCAGTACACTATCTCCAATAGGGATCTCCAAGTGCTCCGATAGAAAGACTCCAACTCTGTCAGGTAGAAGACTCATTTAGGATGCTACCTAGGTCCGTCAGATAGGCGACTTCTCCAGAACACTACCTTGGCGCGCTCTAAGTCATCCAATACAAGGACTCACCTATAGGATAGGCTCACACTCGAAGACAATATCTCTGTCAGGGAGCTCCAACTCCTCTTCTGCTAGGTAGATAACTTCTTCGAGACACTGCCTCGGGTAGGCGACTCCTCTGAGATACTACCTCGTCATGTCGAGCAGACGACTCCTTTGAGACACTACCTCGGCCTATTGGGTAGGCAACTTATCTAGGACACTACTTTGACACGCTTTGAATGCTTCAATATGAGGAATCACCTGCAGGATAGGCTCGCTCTCTAAGACACTATCTCCACTAGGGTGTCTAGGTGACTAGTTTACGTTATGAGACTGATCTGAACGACTCAAACCAATCAAACTGAACATATCCAATCTTAACCGTCCAAAGATCTTAACAGTTTAGTTTCATATTTCTCCAAACCAACCTCGGTTCGGTTCATAATTCACTTATTTGAAACCGATCACAACCTGAACCAAAATCGGCCTATGATATACTAATTAATTTTTAGTGACACAAAGGTCTAGTAATCAATATGTACTGTACATATATTCGTTATTTCTTGTACATCAATGACAAAGGCATAACTGAGTTTTTGTTGTAACATGTTTATTGAACAATACTTAAATCATAAGTTAATACGAGCAGATAGATATTGACTGTAATAAGGTTATGTGCAATGTAAAACAAAATCTATAACTTCAATTTCGAATAACATTAGGATCCAATAGCAAGTTTGCAGAGGGACAACTTTTTAAATTGGGCACAACTCGATCTAAACTAGCAAAACCGAACTGTTTAAATCGACTAACCCAATAGTCCAAACTGATGGTGTTTGGTTTGGTTTGTTTCAATTTTTTTTAACCGAGAGATAACGGTTTGGTTCGCGATTTGACCCCCAACTGATTCGTGCTCACCTTTAGTTTACATGCTCCGGCACTGGGGGCTTTTCATTAGCACCTCTAGGGACTAAGACCTCCGGGTCACTCCGGGACGGAAGCAGGTCCCCAGAGGGCATCGCGTTTAGTTCCCCTGGCAGTTGGGCGTCGGGCCTTTCCGACCACTATCAGGTCCTCGGCATCTCTCGATGCCCTGTGGGACTTTGTAAGAGCTTTGGACTGGTAGCTAGATCAAAGGGGTACTCTGTAAGTCAATCTTTCTAAACAGACAGAGTGACGTTGTGCGAGGCAGGCCCGGTAAATATGCAATCCGACAATGAAAGAACACCGGCACCTGTGGAACCCTCAGTGACGTGTCACTCCCGAGAAACACGACGTGCTGGTTGATGACACTATCATCATCTCAACCCCTATAAATAAAGGGCTTGAGAATTCATTTAAAAGACCGAAGAACATAACTCATTCTCACATTCACTTTCTCATTCTAAAGTTCTAGAGAGATAAACACATAGACCCTAATGCAGAGTGTTGACTTGAACCTAGGCATTGAACTGTGACAGTCGTCTTGCATTCACCCCGCGCGTTCGCCCTCGCAGCATTGCCACTGCTTGGGCTCTGTCCGGGAAGTAATTGGTCTCTGCCCTTGTTTCATTGCTCTGTTCCGTACTCGGATTGCATTCCTTGTGATACCTCCACGTCTATTACGGACCCACTTCCTTGGCATGAATTTGTTTGGGAATTGCATAACATCCATCACCTTATGTAGAAAAGCCCATCCCACTTAGTCATTAACCTTTTGTATATCAATCTTTATTACACACCTAGGTTGGCCACCTTTTTGTGATAATTCTTAACAAGTTCATGCATTAGAAGTATATTGTCAGCAGTATTCCCACTATTCAACTTTATCTCAAACTCAGCATATCCAAAACTAACGGGAATTGAAATGCTTATGTAGGAACAACAAAATTAGAAGCGCGAGCAAATCTATGAGCTTTCACCATGCAGCTTTATCAAGGATCAGCTTAGCAATTATCAGAAAGATCTCAATTAATTTATCGAAGACGTCCAAGAGCAAAGGAGAACAATTGGAGAGTAATTGAGGAACTTGTAACATTCGGATCAAGTTTGCATAACTTTTTCATTCGGACTAGATTGAGGTGGTCAAAGCGACATTGGAAAGCTATTGACTAGGAGGTAGTCACAAAATGACGCGGTCAGCCTTCGTGGTAACAGCCGCTTCGTAGCGACAAATTCCTTCCAAACGAACCTCCAAATTGCTATCACAGTTTGGGTCGATCTTTAACCAACTTCACAAAGATTGTTTGACCCGTATCAGGGCAATTTAGTTGGCCCATGAGGAACTTTTGACACGCATCCAACAGAAAATTCAGTCAGGTACAGGACTTACCCAAGTAGCACGATTCAATTCTGTGAAGAGTCCAAATGCCTTGTCTGGTTACTAGATCTAAACATGTAAATCAAAGAAACCCACTAAGAGTTTGAGACCCAAAAGAGAATCTTAGGGCAACGCGCAGACTTTTGCAATGGTATCAAAGCTCGAATTTTCTCAGGTTACGATGCATGCACACTCTTGCAATGACTGGAAATTCAACACTGGTCTAGTCCTTCGGTAAAATGTCCATAGCCTAAGACCAACGATTCTCCACAAGCATATCACAATAGTTAGGATGAACTAAGTGCGTGAGTGAAGAGAATTTTTATAAAGTCGAGGATTATATGCACCAAACAACGTCAAATCAGGAAGTACGGATCGTAGGTCAACAAGCGCAATTTTCTCCATGGGGGAGATATCGACTCAAATCAGAAATTTAACAGAAGCATCAGTTGCATGAGTGAAATATTCAGTGTCATGATAGACACTTCATATATATCTGTGTAAAGGCTGAGAGTAGTCCAAGCACCGGCTGATGAGATACTAAAATAAGCAGGGCATAAGCTTTTCCATGACAAATAATCCATATCAATCTAAAAGCTGAAAGTAGTCCACCAAACACCAGCAAATGAGATACTAAAATAAGCAGAGCATAAGCTAAAATAAGCAGAGCATAAGCTTCTCCATGACAAGTGAGTTGCTTTTCAGGATTTCTTCTGCTTTGCAGGTTGGGGAAACACAACACGGAAAACCCAAGCAGCCAATATAGCCCCTATGAAGGGGCATATCCAGTAAACATAGAATTGCTCCCATGAATTGTGCCAATTATTTACATACGCCCACCCAAAGGCCTGTAGAGATAACACAGGCAAAGGAGAAATTAACTATGAATTAGGGGCCGAAGTTATATTTCAAAAGTTTGAGCCCAAGATATGAGAAAACAGAAAAATTAGACACTAGTGGTGGGGGAATTAAAGACAAAAATTTCAGATGAGGGCATTCACCAGATACCAGCTAGAGAGAATTGCACGTGTCAATTGCGGTATATTGGTATTTCTGGCTGCATATGTGACGAACGTGCATGTGATAAAACCAGGTAGGTCAGCATCAGTAAAGTTTTTCATAGCACAAACTTTCAGATATATTGGTACAAAGGCTGGAAACTACCATTTATGAAGAAACCACTTTAGCCATGTGATGAAGGTAGAGAAGAGCACAAGAATGTAATGCATGTTGAGGCAGTGGCAGAAGTAATTCTATAGCATGGTGGAATCAACAAGTCCATTCTTTTGTGATCCATTCGACACTTGGTTAAAGCGAAGGCAAGAGCAAAAAGGTAGGCAGCAGGAGTGCAATAAACATAGGCATCTAGAGCCTAATGTTGCAGTTGCTTCAGTAACTGACCTATCAGTTGTGACATAAATATAGAAGAACTAATTTTGTATATGTTTCTCCCTACTCTTCTCATGAGGAGAAACTCAACTCTAATTCCTGTATTGGGAGGACTCACAACTTTTACCAGTGAAAAGTAAGAGAAGTTGAATATAGTTTTCAAGTGACATGTAGCTTTCAGTGAGCTTTCAAGAAGATCCAAAGGGAGAAGCAAAAAGTCAAGAAACCCAGGGAGAGGAGTAAATCTAAAGATTTGGCAGCAATGGGGTACCGGAGCTTCTTTCTGGGCTCATAGTCTGTTCCATATATTTCCCAAGCTCACCCAACATTATACTTTCTTAGCTTGCATCTCCTAGAACTTCCCTGGTACTCAACTTTTCTCTCAGGCTATACTAAGATCCTTTCTAGATGCCCCCTGCCGCTCCCTTCCTTCTTTTTTTGAATTATCGCAAAAGCAAATCCATGTAAGAGTCCCCCCCCCCCCCCCCCCGCCCCGCAATAGACATTAAAATACAATTGTTCACATTGCCAAGCTTATGTTCAGCCCTAACCAATTATTTACAAATAAAATTATCAAATGTTTCTGTCCCAAAATTTTTCCACACACTTTTCGGGTTTGAAGAAATCAAACGAGATACTTTATGGTGATAAGAGACAATCCACTTCAAAACCAAACCACAAATCTCTAACAACCCATGCTTTCATAACCGTTAAAAAACTTCCTTCAGCTAAGCACACCCAAATTCTACTGTGAGTACTGAGTGAAAATACTCAAGCTGTCTCATATCACCAACTTCAGCCACATATAGATGCTAAACATTGGTGCCTTAAGTCACTGAGATCATGCAACTTGTCTAATCAACTATTTCTATTATAGTTTTTTAACTTCGCAAATGTGTTTTGTTTACGTCAAAGGTACTTGAAGAATGTAAGCGCATGATACACAGTCTGACCCATTTTTGGCTTTTAAAAGATTTCGGGTTTAAGCCTCACAGCTTGCTTAGGGCCTTAGGCACACGTGCACCTTGAGCTTCCAATTGGTTTTTATCTCCACGTGCAACTTGGATTTGTACATGAGGGGGAATGTTTAGTCATGATAAGGTTATTGAGCCCAGCCTCCAGTAGCTTAACCCTTTTATACTAGATGGCTGCTTGAAAGCGAATACTGTGATCGCTTTGCTTGGAAATCTCAACCTCATCAGGTCTTCTAAATATTAGAACTATTTTAGCATTTTGCGGCAGACTATAACTTTTTTTTCCAATTAGTTTCTGTTAGGTAAATTTTTTTTTTAAAACTATGTGGCAGATTTCTAGGTCAGCATTTGATTTGCGGTTATGCAAGCAAAACAGCATCATGGAGAGAAGAAATCAGAACCATACTATTCTGCATTTTGAATGACTAAAAAGGGAGAGCATTTAGGTTGAGGACTACTATTCTTGCAAATATGAAAATCTACGAGCAAAAGAGAGATGTTTAACTTACATTGGCAGGATTCATGGAAGGACCAGTATAACTGGAACCAGCAACAATTAACGTTACAGTTGACATGGCAAGCAACCAATTCTTCAGAAGTGCGCTACTAGGACCCTTAAGGATGATGAGGAGGACAGCAAAAGTAATTGTGAATGTCAATACACCCTCCGCAATTGCTCCAGTATGCAAGTCTACTTTCAAAGAAGGTCCCCCTAGCATGTGTTTGTACTGCATAGGCATTACCTCAGTGATTGCAAGGGCACCACCGACTGCACCAGCTGCCTAGCTTTTCAGTAACACAAAAGAATGACTTCCCACTTTGTGCGCAATCGAAAATTTCAACTCGTAACAAGTTAGAGATTGCAAATTAGACCACCAAACGCTTTCACGGTGTAAATGTATTTAACAATAACTCCCAACGTTATTGACAAACGACTTTTTTTATTCAGTACTCCTTATCAGCACTGCTACGGTTAGGATGGTCACTAGTCCAGAATTAACATGCACACACCGACAACAAGGACATCGAGAAGATGCTCAATATTCAGTATATGATAGAGGAGTAAGAAGATCCCCTTGAAATGACCGAAGAGTTGGAAAATAAGAAACTACGTTGACTTTTTGTGAAATTCCTAGATTTGAGTACATATTAACATAAGATTAAACTTGAATTACAACTATAAGGCACAAAAAACGAGTGACATCAATATTTACTCGTACTAAATACAAGAAAAGATCGATGGAGCGAAGTGAGCACATAAAAGTGAAAAAGGAGAGAGAGAGAGAGAGAGAGACCTGAGCCGGAAAACGGACGGCTGCGGAGATGAGGGAATCGGATCCGACGCCGGCAGCGTAAAAAGCGGCGGTGCCGGTGGGATTAAAGCTGGCTCCGCCCAATGCGGTGGCGATGATGCCGAAAACGAACAGAAGAAGGAAGACGAGAACGGTTGTGATGAGGAGGGCCGCCAATCCCTGGAGCCCTCCAAGGGCCGAGGCTATGACGGATGTGAGTGCTCCCAGCGACGAAGCGCAAAACACCCACATGAAAGTCAACACTCCATCGGCGATTGCAGCCGTAATGGCACCCATCTTCTCTTCTCTGCTCTGTTATGTGCGGATCCTGACCGAGTTGAGCTCGCTCCCTCCCTCTCTCTCTCTCTCTCTCTCTCTCTCTCTCTCTCACTCTCTAGTCTATGGCAAGCACAACAGAAGAGCAACAGAACCACGATAACGGATGATTCACCTACCCTACCCCTAACCTCGTAAGCAGTCTCCCAAAAGTGGAAGCAAGTGAAGCAGAGGTGTGAAAAGTGGAGCAATTCTCGTGTTCTTTATGCTTATCCCCCACCAACCACTTCTCCCCAGTTCCAGGTCAGCTACGAGTCAAAACTTTAAACTTTATTTTTTTTTTGAAAAAAACTTTTATAGCATAAGAAAGAACTAATTTATAGTCTAAACTATCACACTGTACAGTACAAGCTAAACAAATTCACCATTTTAAAAGTACTAAACGAGTAGTTAAAGTATCTTTTTTGAACTAAATATGTTTGAGCGGTGATAAATGGTGGAATCCACTAAAAGATCTTTTTCTGCAAAAATTTATTACACGTGCCTCGTATCTTCCTAATTAATTAGTCTGAAAAAAACCTAAAGACAACATACGTACACGCGCGCGTGCACACACAAGAAGGAAGGACACACACAGGCGCACATATTAGAAAGACTTTCAAAAAAGCATATCTCTCTATTATTAGATTTTTTTTCCCGGCCAAGGTCATTGCTCATACAAGTAGTTTTGGGCAGTCCAAGTCCAACTCCTTTGCTGGTCAGAGGGAAGAGAAATCCATCATTGTCATCACTAAGATGCAGGCATGGCTCTACACGACGCAAGTTTGGTCCTTAGTTTAGCCAACGCAATTCTCCTAACACTCATGTCTAGTTCAGATATATCGACCCTGCCTGTGAGCCTTCTCGACGATAAGTATTGGAGACGGAGCAAACTCCTCACAGCACCCAACGGGCAAAAGAGTGTGATGAGCTTAGTCTAAGGAAGGGAGAATAAAATCTTCTTTCAGGGGCGGGTTGGGGTGGCGTGGGGGTGCGGGAAGCAATATTGAAAATAACATGTCTTAACATGCAACTTATTTAGTAATGAGTAGCAAGAACAAATTGGCTTGGCGGTTAGGCCTGTTCCCTTTCGCTTTAGTATGGTTTGGTGTCCGAGCGTCTCTATGTGGGTATGGGTATGGAAGCAGTTGATGAGTCTAGGCATTATGTGGGGTCATTTGCATGTTTGGTTTCTTGTAGTGATAGATAGCTGGAGCCGGTGATTGCTCTCAGTTATACTATTTTTTGGATTTTGGCTCAGCGGCGGAATCAGGATTTTATCTCAGGGGAGTTAAAAACATATCGAAGAAGATAAATATTTTTATAAGTAAAATAGCACACAAAAACAAAGTATACTTTTCGATAATATACAAAACATACTAAAAAGTATCTAAAAGCATGAACACAACCTAAAATTTTGAACTGCAGGAGGTGAGATCTTGCTGCTTAGTAATGAGAAAGTTGTTGGTTGCAGTGCATTTGAAAGTATAACATTTATTTCTTGAAAAATAGTATGTCTAGTTTCTGCAATCCTTGCACACCAGGGGGTTTCTTTCTCGATAGGAAATAGAATCGGAGACCCTCTTTTTCTTCTTTTGATTTGTAATGGAGGCAGTCAGCAGATTATGGTTACTTGGAGGGCTTCTCTGCCCTCTTTATTGGCTTTTTTTGGGGTTTGGGGGGGGGGGGGGGTGCAGGTGGGTGCTACCTTAGTAGGGGGTTGAAGATTACTACTAGAGTTTCATATAATTAGGCATTTGTGAAGAGATATAGTGGAAGGAGGGCAACTTTTCGTAACTCATTTGTTTTGTTTTACTATACCCTGCTTGTATAAGTGGTTATTAGTCCTCTTTTTTAGGGCTTTGTTTGTTGTAAACTTGTTGTGATAAAACACATGGCATGGAATACATGGCAGCATTTGACTGAAAATATTTGAGTTGGTTCAAGCAAAGTGCTAAATAAATGTGCCTAATACTTTGGCTGAATTGAGTTTGACTTTTGCTGTGCGCTTGTATGATCTAACAGAACATGATCTTTGCTTGCAACATCATGACATTATATCTTCATGAAGCAACTTTATGGCATTGCTGAGATATAATGAAATGTGAATCTTCAAAATTTAGTCTGCTTGGACATTTGGTCTTAGGTCGCATATTCAAAAGTTTTTGTGGTGTGTATTAAATCTGCTTCTTTATAGGGAGCTCCAAGTAAAATCGGAAATCCTGTTCCAAATGTTCATGCTTATTCTCAAAAATTATCAATCAAATTTTTAAATGCACTTTTCGATAATCTTAATTTTTAAATGCACAATTAACACAACCTAAAATTATCAATCAAATAATCAATGCTCAAATGAGATAAAAATTCAATTGGGTCCTATCCTCCATCAACAATCTCAAATCTCAAGTGCTCAATGCACGATTAATATCCATAAAGCATCAATTAATAATCTAAATTATCAAATACACAACTAACAACCTAAAATTATAAATCAAATAATAAATTCTCAATAGCAAAAGAAATTGTTCAAAATGCACACTGACCTCAATCCTCAGAAATCAGAATGGCGTCGTTGTCGCAATGTCGTCGGTGACTGAAACTCAAAGTCAAATCTGTAATTTCACTATTTCAAGCGCCGTGACCGCCAACTGGGCCACCGGCAGTGGTGGAACTTCCTCGGTTCGTCCTCCAGCTCTTAGACGGTAGATCTAAGCTAGATCTGCCAGATCTAATCTGGCCGGAGTCGTCAGAGTTGGGTGGGGACTGGCCGGAGTTAGGGTGGGGACCGCCGGACTGAGGAGGGCCTTCACCGGCTTCGCTCTTAGGAATCGGGGGACGGGGCTTCAAGGCTTCGACAGGAGTGACGCATGAGAGCTTGACTTAACGCCACGGTGACCAGCGTTACCTTACCGATGAGTCGAGCCGATGACCGGTGGCCGTGGGTGGTGCCGGCGTGCGGCGTGCCGTGGTGACTGAGAGAGCCAAGAGAGGAGGAGAGGAGCCGGCGTGCCGCCGTGACTAAGAGTTGACTGTGAGAGCCGAGAGAGGAGCAGAGAGAGAGAAAAAGAAAGGGAAAGTTGCAAATGAAAAAAAATACTATATATATATATTTATTATTATTTTTTTCAAAATTTGAGGGGTAAAAATGTAGTTCTGCCCCTGCTTTGGCTCATAATTTCTTAAATTTCAAATTCTTTGCTAATGATACCTTTTTTATGGTGCAGTTTTCAGGGAATGATTTTCTTTCTACGACAAGTTCCTCGGCCTTTTTTGACTTTATTACAGGTTGGACGCTATGCAGTATTGCTTGCTAGGCATTACAAGTAAGCAATTTTTGACTGAAGCTCCGTGATTAGCTTGTTTTGCAGGTATAGTAACAAATTCGGTATCCAGAAATTATTCGACATGGGCAATAATATGAAATTCGGGAATTATTCGGAGAATTTTACCAGTGGATAGGAAATAATTCGGTGGAATAACAAAGTTCGTATTATAAATTGAAAATAATTCGGTAATTAATCGTTCAGGTTATAATAGTTTTAAGCATATAAATTTATAAACTCTATGATTGAAATGACAAAAATATAACAATTCTTCAACTCTTTTAAGTGATGGGTAAAAAAAAATGAATAGAATTTAGGAGTAGTGTTATATAACTACATGTGACTGAATCATATTTAGTTTTTTTTTTTTCAAAATTGAACAAGAATCAAGTGATGGTGTGCTAAGTGGAAAAAAAATGAATGGAGAATGTAGGGTAGTGTTAAATAACTATATGTAGCTAAATAACTTTCCCCCATTTTTCAAAACAAATGGGAGAGTTTCCACTCGCGATAAATTCGTGAATACCGCGGTAAATTCATAATGATCGCAATATTTACAAGTTATACACGATAAAATCGCGTTTTAGACTTTCTGTTAATTTATCGCCAAAAACTCACGAATATTGTTACTATGTTTGCAGGACAATGTTGTCTCTCGATATCCATGGATTGGACTGGTCCATTGGACCAAGATATTTCGAGACCTAGACTAAAGGTGTCAGTGAACCGGCCACAATAGGGCGGGTTGGTGGACTTGAAAATCCGTGGATAGTTAGTCTGGTATCTGTGTATTTATTTTAGGCTATCTATCTATATGTGTACGTTCGGTTAAAAGCATTGTACTCTGGTTTTTCTTTAATATATCCGGAAGAATTCTTACCCGTTTTCCAAAAAAAAAAAGAAAGACTTTACACCAAGTTTTCAAGAAATCAACGAGCCCATAAAACCAATCACTTCATTGACCATTTCAAGATTTTACTCTAATAAGCATAATTCTACAATCAAAATAAGACAAACCTAGAAATTAAAAGCAAAAAAAGAAGTTCAAAGTTTGAACTTCTGCTTTTAGATACACTAGCTTGGTATTTAAGGATGACTGTGTAACATCATGCACCAAACTCATTAAGCTTTTTGATGCGTGTTTTCCTTCTGCATTTCTCACCGACATTTTATCGAACACCTGGGCGTATTTTGATTTTACATGCAGTTGAGATAATTTTACTTCTGCGACAACAATCCAGATTAAACTACTCGTATCAACAGACCTTGGCATTAAAAGGAAAATCAAAGAATCTAACATTAAAAGGATTTTAAGGGCATTGACCACTTGGTAGGAGATCAAAGGAGAAGTGAGAAGATTGATCAAAAGAGAAAGAGATGGAGAGAATGAGGGGAGAAGAAGCTTACCTGTCGGTGATAGTCGGCGACGGCGGTGATGATACTGAAATGTCATCGTGTGTTAACGGCGAGAGTTGTGGTGGCGGTGTCGACAGTGAACTCGTGGGAATGAAGGTCGTGTATGGATGAAGAGTGAAGAATGAGATTGAGTAATGGGTAATGGGCACCCATTTGTAACCCATATAAATTAATGGGTTAATGGGTTAGAACATTCTTGACCCATTTGACCTAGAAATGGTTGGTTTTGGGTTATTTTTAAATGGGCGGGTTTGGGCGGATAAATGGGTTTGTGTTATAATTGTCACCCCTAGTTTAAACCTAGAAATGAGAAGCAAAACCAAGCCAGGTTTACAAAAATCCCAACATTTATCAACTTAAATAAACCCCCCTTTTCAAGAAAATCAAACAACTCAAAATTCATATCCCATTAACCCTTTTTCAAGATTTGGCACTAAAAGGATAATTTACCATGAGAAGGACACGAACTCAGAAATGAGAAGCAAAGGTAAGTGGTGAAGGAGAAACCATTAGAGCAGGGGATGATATGTTTGTACTGGAAGCATAGGCAGCCCTGGAGATGGTATGTGTGCTTTTGATGCGTGTGCTTGTGTTTCTTTCTGGTGTATGCTTGTGTGTTTTTCTATTAAAGTTAGACTATGGTTTGTAGTGGTGTGTGCGCGCACGCTTTGTTTAAACACGACCACGTGCAATTTTTTTCGTAAAGACTGTCATACCCCTGGTCTTTTTAACTGCTTCTACCGTTCATCAGCCTTCGGACTGATTTGGATAAAAATGATATTTTAGATATTCATTTAGTACTTTTCAAATATTAGGTCCTTAAGCTGTACCAAGATCAAATTTTAGGGTACAGATTTTGAAAAAAATCATAATGTTGTCTAATGAGTCGGTGTGCAAAGTCCTCTCACCGTTTTTTAAAGTTAGTCTTTTTGTCCCCTTTTTTGGCACAAGCGCATTTGATAGAGCAAGTAAGCATTTATTTCAAAAAATTTCATAATGTTTTATTAAGTGGGAGATAAAGCACATCTTTGAATTACTTAAGGAATAGAATATCACATAAAAAATGAATATTTATAACCGAGATATTGCAGCCGCTATCACAATCATCATCTCTTCCACAAAGTCATCACCTTACCACCATTACGCCACACCTATCTTAATTTTACCGCCATCACAAGCCACATCATTACCACTGACACTTCCATTTTACTAACAATACCGATTCCACCACCATAACTACAATGTCCAGTTGCCACCATCACTATCATTGCCACATAGCTACTGCCACCACACCAACATAGCCTCTACCACACCATCATGGCCGCCACAAGGATGATGCTGTCACTTGCACCACAATATCAGTATCGTCAAGAACCGCACCAAAACCACTTATATCTCAAACACACTACACTGTAAGCTGCACCACACCACACCAAACCAAACCACCCCTCCCCCTGCTGCCAAATACCACCTCCATCTTAAACACACTATGGCCACATTCACTGTGAGACCCCGATCTTAATTAGCTTCTAATTATTTTATTGAGTTTAAACATATTTAAATTTGATTGAATAATATAATTATTTTATATTATTTGTCTACATAAAATAAATATTGATATTAATTTATGGGCCAAAATATAATTATGCAAAACTTTGGGACTAATATGTGAATATCAAATCTTGGGGTGGCATTCCATTTGTTGTCTTTGGATTAATTGTTGGAAGACTTGTCACCTCCTATTCTTTGGTGGTGAGTAATCAAAGGAAAAGAATTAAAAAAAACAAATAGAAAGAAACTTAAGTGGATAAATTAAAAACAAGAAAGAGAGGTGAAAGACTCCTCTCAACCGAATAAAGGATGAAGGAAAGAGTAAAAACAAAGAGAAGGGAGGAGAAAGAAAAGAAAAGGGAGGAAGAGAAAAAGAGAAGAAAGAACAAAGGAGAGCATCAAAGTTTCTTGAATTCATTTGAGCTTGATTTTCTTGGAGGTAGGTTATCTTGTGCTTTTAGATTTTTAAAGCATGTATGGGTAGTGAAATACTTATAAACTTGCTTGAAATGATCTTAAGAGAGATACATTAATTTTGTTTGGAAACCCTGCAGAACAATCATAAAAATAAAGTAACTTTGGTGCCTAAAAATGTATAGTTTTAGTTAAGATATGAGTTTGGTTATTTTATATGTTGTACTAATACATTTTTAAAATATACACACTAAATTTTAGATTATTCCAAGTATTATTACTATGATTCAAAATTCATGGCTTGAAACCTGTACTGTGAAACTGTTGTTGAATATATTCTGAAGTCTGTTTTTGGAAGGGCTTAACATGACTTTAAAATGATATTTTTGAGTCAAATAAAATACTGGCATGTAGCTCTTTAAGTCTAGTTTTCATAAATGTATAGATTGACTATAGAGACCTTGTAATTAAATTGTTATGATTTTCAGAGACTACTCCTGCTGCCAATTAAAATACTCGGCAGAATATGTAACATAAATTAGTAGTTCCTTGTGTTGGGCTTAATGGTGGATAACTAGGTAAATTTCAGGTCTTAAATAGACACTCGAATATCTACATAATAATATAAGTATACATATGGGTAGGGTACTTATGGAAGAACATCAAATTATTTCTTGCTTGATTGCTGAATTAATTTGCGCATTAGTGATTAGTTTACATGTTTGGCATGTATTGTTGATAATATGGCCAATATGACTTGAGAGGGAATTAAACCTCTTTTGAGGTACTTGACGTCATTTTTGTTGACATCTGTACATGATTATGCGTGTCACACGAAGGAGGAGAAAAAAGTGAGTTGAGGGCGTTATTTGCCGGGGTTGGAAGTTATCCGGCCAGGGTTCTCGTTCGCATATCGATAGTACGTAATAGCTATGCATACTACTTCCCGAGAGGAATTATTGTCGTGCCTGTGACGTTGGACTTCTTCTATCGAACTCACTATATCAATTGGTTGCGATACAAAAAGTCTCTCGCATTCAGGGAAGGTTGGCTTGTGCATGAGAGACATATTTGCATATTGATATTCTTGTACTTGCCTCTATTTGTCTTGAACTTATTTATACTATTTCGTTATACTTATTGAAATCAAGTCAGTATTTAGGTCTTGCTTGTCATTCTCATATCTGCTTTATAAGATTTCAAATCTTGCTTGACATGTTGTTTCCTTCTTTTGAAGGCAAGTGCTAGCAAATGTTTGTAAGTGATACTCAATATGTTAGAATTATTCTTAAGTACATATATATCATCTGTTCAAGTGACTTGCATGTTTGTACTAACCATTCATAATATAATCAATTCATGTTTTGACTTAGAATCACGGATACCCTACTGAGCCATCAAGCTGACCCATTTCTGATACTTTTTTTTTTCTAGGTATGGAGCCGGAATATTTGCCAGGGGACGAAGAGGATCACCTTAAAAAGAATCAAGAGTATTACGCTGGGTGAGCAGATTTTTAGTTGTTCTTCTTTTGTTTTGGAGTATAGCACTTGTATAGGAGAGAGTTAGTCTGTAATATAATGTTATGTTCAGTCTTTTCACTTATGGACGGTTGCAATATTTAAGTCATACTCCCGCTGTTTCTTTTGAGGTTTGTAGTGAAGCTCTTTTTATTCCTGAGGTATATATGTTAACCAGCTGATTTAGCGTTGCACCCCTTCCGAGGGGTGTGACAAATCACGACCACCATATTGTTGTGAGGTGCGATCACCACTATGTCATCACCACCACCGTTACAAGCACCTTCCCTCCACCACCACCATTATGACTCCATCACCATAAACATAGGTGTGCAATTGTGGTAATGAATATATTTGTAACATCTGAGCAATTTTTGGATATTAACCTTTGATTTACCAAAAAAGTCAACTTATTTTTTAGTGTTGGTATTGAAACATGTGCGATTACGCTCAAGAAATCACATTGAGAGGAGATAATGATAACTTAGGTCAATTATTTTACATTATTGTATATGCTTATCTCTTAAATTCATCCCACCATTAAGGACTTGAATGGGATGAAATGAGATAACAAATCATATCAAAGAAAACGCATAATTCATCTCTTGGATACAACTTACATGTCACTACCCGAACCCATGGCTGGGCCCATGAACTAGGTCCTTGACCAGCCGCAGGCCTATTGGACTCTCACCAAAGGCACTGTCAGGCCTTACTCGCTTAAAACCAATATAATTTTAGTGAAAACTAAAACACTAATTTTATATAAAAATTGCACTTTTAGTTCGATTACAATCATAAATCCTTCTTCTAATAACACTTATAGAACTCATTATCCACTGATATAAACTCCATTGATCCTCTTCAAAATTCCAAGCCCTCGGTTGTCGCCACCTACTCTTTGACGTGAATTGTTGAGTAAAGAATGAGTTTCCATGTGCTTAGATAGTATCCAGTGACCCAACTAGGTGGACTGTAGAATGTCAGAAAGTAACTTAGCGAACAAAATAGCAACCTTATCGAGAGATAATACTGGAAAACAGTAAAGGAAAATTTATTCCATAAAGACATGAAAGCATAAAGCATGATAAGGCATATAAGCAAATCATTTATGAAACAAACACCACTGAGCATGAAAACACCACCATAAAAAAGTTACAACCGAACACCAGCTCCAACGGTATACTGTGGTCAGCGTAAACAGTCTCATTGACTTGGGTTCGAAATCCCACCTCGGAATAAACATCACTGTGGATGTAGGGGCGACCACTTAAAATAGTGCGCATTATATCAACGTATATAGCCCCATTGACAAGGACCCGTAATCTAACTTCCCTCCGTTAGATATGGGACACAAAAGTAAATGAGCAAAAACCGCCCATTTCGTTCATTGTAAACCAAATCCTTGAACAACTGATGGTCAAAAAATCATCCCACTTGATTTCGATATTTTTCGAAACAATTCAACTCTAATGCACATCAAATCCAAAAACCACCCTACTTGCACTCAGCATTTCAAGGAAAGTTCCATAACAATTGTTTGCATGTCGGTCCGCATTTAATTGAGAAATAATTTATTCTATAAACAGTTCTTTCATTAAAGAAACAGATAATTGGTACTAAAAGTAGTTAATATTCTATAAACAATTCTTCATTAAAGAAACAGATAAATTCACTAAAAGCAGTTCATTTCTTGTAAACATACAATGCTTTCTCAAAAATAAATAAACATATATGCTTTATATAAAAACACTAGATAAATCGAAAGGTCATTTACCTTGATGCTACGCAAGTGCGATGATTGCTCGCTACTTCTCGACTAAAAGAACCATCAAGGCCATTCTTTTCCTCTTCGTATCCCCATACTTATTGTAACATGAAAAGTATCGTTGATCAACACAAAATATTCCTATTAGGCATCGCCTCAATAATTCAAACGCCACACTGTCCAGGCTTTATACACCCGTAACTAACTCGTTCTGATAACTCACAAAGCATTGTATTCCTAGAAATAATGCCTCTTCTTTCCATCACCATAAATAATTTTTTAAACTCATTCACATCCAAAAACCCCTATTTCTGGGTACAACATATAAATCAACGAAACTATATTTCTCCTTGCTTAAGCCTTAAACCTTGAACCCACCAGTAATGCTATGCACCCGTTCACACTTCTTCTTTCCTTTCCCTATGAAAGACATAGCACACATTTATACCCGCTAACTACTCACACAGTCGCTATTTATGTACACCGACACACCATACCCATACACATAGTACACGCACATTGGTTACACTCACACGCGTATTATATTGACACAACAATTTGCACATACCCAAACCCATCACAAACACGCTAACCCTCGTTCAAAATACACAGACAAGGTTGAGTGTATACACATACTCAAGTACTGGGTACGCACATGTGCACATTGAAAAGGTACTCTCAAACACACTGTAAGTGTACACTATACTTGCACATACTCAAGCACTGTTTCCCACACATTACTACGTATACCCAAACACATTATACACACTCCAAATATTTGTACCCAACATAGTCACCCTTGGAATGTGAAGTTACCAAACCACCCCCTTCGGACATGCAAAATTACCAAAACACTCCTGGTTTATGTAAATTACCAAAACACCCCATGACATTTAATGCACCAACAAAATTCTGAAAACACTTAAAAACATCTTTTCTTAAACTAAAATCATTATTTGGACTAAATAGTTCTTTGGGGAATTTTTGAGCGCAGAACCCTTACCCATAACCGGACTGTGCGCTACTCATCCAATAGTACTAAAATAGCAAATGACATTAAAAACCTTCAAAACTTTAAACAACACACTATCTGAGCTACATAAAATTACTGTAAAAGTTTCAGAGTTTAATAATTTAAATTATTATTTTAGAATACACCAAAACCTCTTTTTCAGATAAAATCATTTAGCGTGTTTCAAAAATACAAAAAAAAATCTAGAAAATTTCATATTGTAGGTCTCATGAAAATAATAAGGGTTACTCTTTTGCACTTTGTCCAAATAAATTGCTAAACATCATTTACACCGTGTTTGGATGTGAGATTTTAAAATATTGAGTACTTCTAAATTCTCATTTTGAAATCCCTTCATTTACAAATCTCATCATTTGCAAATATTCTGTTTGGGCATTTTTTACTATTATGTGAACTCTAACTGGGTATTTTTAAATTCTTCGTTTGGATGAGTACCAATCATTCAAGACTTTTCTGAAATTACATTTGTGAACTAACTTATTCCACGTATCTAAATTACTAAAATCAATAGTTTGATAATCTTCATGTAATCGTGTTCATTTCTAGGATTTTACTTAGCAAATTCTAGAAACCGGAATTCACCACAAAACCCACAAAGTTGATGGAGAATGATAATTGATAAAAAAAAATTAAAAAATTCATCTAAATTAAAGACGGTGAACAAGATTGGGTTTTAACCAAATAGATGTGAGTCAAAGATGGTAGAAAAGTTTTTTGAAAAAAGGAAAGAAAAGAAAGAGGAACATAGAAGCTATTAAAAGGTAGGGACAGAAATACTAAAAAATAGGGATAGGTGTCTCAGTGGTTTTACAAATTACGTTTATAAAGGGATTTGACAAAATCTACTCTAGACTACTTATTTAAACTATGGATTTGGAGGCCCTAAACCCCCAGTTCAAATCTCTCTGTGAATTTCAGAAATTCCATTTGTACTATTCAAACAAGAGATTGCTTTCAAATACCTCAAACAAATGAAATCCCCAGTTCAAATCCTCAATCCAATCACACTCTTAAGTATTGAAAATAAACTGCTAGAATAAATCATCTTTGGCAACACTTTTTAAATTTAAACATTCCGATTGAGCATTTCCCCCTCTCTCTCTCTCTCTCTGCTTTTTTTTTTCTCAAAAGAACCCAGCAGCCTACACCCTTCCCAAACACACACCTCTCACCCTCACTCACTCCCACGCATCACACGCCTCTCACCCTCACTTACTCCCACGCATTAACACATATTTACAATACACACACATGCACTACCTGGACACACACACGCACACACAACACACACACACAAACAGAGTATATTGCCTGCACACACTCACACACGCACCTTTAGCATGCACACACACCTCCCTCCCCCCTCCCCCCACCCACCTCTATGACACACACCTTTTACAAACATGAAGAACACACACCAAAAATCAGACACACACTGAACACACTCACGGCTACCCTCTCGATAGTTTTTCCCTTCCTTGCGTCTTTTACACACACACACACACACACACACACTCTCCCCCCCCCCACACACACACCATGGCTACCCACAACACACACCCCTCTATCACGAACACACTGCTCCTTCTCACGGCTATAAAGCCACGCACACACACACTTTTATTCCACAGTAACCATCCACTTTAATCCCTTTAACAGCTGGACAATGTTAGAGAATGATATGGGTAAAATATACACCTGTGGGAGAGCGACATGTGTGGTTACTAGAGAGTTTCGAAACCGCCCCATGACTCTTGGAGAGGTGGGAAGTGGCATCTACCCACTCTCCCACTCTTCTATTATGGGTAATAATCACCCATGAATTTTGTTAAGTCCCCATAAAAGCTACAAAACTCCCCATTAAGGGGACGTAACCGACCATTTAATACATTCCTATAAAATTGAAGAAAAAAGGAGGAAAAAGGTGAGTTCTGACTATCTAATATTTTCAGATACTATCTCAAAATTGCTTACTGACTTAAGCATCGGAAACTCCCCACCAGAGCCCCCTCCGGGGGTCCCGGCACGTCACCATTTGTTCGTATTGTGCTTTGCAGGTTTGCTCATTTGGTCCCAACCGACGCTCGTTTGGTCCCGGTCAATTTTTGGCCACAACACTTTGACGCCATCCGTGGGACCGACTAACCAAGCAGACCTAGCAAACACGTTAGCAAAGAAAAGCTTAGAAGTTCATAATACTGGAAAATCATCGGCTGCACCGACGGTGCTCGTGATGGTCTCTTGACGTTCAACATAACATCTGCGGCCATCAATGGCATCACCACCCAACGACACTCCTTCGAAGCTACCACTACTGCGATACAGATTACAACCCCCACTACCATTTCGATCGACGTCCCATCAAAAGAAAAAGCAAAGGGAAAAGAAGAGTTATCAACCCGACTGTCGCCACTCTGGTTAGTTACAGACACGAAGCCTCGGTCCACAATCGATATCGCAAACACTACCGCTTAGCCGTTATGGAGTAGCACCCATTCCCAGTTGGGCTGTCACCAGAAAAGAAGGAGTAAAAGGAAAACAATTGTCAAGATGGCCATACACACGACGTCGCTGCTCTGAATCATTGCATACATCGCCAGTCCATCCACCGCCGTGAATGCGCTGGGTTTTTTGTCAACAATTGACAGTGCCGACCAAGGCCACAACAACTAAGGATAGCGGCGTCGTAGAAACCATGGCCTCCACTGCCAAACCGGCCCCCATTATGGCAAAAGAACATCAAAAAAGAAAAACATCACCGCACATAATTCCCAATGTTTCCATCTGGCAATGCATCGACAGCTGGGATGACACTGAAAACAGCGATAAGTCCATCCATCGTTGTGGCTTTTCTATCAACCATGAAACCCGACTACCGCCATTACAATCTCCGGCGATTAGAAGCCCTAGCCACAAACCAACCACCCAAATTGTAGACATGGATGATGGCGCACCATAACCGAGCGGTGGGTTATTGCCACTGCTTCGGTCCACTCCCCGTAGCTACTAAACGCACACCGACGGAGTCACGGCATTGTCATCCCTTTTTCCTGCTATCTAATAGCAGCCACCAAAAAATGGGAACGGCCCCGCCTACCACGCCATGACCAACTACAAATCAGTGACAAGTCTACCACTGCTAAGCCCCGGTCAGTGTCACTCGCGACATAATTCAATAGATTGTAAGCGATTTGTGGTCGCACCGTCGCGATATCACCTACCGAAGACCCATGACCGTCGTAAATTCAGTAGGTGCCGGTAAAATGGCAGCAAACGCTGTCGCCGATCATAGTCTCAACAATTCTCTACCGTCGTAACAGCGCGGTGAATTGCCAGCACCACTCGGGATAACCTAACTCATCGCTAATTCCATTTCGACCAACGCATCGACCAACTGCAGCCATCTACCATGGCGTGCGTTGCAAGACAAAAAAAAGACGACAATCGCAACCACACCAATAGCGAACTACCTACCGTGACTGCACCGTTGCTGCATCACCTGAAGAAGACCATCGGTGGCCATTGTCGCCAAGCACAGTCTCGGCAATCGCGTACCACCACCACTGCAGCCGACTCCTCATCACCGCTTCATCTCGACCAACGGCAGTGCCGCCAAACCATTCTGTTCAGATCCGACACAACCGCCAGCTCCACCTCACAATCGCCAGCCAATGCCCTACCAATCACGAACCAACCGCTACAAATTATGATCACAGAAAAAGCACGCCGTCGCCATCGAGCGGTAGGCCACCAGCACTCTGGCTCACTTTCTGCCATCTCCGCAGTCGCCAGACCCACTCCTCTGCCGCTGGTGTTCCACCCAAGCCTCCACCATAACAAAGGGCCTTCGTCGTCAATTGATAAACCCAAGGTAAAACGGCCAGATCTGCATCTGACTGCTCGGTGATGGCTCCAATGGCGGCAGTGCTCTGACGACTCAATGGCTGCCCCCTTTGTGAAGGAGAAATTTGGGCCATAGAACAAATAATCAGGTGCTCACCTTCCTTTTTAAGGAATTATGTTTGTAGCCATAACTATGCATATTTATCCTTAAGACCGGTAACTAAGTCTTATTTATATATGCAACTTATTTGCTTCTTTAAGAGCCTACACACATGTAGCCTCAATTTTTTGTGTCACATGTTCGTCACTAAAAATAGGCGGCGCACGCTATGTTGTAGGCTATTATAGGCAACTGTAGGTGCCAGTAAGCTTTATATACGCTAAGTTTCATGCGTCTTTATTTACGTAGACCTATTTGGTCGATACCCAACTGCTTCAATAAGCTAAGTGCCTTTAGGCCATCCGAGTGCTAATAGTTTTTTATGCCTCGCTTACATCATGTAATACGACACATCTCAACTATCTAACTGACAGAGCTATTACTATGAGTTTAGTGCTAAAATATACTGAGTAGTTGCCTTTATCAGCTCATGCGCTCTCTTGTTATATTTTCCTGTGACATGTGTTTTCCTGTTACGAGAATTTATACTACACCACACTTCATGCTTGAAGAAAATTTATAGCCCCTATGGCTTTAGATACGCTAAGAGCTTCAAAGGGTAGCATCGTGCCTGCTAAGCGTTATATGTTGACTTTATCGTTTGGCGAATTTGAGATCTCCGGCCCATATTCTCATTTGCCACATTGTTGCACATCGCTACACAGCGTATCGACAAAATGCTGCCGACGTCTTTATTAGTCATCTAGTGGCATCCTGTGCGCTCTAACGGTCTCCACGTTTGCGACTTGCTTGGACAAACCATGGTCCTCTTAACTTTATCTGCTCATCTAGCTGAGCAGACAGACCGCACTCCCTAGCTTTATCTACTTATCTCACTGACCAACAAACAAATGTTCTTTTTATGAACATGCCCTACACAGTGACTAAGAAGCCATCTTTCCATCTATGCCTTCTTAGTCAAGGGGGCTACATGCATATAATACTACGACCTCTCTGACATGGAGCCTGCACTCCCCCTCATACGATGGCTGAGCAGCACGACCAGCTCATCACCATTCATGCCATGTAAGAATCGATCAAGCAGTTTTAAGCCTTGGTCAATCGTCCCTCTCAGATGTACCGAGCACTACAAACCACCACCTGTTAACGGCAACCTATGCAGTGATGCCTCATCTGTCAATGAAAAACTACCACCACACTGAGAGCTTCTGCAACCAACATCCAAGGTCACCCGAATGGCAAATTCAAAAATAATCTTGCCTTGTGCATCACAAGAATGACCAAAACCGTTGAAATGGCCTCATAATTTTTCTAAATGATGAGAAGCGTCGTCATTTTAGAAAGAAATAGCCTAAGAAGAGATATTACAAGGCTCACTGGTTAGTACCTCAGTCGGGCTCTAGCCACTTCCAGTCCTGACACTTTGAAAAGCTCAACGTTACAGTGCCAGTTATCATTCGGCACACCTTCACTAAGGACATTTGCATTTGTCTAGCCTAGCGCTTATGCTCATCTCTATAAGGAGTCGCCTAAACATTGGCCCAACTGGGTAGTCATACTCCTTTCTCAGAGAGTCGTGTAAGCCTCATAGAGCAGAGATCCTTCGAATTCCTAGCTCACTGCTCGCCGGACTGAGCAAAAAAACTCTGATAGACTCCTACTTTGCTAGACCGAGTAGCTCTTTTAGGCCTCTCAAAGTCTGTCTTGCTCAAACATAAAGTAAAGAAAAATGAAATAAGTTCTCCTTATATAGAGATACTATCGTAATCCAATAGCCAAGATCTCATGATGGTTCGGACAACCAACACGTGGCGTCAATCAATTACCACAGTAGGGGGATAAGTTGATAGAAACTTTGACAAAACCGAGTGGACACACTACTTCACTCAAATTTTCTATAAAGCCTCTGCCTCTACTCATCCAGTCGAGTAGATGAGCTGCATTCGAGGTCTAAGCCTTCACTCGCAAAGCCGAGCAGACGAGCGCACAGACCCATGCCTCTACTCTAGCTGAGTAGACGTGCGTCTTTAGTCTTAGCCTCTACCGAGCAGACAAGTGCACAGACCCATGCATCTGCTTTAGCTGAGTAGACGAGCGCCTTTGGTCTTAGCCTCTGCCAAGCAGACGAGCGCACAGACCCATGCCTCTACTTTAGCTGAGTAGACGAGCGCCTTTGGTCTTAGCCTCTGTCGAGCAGACGAGCGCACAGACCCATGCCTCTGCTCTAGCTGAGTAGACGAGCACCTTTGGTCTTAGTCTCTGTCAAGCAGATGAGTGCATAGACCCATGCCTCTCCTTTAGCTGAGTAGTGGAGCGTCTTGCTCTAGCTGAGTAGATGAGTGCCTTTGGTCTTAGCATATGCCGAACAGATGAGTGCACAGACCCATGCCTATGCTCCAGTTGAGTAGACAAGCGCATTTGGTCTTAGCCTCTACCGAGTAGACGAGTGCCTTTGGTCTTAGCCTCTGCCGAGCGGACAAGCACACAGACCCATGCCTCTGCTCTAGCCAAGTAGAAGAGCGCATTTGGTCTTAGCCTCTGTCGAGCAGATGAGTACATTAAGACCCATGCTTCTGCCCTAGCTGAGTAGACGAGTGCATTTGGTCTTAGCCTTTGCTGAGCAGATGAGCGCATTAAGACCCATGCCTCTGCTCTAGCTGAGTAGACGAGCGCCTTTGGTCTTAGCCTCTGCCGAGTAGACGAACGCATTAGACTCATGCCTCTACTCTACCCGAGTAGATGAGCGTAATAGACTCATGCCTCTACTCTAGTCGAGTAGACGAGCTCCTTTGGTTTTAGCCTCTACCGAGGAGACGAGCGTAATAGACCCATGCCTCCATTCTAGTCGAGTAGACGAGCTCCTTTGGTCTTAGCCTCTACCAAGCAAACGGTGCATTAGACCCACCTTTTCTGCTCTAGCCAAGCAGACAAGGGCGTTAGACACATGCCTCTGCTCCAGCCGAGTAGACGAGCTCCTTGATGGCCTCTACTCGGCCAGGCCGAGTTGACGAGCCCCAGTAAAGGCCTCTGCTAAGCTAGGCCGAGTAGACGGGCCTCTATGAAGCCTCTACTCAGCCAGACCAAGTAGACGAGCCCTTTACCAAAGGGAAACTTTCCCACCAAATGAGAAATACCACCTTTGGCTATAAGTTTCCAACACAAAACACTACTTCGATACCAAAACATGGAATGGGGAGCACATTAGACCCCGGCCAGCTGAGTAGACGAGCTCCATTTGAGGTCTAAGCCTCTGCTCGGCGAGCAGACGAGCACGTTAGACCCTTTTTCCTCTACTTGCCCAGCTGAGTAGAGCTCCATTTGAGGTCTAAGCCTTTGCTCACAAAGCCGAGCAGACGAACACATTAGACTCTTTTGCCTTTACTCGCCCAACCGAGTAGACGGACTCTATTCGAGGTCTTAGCCTCTGCTCGCAAAGCCTAGCAGACAAGCACATTAGACCTCTAATGCCTGTACTCCTTCAGCTAAGTAGAATGAGCTCTTTTGGGTTAGCCTCTGCTCGCCAGCCGAGCAGACGAGCACATTAGAGCCCTAATGTCTCCTCTGGCTCAGCCAAGTAGACGAGCTCTTTTGGGTCAAAGCCTCTGCCGCTAAGTCTATCAGACGAGCACATTTAGACCCCCAATGCCTTTGCTAGTCAGGTCGAGCAGACGAGCACATTAAAGCTTCAGTCTCTCTACTTGCTAAGCAGAGTAGACGAACACATTAGAGCCTCTAACCCCTGCTTGCCAGGCCGAGCAGACGAGCACATTAGAGTCTCTCTCTACTCTCCTAGCCGATTAGACGAGCTCCTCTAAAGTAAGCCTCTGCTCACTAGGCCAAGCAGACGAACACATGTATGCTTCTACTCGACCAAGCTGAGTAAACAAGCCATGAAGGCCTCTACTCGGCCAAGACGAGCTGGCGAGCCCATCTAAGCCTGTATTTCTGTTAGCTGGGGAGACAAGCCGGCCTTTGCTAAACCAAAAGTTTCTCCACTCTACCAATGAGTTAAAGATATCACCTTTGGTTAAATTCCAAACACGGAGCATCCCTTAATAAGGTCCAAAATTTGATGCTAATTCAATTATCCTGCTTCCACACTCTTTCTCAAAAAGAACATGGAATGGGGGCAAATGATATGGGTAAAAATATACACCAGTGGGAGAGTGACACGTGTCACTATAAGAGAGTTTCGAAACTGCCCCATGACTCTTGGAGAGGTGGGAAGTGGCATTTACCCACTCTCCCATTATGGGTAATAATCACCCATGAATTTTTTTAACTCCCCATAAAAGTTACAAAACTCCCCATTAAATGGACATAACCGACCCTTTAATACATTCCTATAAAATTGAAGAAAAAAGGAGGAAGAAGGTAAGTTCCGACTATCTAATATTTTCAGATACTCTCTCAAAATTGTTTACTGACTTAAGCATCGGAGACTCCTCGCTGGAGCCCCCTCCGAGGGTCCCGGCGTGTCACTGTTTGTTCGTATTGTGCTTTGTAGGTCTGCTTGTTTGGTCCCAACTGACGCTCGTTCGGTCCCGATCAATTTTTGACCATGTTCATACCCTATCCTGGTCAGACCCCGGGGCCCACTAAGGGACCCGCTTTCGCACGACACATCACCCAGTCAACGGTCAATTATTCAACGCCATCACCCGATCAAAGTGCATCTTCTTTTGAGCATCCACAGACATCACCAATGCGGCAACATCAACACAGCAAACCATTGGAAAAAGGGCTCGACCCCTCAAGGGGGTCGGCCACCCCTCTTGCAGGGGGTCGGCCACCCTTTCTTGAGGAGGGGTCAGCCACCCCTTTCTCAAGGGGGTCGGCCACCCCCTCTTGCAAGGGGTCGGCCACCCCCTCTTGCAGGGGGTCGGCCACCCTTCTCCTCAAGGGGGTCGACCACCCTTTCTCCTCGAGGGAGTCGGCCACCCCTTCTTGTAAGGGCTCGGCCACCCTTTCTCCTCGAGGGGGTCGACCACCCTTTCCTTAAAGGGGTCGGCTGCCCCTTCTTGTAGGGGTCGGCCACCCTTTTGTCTTGCAAGGGTCACTCCTAAACCCCGACATCACTCATCGTGCTCTCTACAATGCGAGCTCAACACTAATGGTCACATGACGCTGGTCACCGATCGTACGCAATCGTCACGACGGTAGCATACTATCACAAGTATTGCCCCTCGACAGTCGTCGCTGCACCCTTGTGCCATTCTCATCGTGCGTGCCCCTGGCACCATGTATATCTTTGCGACGTTTGTCGCTGTGCCGTTGCGCCATTCTGATAATACGTGCCCCCGACACCAAGTATTGCTCTGCAAAAGTCATCGCTGCGCCCTTGCGCCATTCTGATGATGTGTGCCCCTGGCACCAAGTATTGCTCTGTAATAGTCGTCGCTGCGCCCTTGCACCATTCTGATGATACGTGCCCCTGACACCAAGTATTGCTCCGCGACAGTAGTCGCTGCGCCCTTGCGCCATTCTCATCGTGCGTGCCCCCGGCACCAGGTATATCTCCGCGACGTTTGTCGCTGCGCCCTTGCGCCATTCTGATGATGCGTGCCCCTGGCACCAAGTATTGCTCTGTGACAGTCGTCGCTGTGCCCTTGCGTTATTCTCAGCATGCATGCCCCCGGCACCAGGTATATCTTCGCGACGTTCATCGCTGTGCCCTCGCGCCAGTCTCATGATACGTGCCCTCGGCACCAAGTATTGCTCCGCGGCAGTCGTCGCTGTGCCCGTGCCCCACAATCATGTTACAGGCCTCCGGGCATCATACTTATTCACCACACCATGCCCCCCCCCGCCATGGACGTAGACCATGCTTTGACCCACTCTCCAGAGTGTGCAGCATTCCGGGGGCTTCGCTCGTAGTGCTCCAGCACGAGGACCCCTAACTACAGGATGGGCTTCGTGCCATCGCCGGCTCAATCAAACTGCGGGATGGGCTTCGCGCCATCGCCGGCTCAATCAAACTGCGAGATGGGCTTAACGCCATCGCCGACACAATTACCGGGGGCTCCAGCCCTCGTAGCGGGATGGGCTCACAACCTTAAAGCCATCAGCGGCACAATCACCGGGGGCTCCGACCCTGGCAGCAAGATGGGCTCACAACCCTAAAGCCATCGCCGACACAATCTTAAAGCCATCAACATCATACTTACAGGGGCTCTGACACGAAGACTTCCCCGCAACGGACTCCAAGCACTGAGCGGCGACCATGACCACTCATGTTACTACTGACTGTCGACACCACCAGGGCAATGACCCACGGGTCATTCTGGGACGGGAGCAGGTCCTCGGAGTGCATCGTGCCTAGTCCGCCTAGCAATTAGCTACAGGGGCAACCCGCACCGCTGTCAGGTTCTCTGTGCGTCTCTTGACGCACCTTGTGGGATTCAGTAAGGGCTTGGACTGGTGACTGGGGCAACGGGCTACTCTGACCATGCTACCGCGGCATGATCAGTCTCTTCAGACAGGCAGAGAGATGTTGCAAGGGTCGGGTAACACGAACTTGGGGACTGGCAGTCCAATGGAGAATCAGTACTTTGGACCCCCTTGGCGGTGTGTCGCTCTTAGGGGACGACACATGTCAACTTATGACACATTCACATTTTTGCCTATAAATAGTGGACTTTGAAGCTTATTCAAGGATCTTGGGCTCATTTGACATTTTCACTTTCTCTCTCTAAAAGGCTTATTCTCTCTGGAATTCTAGTGAGATAAACACATTTGGACTTCTGTCACCGGACCCTTGACGCTGCATTCCTGGCAACGGACTATCGATCGCCAGCCCTGTTCGTCGTCGCCCTACCTGCGCGGCTCTGCCAGCCCTCGCGACCTATCTGGGGAGCCTTGCTCTCAGCCCTTACTCTGTCCTTGCCGTCTCCCACTTTGTCTACCTGAAAGCTGACTCAGACTGCATCCTTTATGGTCCTCGCGACCTGTCGGGGGAGCCTTGCTCTCAGCCCTTACTCTGTCATTGCCGTCTCCCACTTTGTCTACCTGGAAGCTGACTCAGACTGCATCCTTTGTGGCTCCTCCGCATAGCAGCGAACCCTTTTTCTTCTCAACAGACCACAACAGAGAAAAAGAAGAAGAAGGTAGAAGTCTTAGCTCTAGAATCAATCCAACCTGCTATGTGTGTGTGTGTATTCTTGTTACATGAGAGGTAATACGACTGGGTTTACTACACCATTTAAATTAAAACCCTAAAGTGGTGATTTAGTAAAAAGCCCCTCTAACAGTTTGTACTCTGTCAAAGTTCACCTAAACTTTTTGAAACAATGAAAAGTCCCCTTATACTTGGAAAATGAAACTATTTACTATAAACTAACTTACGAAAAAATTTTACGGGGTGTTGTATTACCGCTAAGATCTTGAATAATAAGAAAATGAGAATAGATAAGTAATACATGATAAGGTAAGATATTAATTTAAGTTGTCATTATCGCCGATGGATATGCCTTCTCAAATACTATTTCACGTGTTCTAATAGCTAGAAATTGATGCCCTTAAGTTTTTAGTTTTACAAGTTCAATGCTTAACTTTTTTGCACTAAAATTTTAATTTTGTCAGATAATCCCTAAATAACTTTATTATTTGTGTGTTAGGTTGATATCTTTTTCGTCACCATAACAGACGTAGCTACGCTTTTCAAGTCTTAGATGATAAAAACAACATTCGTATTAAAGAAAAGTGTGAATTTAACCTCATTGTTGATGTACAAATGGACAAATTACTCTTAATATCTAGACTTTTGTAACCCATATAATATACTCATGGGACACGATAAAGAATTATAATCAATATTTATTTTTAGTTTTGCTAACAGTCCAAATAGTAAGGCTTACTCATTTCTCTTTACTCACACTTTCCTTTCCAATGTCGATTCAACATCTAAACATAACATCAAGGAAAAGCCAATTTTATTTTTCTCTTTTTTTATAAATCTTTTAGCTTATACGTTATTTTGCATATTTAAGCTGGTAAATTACATTAAGCTGGCAAATGTGCAGAGTTGGCTCGAAAAGTGCCCTCAAATTGTGTTATCGGTCTTGCTTTTGAGTTGTATATATCAACGTATAGTCCAAGCTGAAGTTCAATTAAGTTGAAATTATAGCCCAGGTAGATGATGATCGGCTTGTAGAGAACGTTTTTTGTGTCATGACGTTTGTAGAGTCCCATTTATCATTTGGGAAAATAATGTCATTTCAGTTTTCCCAAATTAACCAAACAGAAAGAAGTATTATGTTACAAAATGAAGCCAAACATGAAGAATTGGGGGTTGTTGACCAAGCAATGAGCTATTCTCTGAATGATTTAGATCAGTGATTTGGGGGATGATCATGTTTAGAGAATTCTAGATTGGCTTGACTTCTCAGGTTAAGAGGAATAAATGTAGTAGAGATCTTTAGCAAATCGGGCAGATTGACGAAATCTAGAATCTTATTTCGCGAGGTGGGTTTTAGAGGCAATTTTGTTGGTAGGAGTTGCCAAAGAGAAAAAAGATTGAATACTTTTTCAGTTACTAGTATGTAGCAAATGCATTGCACATGAATGTGGTCGACAGTAATTTCTGAGGTGATATTATTATTATTATTTGGATTAAATAATATAATTCAATTATGTTCTTATTTCTTTTGTGACTTGTTCTAGAAGAAATTTATATTTGATGTTTGTAATTGTGATAAATGTTTGAAAATCTTCTTTGTAGGCTTCGGATTGAAGAAATGTTAAATGTTATTGTTGAAAAGAAAAGTAAATGGAGAAACTAAAAGAATAAATTTACATCTTTGTTTTTATAAGCTGTTAGATTAATTTATGGTATACAGTAGAAATTTATAACTTTTATCATTTTATTGTAGTCTGTTTTGGTTTTGTGAGCTTTCTACATATTTTTTTCATATTCATCACAAGAAGACAAAAATAAATATTTTTTTTAAGAAAAAGAATTTCATTGAATTATTATTCAATGGAATTCTTTTTACTATTTTGGTCGCATCCAAGGGCCCACTAGGAGTCTTGTTTTGCACGACACATCACATATTCAACAGTCAATTTTTTAACGCTTTCAACCGGTCAAAATGCGCACACTAGAACCATGTGCATTCTTCATTGACTTTTCGCGGCAATTCATGACTAAATTTATTTTTGTCGCCAATATAGCGACTTTGGGACCACCAAGACTTAGAAAAATGTGCAAAGTAGACGGCGCGACTCCCACCTTAAGAGGCCGGCCACCTCCCTTAAAGGGGGGGGAGGGGGGAGGCCACCTCCCTTAGAGAGGATGAGGGGGGGGAGGGTCGGCCAGGGCCCTACTATGGGGGCTCGCGACCACCTTTTTCCTTTACTCATTTGAGCACCATGTCCGCAATGCTCATCCATCTCCAGCGACTGCATGACGCCCATTGTCACCAGCGCCTCGTTGCAACGATGGCCGTTGCTCCCAACTGCACGCAGTCTCCGCGACGCCTGCCATCAACCACCATCGCCCGCGCGCTAACTCCAATACTCTGCCACGCCCATGCGCCGTGCCACTGATACAGTCGTGCCACCTGGCTCTCTATCACACTACCATGCCCCCTTCCCCCACGGACTCCAACACTCCGTCGTGCTCACGCGTCACGCCTTTGATTCAGTTGCGTCCCCAGGCTCTTTGTCACACTATCGTGCCCCTGGCACCACACTCACTCCGTCGTACCGCTGATACAGCCCTGAACTAGGCTCTCTGTTACACTAACGTGCCCTCAGTACCATACACATTTTGCCTCGCCCGCGTTCCGCGCCGCTGACACAGTCGCGCCCCCTGGCTCCCTGTCACACTACCATGCTCCTCGCATTGGTCCGTCCATTCACCACATCATGTGCACCTTGCCTTGGTCGTGGAACATTCTTCAACCCACTCCCCGGAGTGTGCAGCATCCTGCGGGGATAAGCGACTCCTCAGGGACACTGTCTTCGCCAAGGAGTTTTTCAACTCCCCTTCTGCCAGGTAGACGACTCCTTTGGGATGTTACCTCAGCCCGTCGGGTAGACGAATCCTTCGGGATACTACCTTGATGTGCTCCAAGTGCTCCAGTACAAGGACCCACCCGCAGGATAGGCCTGCTCTCTAAGACACTGTCTCCGCCAGGGAGCTCTTCAACTCCCCTTCTGCTAGGTAAACGACTCTTCCGGGATGCTACCTCGGCCCGTCGGGCAGACGGATCCTTCGGGATACTACCTTGACGCCCTTCGAGTGGTCCAACACAAGGACTCTCCTGCGGTATAGGCTGGCTCTCTAAGACACTATCTCCGCCAAGGAGCTTTTCAACTCCCCTTCCGCCAGGTAGACGGCTCCTCCGGGATGCTACCTCGACCCGTCAGGTAGATGGCTCCTCGAGGATACTACCTTGACGCTCTCTGAGTGCTCTGACACAAGGAATCACCCATAAGAATAGGTGACTCCTCTGAGACACTATCTCTATCAGGAAGCTCTAAGTGCTCGGGCACGAAGACTCCCTTTCTGCCAGGTAGACAACTCCTCCAAAATACTTCCTTGGCCCGCAGGATAGGCGACTCTCCTGGGACGCTCCGCCAAGGTGTATGTGTGACTGTCTTACATGCTCCGGCACTAGGGCTTTCGTCGGCACCCCTAGGGACTATGACCCCCGGGTCGTTCCGAGACGGGAACATGTCTTCGGAGGGCATCGCGCCTAGTCTGCCTAGCAGTTGGACGTCAGGCCTTCCCCACCACTGCCAAGCCTGTGGGACACTACAAAGGCCATGGATTGGTGGTAAGATTAAGGGGGTTCTCTGGCCACACCAATGCTGTAGGAGCCAGTCTTTCCAAATAGAGAGAGCGACGCTGTAAGGAGCAAGCCGTGTGAATATGCAATCCTACAGTCTTGGAGAACTGGTATTTTTGGACCCCCTGGTGACGTGTCACCCCCAAGGGATGACACGTGTCAACTGATGACACAGGCAATTTTTTGCCTAAAAATAATAGACTTTGGAGTTCATTTTTAACACAATTCTCTCATTTGACAAAATTACTTTCTCACTCTAGAATCCAAAAGCTCTGGAATTCTAGAGAGAAACATACATGACCTTGACTCTGGACCTAAGCATCGAACTATGACTATCGTCGTATATTCACCCTACGTCATCGCCCTTGCAGCACTGCCACCCTCAGGGTCTGTCTAGGAAACCCTTGGTCTCTGCCCTTGCTCCATCCTTTTGTGTCCCACATCAGCATACATCTGACTCGAATTGTATTCCTTGTGGCACCTCCATGTCAACTGCGAACCCACTTTCCCTAACATTATTTTGGTGACTCCGCTAGGGAGGTGAGCATCACAGTGTAGTTCGTCCCTTGCCTGACACACCCAAGCAACCATGCCTCAACAACGCAGGGCTATAAGGACTACCAGCCAAGGTCTCAACCTAGATCCAAGAGGAGCATCACCGCAATCGTCAATGCCATACTCCAACACCTTACTCCTACCATCATCGAACTCTATGACTCTTAATCTTCTTTCATGGCTGTCATCTTAAAAATGAAAAAGCCAATCCAAGTCTTGACTTCACAATCAACGAATCCTCAAGGCCTTAGAGCTGCCCACCACGTGCCCGCTGCTCACTCTGTGTCATCCCAAGCTCTGGGGTTGGCCCCACTACCCATGTGCAAACTACACCCCAAGAACTTGTTCCCCAACAAAAACCCCTCTTTACCATTGTTATCCCCTCAATGCCTCATGTCACCCCGTCTAGGGGCTCTGGTGCCAGGATCATCCCGACAGGGCACAAGCCCTCGAATGCTTCGTATGTCAACAAGAATGATCTTAACGCCATCCTTCGTCATCTCAAGCAGTCATCCGTACCATACTCCCTCTCTAAGTTATCTGGCCATGCTCTCTACTCTAGTGACCTTGCTACCAAGCCCTACCCTGTCAAGTACAAGCAACCAGCCTTCACCCTGTTTAATGGTAAACAGGGGAACGCCCGTGAAAACCTTACCCATTTTGTTGGCTCCACAGAACACTACGAAGAAGACGACACTTTAAAGCTTTGTGAATTTCATGAGTCCCTAACTGGCCTCGCCTACTCTTGGTACCACCAGATCCCTGATAGTACTATCCATTCCTGGTTTGATATGGTTCAGCTCTTCCTTAACAAGCTTCACTATGAAACAAAATGTGTGACCATCGTTGACATTGCCGAAATCAGCCACAACCCTAGGGAAGACCTCAACACCTATGTTAAATGATTTCATCACAAGTTCTTGGAGTGCACTAACTTCAACAAAGATGAGAGAGAACCTTGTACCCATTTGCATCAAGAACATGAAAAACACCTGCAGGGTCTACCTTGAAAACCTCTAGCTTCGGTCTTGGGGACATCTCAAGGAAGCTGCATGACGCACCTATGACTTGATCGATCCGTCAAAGACCACAAAGCCCCAAACTCATATTGCCCCGGTCGCCAGGGTGGAAGCAGCCAGTGATAAATGACAACAACTAAAAGTGCCAATCCCAAGGAAGGGATGAGCACCCTGACAAGCAAAGGCAGCCGACGCCTGCCTCAAAATACCTATACGACTTGAAGACAGTCAGAGCTCTCCTCGAGGCTTGGATCAATGACAATGCCATAACCCTGCCCGATGCTGACATTGAACCTACCCAGGAAGACCTAGCCCATCCCAATTACTGCTCTTATCATCAGAAAGTCAGTCACAACCTCAAGTGGTGTAAGGGCCTCAAGTTCTCCTTCGCTGACAAGATTGCTTCTAGCGAGCTCAAACTCTAAGTGCGGACCTGCCCCTCACCCGCCTAAGCCCTGGCCTGCCTAGTGCATTTTCCAAACTTGTAATTTTTTTCTTCATTTTGCAAGTTTCAATGTAATCAATCCCCATGTATGAAGGCATGTCACATACTTTTGTTATCATTGAAGTTATACTTCCAGACTTAAGAAAATTTTTAAGTTACAATTGTTCTTACCCAAGTCTACTGACACCACCCTTGACGCCATCACCCACTCGCTTAAGGGCTTCACCCTTTCCCTATACCAAGCAGGCCAGATTCCCCCCATCCCTTTCGCCTTACATTACAGCGACTTGGTACTTAGTGGCTCGAGGCACACTACTAAGTCTCGACACAAACCCCCTCATCCTCTCTCCAACACTTAGAAAATTTCTCAACACTTAGAAAATTTTTAAAAAAATTTCACCCCCTTCATCCTCTGCTCCTTCCAACACTTAGGAAAATTTCTCAACACTTGGAAAATTTTCAAAAAAAATTCGCCCCCTCAGCTATCCCCCCCTCACCCTACCTGCTCGAGCTCGAGTCACCACCCTCAGCGGCCTCCTTCGGTACCCTTTCCTAAAATCCACTCTTCTATTTCTAGGACTTAGAAAAAAAATCAAAATTTTTCCATCATGTGCTCTCCACCCCTCCCATTCTCTTTCCAACACTTAGAACCATTTTCAACAAAAATTTTCATCTCCCCTATCACCCTCCCATCATCTTTCCACCACCTAGACAAAATTTCAAAAAAAAATCTTCACACTCCCTTTTTATCTTTCCTTCAATACTTAGAAAAAAAAATTATCAAAATTTTTCATACCCCTCCCACTACCTCTTCATCAAAAAATTTTCATATCAATCCCATTACCCCTCTCTTTCTCTTTATAAACACTGAAAATTTTCTGTGGGGGCCATAACCTACCAAAATTCTTTTTTGACCCCCCTCCCCCCCAACCCCCCCACCCACTGAGCCTAGGCAGCCCACCAAGCTCAGGCATCCCCCTTCACCTGGGTCTCTCCTCTCTCTTCGCATTTAATAAATCCCACTCACTCTCTCTTTCTCTCTCTAATCACGCCTACCATTTTCATTTTCTCTTTATTCATTGACTCTCCCCTCTCACATCACCCAATTCCTTCACATTTATTTCTCTTCCTCTCCACCCGAGACACCACTCCCCTTTCCCCACTTTACTCTCTCTCTCTCTCTCTCTCTCATTAAACGCACCCCACTAACATCTCACCTCCCCACACGTCTCTCCCTTACTTTTCCTCCTTTTCACTCACCATTTCACTCTTCCTCATTAAATTCCCCATTTCCCCTCTCCAATCACAACTCCCTCATTTCCCCCCCCCCCACCCAAAACCTCCCTTTTTTTCCCCGTACACGGCTGACCCCCCTTACAAGGCCGACCCTCCCCCTCTCCCCCTAACGGCCGACCCCCTTCCCCCTACACGGGCCGACCCCCTTCTCCTTCTCTCCTACCCCTTCTCCCTTTCTCCTCCCTTTCCTATTAATTCCCCTCATCCCCTCACTTTCTTCCTTTACTCACCAAAGATTCACTTTTTTTTCTTTCTCTCCTCACTCACCTAGTCCACCCCCTCACACACCCCTTGGCATGTCACCCCTCTCTCTTTCTTCTTCTTCTCCCCTCTCTTTCATCACTACCCATTTTCTTTGCTTCATAAATATCACATGCCTCATACTCTCACCTCCTCTCTTTCGCTCCACAACACTTAACATTTTTTTTCTTCCTATCCAACCAAAACCAAGAACCAACATACCAATTTCTTCTACAACAACAATTTTATGTGCTTTAGGGTAGCACTTCTTCACTCTCTTACCCATTTCATCACTCTTCCACGCTTAGACAAATATTTCCAACTTTGACTAAACTTACATCAACCGTGGCCATGGGCCCGTCGCCGTACCTTTGTCGCGCCCAACATCGCAATGTCCCCAATGTTAGTCCTTCGTAGGTGGTGTGCGAGGCAGCTCGAGCCACCTACTCCTCTCGTTCATTGTTCAGTGCCAGTCACCACGCCCGGCTTGGGGACACCCATCGACAGCGCCCCTGCGCCCGTCAGCGCGCCCCCACATCAATGCCCAAGCTTCCAAGGTTTTCAGTAGGTGGTGCATGATGTGGCTCGAGCCACCTACTCTTCACCTTCGTGCGGTGTGCGCAGAGGTGGCTCGGTTGCCCCTCTGTGCACACCACACGTAGGGGCCTTATGTTCCTAACCTACTTTGGTCCCACCCAAGGGTCCACCAGGGGTCCCATTTTGTTGACACGTTATTTATTTAACGATCATTTTTTCAACGCTTTCAACCAGTCAAAATACGCTGGCTCAAGTCACGTGCATTATTCATTGACTTTTTGCAATTCATGACTAAATTTATTTTTGTTGCCCATGTAGCGACTTTGGCTCCACCAAGACTTAGAAAAATGTGCAAAAATAGACAATGCCACTCCTACCTTAAAGGGGTTGGCCACCTCCCTTAAACCATCGGGGGGGGGGGAAGGGGTCAGCCACCCCTACTATGGCGGCTCACGGCCACCTTTTTCCTTCACTCATTCGAGCACCATGTCCACAATGTTCACCCATCACTCGTGTGATACCCTGAAAATACCGAAAATTAATCTAACCGTGAGTTTGATTAATTAAGTGCTATTTTTATTAAGTAGAAATATGTTGGCGATAATCAAGTGTTAAGGAGCTATATAAGGGGTTAGTGTGGCCTTGTGGGGTTAAAATGTAATTATGAAAAGTTAGGGGGCAAAAGTGTAATTTTGGAAAATGCGGTGAATGGGATGCATATTTTTATTAAGTAGCATCATTTCGATGAAAATGAGGTGTTAGGGGGCTAAAGGAGGGGTTAGGGTGATTTTGGGGTCAAATTGTAATTTTACAAAGTTGAGGGGGTCAAAATGCAATTTTAGAAACTTTAGGGGCTAAAGTGCAATTTTGTAAAGTTGCACTTAAGTGTCAAATTTGGAAGAAAGTGGTGCCACCTTTGGCCAGCTGGTTAGTGACTCATCTAATAATATTATAAAGTATAATATTAGATAAGAGAAAACAAAAGAAGGGAGAAGGAAATTCGGGGGGGGGGGAGGAAAATGCAAATAAAGAAAGAAGAACAAAAGAAGAAACAGGAAGAACAGAGAAGAAACAGAGGATGAAAGGAAGAAGAAAAAAGAGAAAGAGGAAGGAAGAAATCAAAGAGAAAGAAACCAAACCCTAAGGGTAATCTCTCTCTGTGTCGATTCATGGGTTTGGGTAACCTGCCATGGGTGGGCTTATGGTGTACGGTGAGTGTGTTTTGTGGGTGAGAGGACAAAAAGATGTAGGGGAAAGAGGGAAGGGTGTGAGAGGTGTATGTGTGTGTTATATGTGATGTGTGTGTGTTATATGCTATGTGCACGGGGAAGCACACTGCTGCTATGGCAGCAGTGTTGCTGTGATATATACATGTATTTTGATGGTGAGAATGTGTATATGTGGGTGTTATAAGATGGGGTAGGTGTTGGTGGAAGGTGTGGGGTGGTTGTAATGTGTTTGTGAGTGTGTGAGGGACTGTGCGTGAGATGGGTGAGGGGCGAGGAGGGGGCAGCAGCTGCTGCTGCTGCTCTGCTACTGCTCTGCTTTGTTGGTTCGTTCATGTTGATGATGAACAATGACTGCAAGTGTCACTAAAAATGGAAATTAAGTGAGCAGGTTGAGTTTGAATTTTTTAAAAATAGTTAGAGTCATATTTAGCCAAAGTACAAAAAAGAGACCCTAGTTATTTTTAGGATACCTGTATCATGGAAACATTTCATATTTTCTTGAGGTCGGGAAGAGGGTGAACGAACAGGGTGCTTTTGGGAACTTTACGGTGAAACTTAAAATATCAAACGAACACAATTTTACGCGAAACTTTTATGGGAACCCTAGGATGTTGGAAAGTTCCATTTGCCAAGATTTTTGGTCATTTCGAGCTCATTAGCTATTTTTGGCCGATCGGGCTTTTAAGCGTTCGGTCCAAACACCGGTTCGGAATTTTTGGACGAAAATTCTGTAAAATAGTTTTTAGCTCGAGAATGAATTCAGGAGGCCGAAAATAGCATTTTAAAGTGCTTTTGAGATTTTTCTGATGCCAGGAAACCTCAAGGGCATTTTGGTAATTTGTCACCTAGAGAGGGGCTTTTTGGTAATTTTCTAGGTAAAGTTTTTTAAAAGACTTTTTAGTCTAGAAAGAGTTGTAAAACACCTAAAACGCTGTTTTGAAGCTGATTCGGGGGCATTGTGGTGACAGTGAACCCCGGGGGTATTTCGGTAATTTGACGCCCAGAGGGGGGTATTTTGGCAATTTTTCCTATAAAATTTTTCAAAGACTTGTTAGTCCAAAAATGGGTGTAAGACATCTGAAAAGTTATTTTAAAGTAGTTTTGAGATGTTTGTTAGGGCGATGGCCGCTAGGGGGTGTTTTGGTAATTTTCCCTTTAAAATTTTTTTGAGAGAATATTTGGTCTATAAATGATGCAGTACATCTAAAAAGTAGTTTTAAAGCAGTTTTTGGGTGTTGGTGATGTAGCGGCCATCAGGGGGTATTTTGGTAATTTGCCATGTTGGCGTTAAATTTTTTAGAACGCGCATAATTTAGCGTTCAGAGGAGTGGGTAGTGAGGAATAGTGGTAGTATGTCTAAAATGAGGGTTGTTATCGATAATAAGTCGATAAGGCTAGATTAAGGATCCGATTATCGGATCGAATTAACTAGCTATCGTAAGACGCTATGAGCGGTTAAAGGGGTAGGGGTAGAATAAGGAATGTGTATATATTGAATGATGTCTAACGAGCAAAGTATGATTTGACTAGGTGATGCAGCTCGTTGTGATCAGAGATTGTGAGTTGCTTCGGCTCTAAGCCAACCAGGTAAGGACAATGCGGTTCTGATATGCTAATTCATTGTTCGATTAGCATGCCATGTTGATGACGTGTTGTTGAATTCTTGTCGTTATGAGTGGACACCGGTAGTCACTGTAACCGGTATATGCATATTTGAATTGTGCTGTTGAGGACTTAGGGTAGAATGAATTCCCTAGTCCGCCCTGTTGATAGAATTTGATGAGGATGATGCGTGTCCTAGTATGCTATGATTCGATTCAATTAGCATACCCGGGGTTGATGATGATGTTGTGTAGGGGTTATCGTGTGTTTGTTGTGAGATGTCGGCAGTCATTGATAGCCGATATCTCTTCTATTTGGGAACACCGTTGAGGACTTGCGGTAATCTTCTCCCGAGTCCGCCATATCGTTGATGATGATGTTGTTGAGGTCGTTGCGTGTTGTTGTGAAATGTTGGCATTTATTGGTAGTCAACATTTCTCTTAGGTAAGAACGTTGTTGAGGGCTTGCGGTAATCTTTTTCCAAGTCCGCCCTGTTGATGATGTTACGTTGAACTCTTGTTGTTAGATCTGAACACCGGTTGATCTTCTGATCCGGTATTCCTTGTTGAGCTGTGTTGTTGAGGACATAAGGTGGAATCATTTTCCCTTAGTCCGCCCCGTTGATGAAGTCATGTTGCTTGGTTGTAAGGTGGTTAGGGAAAGCACTCTAAATAAGTTTCCTGCTTGTTGACAGTGTCTCTTCTATTTACTTGAGATTGAGATGAACATCCCATAAGATGGGACATCAATATGAGGAGGATGGCCTGTGAAACATGATCACTGGCAAAGAAGATGTAGGGCGCGCGAGTCGAGTCTGTCATGTCTGGTCCAGTCTAGTCTGTCGTGTCTGAGTTGCATTGCATTTGATTTTCTTTTTATGTTAATAATTTAAATGACTTGTATTTCGTTGATGTTTATCTTTTCAATTTCCTATTTTAGTGTTCACTTGCATAGTCAGTCAGTCAGTCAGTCTTGTCCATGAGGAGGTGGCAATAATGTTGTTCTGTTGGGCCTTAAAGCCGCTCAGTCTAACGAAAGAAAAATTATCGTTTGACAAGTTATGTCGATGTAGAAATTATTGACTACTCTTGATTCATTGTTATCGTTGAGATGATTATTATTCCTCCGAGTCTTTTGAATCAGTTGTACACGATATTCCTCGTGTTGTCTTTACTGGGCGATTTGCGCTCATTCCTTATGTTGTATTGTGCAGGCTATAAAGAGAACCCTCTAGAGAAGGCAAGAGAAACAAGTTAGAAAAGTTGAGCAAGGGGATGCGTTGTGTGAGGTAAATATTGAGCCGTGAGATCGGTTGTTAAGAATCCTATGACTACAGTCGTATATTAGGATGTAAATATTCATGTTGTTCAGAGACTTGAAAGTCTTCCGCTGCAGTATGATGTATGTTTGTAAGGAAAATTTTTGCAAGGACACATTTTGGAGCGTCTATTAATGATATATGAGTATGAGGATATAGTTGCTCTGTATTCAGCACATGCTTTTGAATGTGATTATGATCGATAACTCAGCCCCGTGATGTCACCAGGGTTGAGGGTGTCGCAACTCGCAACCGCACGCGCCCATTATCGCCCACGCAACTTCGCTGCAACGACTATCGCTTGCAACCGCTCATCATCTCTGCGATGCAGACCATCGCTGGCTGTGGCCCATGCTCCGAATCCGCGACCCCCGTCGCCTGCCCCAATGTACCATCTACCCGACCCCCTATAGCCCTCGCCCGTACACCATCTCTAACACTCTGTTGTGCCCATGCATCGCGCTACTAATACATTCGCTCCCCCTGGCTCTCTATCAGACTACCAAGCCCCTCCCCCCCCCCATGGACTTTAACACTACGCCGTGTTCATGCATCGCACCTTTAATACAGCTGCACCCCCAGCCTCTCTGTCACACTATCGTGCCCGTGGTACCACACTCACTTCGCCGCGCGCTGATACAGCCCTCCCCCAGGCTCTCTATCACACTATTATGCCCCCGGTACCATACATATTTCGCCACGCCCGTTCGTTGAGCCGTTGATACAGTCGTGGCTCCTAGCTCCCTGCCACACTACCATGCTCCTCGTATTGGTCCATTATCTTGGTCGTGGAACATTCTTTGACCCACTCCCTGTAGTGTGCAGCATCCTGCGGGGATAGGCTACTCCTCCGGTATCTCTACCAAGGAGCTTTTCAACTCTCCTTCTGCTAGGTAGACGACTCCTTCAGGATGCCACCTCGGTCTGTGGGGTAGACGGCTCTTTTGAGATGCTACCTTGACACGCTCCGAGTGCTCCAGCACAAGGAATCACCCGCGGGATAGGCTTACTCTCTAAGACAATATCTCCGCCAGGGAGCTCTTTAACTCCCATTCTGCCAGGTAAAGCTCATCCAGGATACTACCTCGACCGATCGAGTAGACGGCTCATCCGAGATGCTACCTTGACTAGCTCCGAGTGCTCTGGCACAAGGACTTACCCGCGAGATAGGCTCACTCTCTAAGACATTATCTCCACCAGTAAGCTTTTTAACTCCCCTTCCGCCAGGTAGACGGCTCCTCCGAGATGCTAGCTCGGCCCTGCGGTAGATGGCTCCTCTAGGATGCTACCTCGATGCGCTCCGAGTGCTCCGGCACAAGGACTCAACCTCGGGGATAGGCGACTCCGCTAGAACAGTATCTTTGTTAGGGAGCTCTAAGTGCTCCAGCATGAAAACTCCCCTTTTCCACCAGGTAGACGAATCCTCCAGGATGCTACCTCAGCCCGCGGGATATACGACTCCTCCAAAACATTATCTCAAACAGGGTGTCTGCGTGACTGGCCTACATGCTCCGACACTAGGGCTTTCGTCGGACCCCTAGGGACTATGACCCCTGGGTCGCTCCAAGACGGGAGCAGGTCTTCAAAGGGCATCGCGCCTAGTCTGCCTAATAGTTGAGCGTCGGGTCTTCCCCATCGCTGTCAGGCCTATGGGACTCTGCAAGGGCCTTGTATTGGTGGCTAGATCAAGGGGGTTCTCTGGCCGCACCAATGCTGTGGGAGCCAGTCTTTTCAGGCAGACAGACGACGCTGTGAGGAGTAGGCAGGGGGAATATGCGATCCTACAGTCTGCGGAGAACCAGTATTCTTTGACGACCCCCCCTGAGTGACGTGTCACTCCCAGGGGATGACACGTGTCAGCTGATGATACAGGCACACTTTTGCCTATAAATAGTGGACTTTGGATTTCATTTTCATCAAAATTCTCCCATTTGACAAAATTACTTTCTCATTCTAAAATCCAAAAGCTCTGGAATTCTAGAGAGAAACATACAGGACCTTAACTTTGGACCTAAATATCAAACTGTGACTGTCATCGTATATTCACCCCGCACCGTCGCTCTCGTAGCACTGCCACCCACAGGCTCTATCTGGGAAGCCCTTGGTCTCTGCCCTTGCCCCATCCTTGTTGTGTCTCACATCAGCACACTTGGCATCTGACTTGAATTGCGTTCCTTTTGGAACCTCCACGTCAACTGCGAACCCACTTTCCTTGGCTTCAAGAGGGAAATGAGGTTTTTAGCAAACACAATCAAGGAGAAGCAGTTTGAAACATTATATATGTCCAACCACAAACCAAGACTCATAGTATAGACAATTACTATGCATGTGTATATAAATCAATTATACATAAAAAACAATATATAAGAATATTATGATTGATGTACGTTTATGATTTCAATAATAAAATGCAGTGAATGTGCATAAAATCAATAATCTTGTGTTATGAGAGTCACTCATGATGTAGGCAGTATGCTTTCAGCTTTTAGTATGTAGAATAAGAAGATGTAGTTTTACTTTATTATATAATATCATCTTAGCCTTCACTAAAGTGATCTTTTTTTCTTTTTTCGCACTGGATCTTTAGCTATCATTGGATGATTTCCATCATTTTCTTGTGTTGGATAATATTCTTGAACTTCATGTGTTATCAGCCTTGCTCGGATTCTGTCATTTTCAGCCTTTTTGTCCATCCTAATGATGAAGATGAAAATTCTTGCCCTTCCATTTTCTCAAGGTTCTTTCCATTCCGCGTATAATTTTTAGTGTTAGACGTCGTTCTTGCCTAAATTTTTACATGGCACATAGTTATTAATTTGTGTACCTTCTTTTATTGTATCAATTTCCAGACTGGACATCCAACTAAAATTTTGCTTGCATTGAACAATGTTATGAATCCTTTGAATCTCTCCAATTACAATCAGTTTCAACATGTACCTGCTTTTATTAGTATAATTGAATCAACAATATTTATGTTAAAATAAACAAATATTCTTAATTTTTCTAGTTTACCTTGATTCATAAGATAATGGAAATTCACATTTCTCATCCTTATAAGCCCGTTCTTTTTCAGTGATTGTAACTTTCTTGCAGCATCTTTTGCATGCTTAGTACCACGGTTCTTCTTTGTTCTCAATAGTCAGTAATCTCGCTTTAAAGAGTAGTACAATTTTCATATAAAACTGTTGTTAATTTGCCTCGTATTTAAGCCTTTTTTTCCCATTTTTGATGCATATTAACCTTGTTTTTCTTTTTCCTGTTTTTGTTTTTTCAACAATTATTTGTTTCTTAACTGATTTTCACGTATTTCAGTTTCTTTGTTTCAATTTTTCAATTTTAATTATTCACTAACCCAAAAATACAAGAAAAAGAAAATATATCACAATTCGCATTACCCGATATTTAGAGAACTTTCATTATCCAATATTTATTTCATTTCAACCAAATTAGATAGAGAGTGATAAAGACATTTCTTTGTTTTTGTTTTTCTTTGTCATGAGACTTTTCATTTCCCAGTGTTTAGAACATGTTCATTATCTAACGCTCATTTAATTTCAACCACATTTAAAAATGAGTCATAAATGGAAGGTGTAATTGTTATTGGCTTAATTAACAGAGGATATAATCGTCCAATAATGATTTATAACATTCGTACTTTTATAGGTAGAATAGATGTTTGTGGTTGCTTTTAAGGAATTGGTTACCTCTTATTTTGTCTTGGTAGACAAATTTACGAAACTGAGAAAAATCCACTGCCATCAGGAGATTTTTATCTTTGGATTTTTCACTAGGGAAGTGCAAGCTTATAATTATTTGGGCAACCTGACAAGGGAAAAGAAGTTGAAGAAGATCCAAAAGTCATCCCAAATCAAAATAGATTGCCCATCACCAGTTTGCCAAATAATCCCTTTTAACAAAGTCAGAGTTTTCGCTCTGATACCTCTACAGACCCAGGAGAAATTATTTGGGCTAATTACACCTATGTCCCTGAGGTTAGGGTATAATTACAGGTAAGGACAATAGTTTGGACAAATTAAACTTATGTTTGTTGACCAGACGGAAAATACAAATACATAACGGCTTGAAACGAAAAGACCAAATTGCCCATGATTTAAGAACATAATTTTTCAAATGCCATTCATCTCTTCAAATTAGGGTTCCATTCAGTTTTGAATTAGGGTTTCAAATTTTCCAGTTTTTAAAACCCTAATTGGATAAATTAGGGGTTTTGAAGCCCTAATTTTTCAAATTAAAGTTTCATTTGTTCAAATTAGCGTTTCAAAATTTCTAAATTAGGTTTTCCAAACCCTAATTTGACAAATTAGGGATTTCAAAGCAATAATCTTTCAAATTAGGGTTTTAGGGAAACATTGATGAATCTTATTCCCCACACCGGCGTCGGCACCAGCACCTCCGTCCCCACTCATCGCCGGCGGCCTTAACAGCTCACCCATCGCCGGCAGCCTTAACAACCATTTACCCCGTTCACATACGTCGCTGCAACAACCCAGACTGTCGGCGTCTTCTTCCTCAGCAGTTCACATGCGTCATTTACACCGATTTGCCGGCGTCTTCTTCCTCAGCCGATGTTGCTCGTAATGTTTCTTTTGTTTTTTCCGGCCAATCTGCCAGCATCTTCTTTCTGTTCAAATAAGGGACCTTGTCGGAGTCGTCGGGGCCCACAGGGTCCGAGAGCTCCCACAGGAGGGACTTCGGGTTGCCGGCGCCAGTGAAGTCCGGCCGGGATGACAATGGGAACAAGTCTTCTTTTTTATATGCCCAGCCTATCTATTGATCTCGTAATCTCAACATAAGAAGTGAAGTACAGACCCGACTGCGGAGAACAATTGCTAGGGATTTTCTTGACATTGATCACTCCATGTTCAAAAGCGATAGCCTTGGCCAGAGCACAGTGCGCCGCCTCACCACGAGAGAGAGTGTGTACGAGGAGTAGGAGAGAGAAAGAGAGAGTGAAAATATTAGGAGTTTTTTTTAAGACAAAGAAATAGTTTAAATTTGTACTAAGGGTAGTATTGGTATTTTAGAAATACGTAACGGATGATAGAGTGACTGAAATGGCATTGATGAGTGATTGATTCCTGTCCAAGATGGCTTTGGACGTACTTGATCGAGGAGTTCTTAGAAGTGGTTATTGAAGGTCTGCATGATACCCATGGATTTGAAGTTTGAAGATGCCTTCATTTCTATTGCGTAAGCGATGGATTTTGTGGATATATGGAAAAGCTTGATATTTTTGTTCCCTTCTTTGATCAACCGAGATTTCATTTTTTGTGCCCAGAAAAGTTCTTAACTGTCGAGCAGCCAGTCTAATTGTGGTGAGAGTATTTCACAATCCCTATTGAAATGCTTTCACTAGGGATTTGCCTGTTTGAATTATATGGGAGAGAGGAGACCCCTCAATTTGACGGTTCCAAGAGCTTTCTAATACAACAAGGCTGTCAGGGTACAGGAGCCAGTACGCTTAGAACTGTTGAGGAAACCTAACAAAGGGCCATGGTTAGACCTGGCAAACGGGTATACCCGCGCGGGTAGGGTAAAATCCGATCGAGCCCAGGTAAAAACGGGCCGGGTATATTTTACCCGATTTTTTCCGGGTAGGCTTTTTCAGAATCTGTACCCTACCCTGGCGGGTAGGGTATTACCCGCGGGTAAAATGCCAATTTTTAATTAATTTTGCTTTTAATAAAACAAATTCTAATTACATTATTTTGCCATATTTTATGGCCAAATCATTCTTCAATGTTTCTGATTCTTCTTCTCCATCAAAATTCATTACACAATAATATGCAAATCTTGCACCAAAAAATAAATAAATAAAAATATGCAACTCTACACAACCAGTCAACCACCATCAATATCCACCGAGGTTACAACATAATCCACCATTCATACATCTACTGAACAAAATACTTAACAAATTCATACAAATCACAAAATGAGTTAAATAGAAGAATGTGCCTCGGTGGTAGTAGATCTGCAGTGGAACTGGCCGGCGGTGCGGTGGAAGTGGCTGATTTGCGGAGGTGCATTGATGCGATAGTAGATCTGCGGAGCTACGATTATGGTCTAAGGGGAAAGAGACGACGGAACACAGATCTGCGACGGATGGTGGAAAGAGATGGCGGCGGAGGTACGAATCAGTGACACACGGAGGAGATACGACTGCGGAGGAGCGGATCTTGTGGATTATGGGTGATTGGTGGCACGGATCAGCGACAGACGGAGGAGATACGGCGGTGGATGAGCGGATCTTGTGGACTAAGGGTGATTGGTGGCACGGATCAGCGACGGACGGAGGAGATACGGCGGCGGAGGCATGGAGCTTGTGCACTATGGTATTACCCACGGTAGAGCGAGAGAGAGCGAGAGATAGAGAAAGAGAGAGTGGCGACTAGAGAGAAAAGGAGTGAAGTGAGATGAAACCCTAAATCCATTTATATAGTAGAAAATTTGGGTAAATTCGGATTACCCGTATCCGATCCGAACCGACCCAGAAATTACGGGTCGGTTCGGGTACGGGTCTGATTTCAGCGGGTCCTCTTTATATGTACCCGTACCCGGCTTTTTTGAGCAAGTACGGGTAGACCCGCGGGTCCAGGCAATTTTCCAGGTCTAGCCATGGTTGACAAGTTGCCAAAAGAAGAGGAGCATGATTTGATACTTGTACTGCAAGATTGGTGACAGAGGCATGTGAAAGAGGTTGGAGCCAATCATTATTCATCATGGCTCTCAAGCTTTCAAAAGTGCACGATGAACTAGATATATTGTTTGTCCAGGAACAAAGGAGAAGCTTTTGCCGGATTTCTTGAAAAGAGATCTAACTTAATGAAGTCTCCAAAAACAACAAGTGGCTCCTTAAAGACAGTTAGAGTCAAGGAAATTTTAGATCAAGTAAATGGTCGTCCAGAGTTTATCAAAGTGCCCAACCAGGTTCTAGAATTGGGAGGTGTAAGTTCGAGAAGAATGAGATTTTGGTCAATATTACTAAGGGAAAATTGCGTAAAATATCCTTGTGGTTTGGGGTAATTGTAAAAAAACTCCTCTGTTACAAAAATTGCAAGAAGACACCGAAAATTGCAATAGTCTTGCAACCATAAAAAAAATCGTTCAAACTAACGGTATGTGATGTTCACGCTCCTAAAGAGTGCGTTTGGTAGAGATTAACTTAACAAATGACAAAAATGCCCTTTTTGTCTTCTTCCTTCCCCAAATCCTAAGCCCTAACCACCACCGCTGCCTCAGTACGATCGCCGCCGCCGTAGCCATCTGTTCCCCCAAATCGCCGCAGTCGTAGCCCCTTTAAGCCCAAAACCTAGCCGCCACCCTCATCAGGCCCCATCGACCACCATTCCGCCGCTGGTAGCCCCTTCATCAGCCCAAGCCAAGTGCACCGCCCCCACCGATGCCTGCTACCCACTGTGAACTCCATGTCACCAACCACAAGCCTATTGCGCCGCCTCTACCATCCTGATTCACAAAGCACAAGCCTAGATCTACAATTCAAAAAACAATTCAAGATCCACATGCGCCGGTGCCGCCACCATTGATAGGCCATCACTGATGCCGTTCAAGGGTTCCGACGGAGGTATCTCGCCTTGTCGGCACTAGATCAACTTTGCCGTTACGAGGAGCTCGCTAGGCAGCCGTGATTATCGACGTGTGAGTTTTCACAGCTGGCCCTAACTTCGATCTCTACCACCGAACGATTTTCTAGTCACAGTCGGCCCTGATTGTAGATTTAGGGGTTTTTTTTTTTTTTTTACCAAATGGTCTTGGTTTGGGATAGGCTAAGAATTACAATATATAGAGGGCAATTTAGATATTTTCATCATTCTCTAACAGGAGGGATCTTTTTGCAATTACTCAAACTACAGGGGTATTTTACACAATTTTTCCCTATTACTAATGGAGTGATTGCCTTTAGGAAGCCAGCCAATCCATGGTACATGGGTCATTGTGCGAGTTCTTTCATTCGGTTCTTATTTCGAATGCATGATTTGTTAGAATTCAGATTGAGTTTATTTTGATTCACTCATTTATGTTTTTCATCATCTTTGAATTTGAGTCTTGTAATGACTATTTTTGGTCTTAAAAAGAATATTTGATATATTTTTCAAATTATTAAAATGTGAGTAATACCCAAACTTGGAAGTCACTTTTTAGTGACTTATATGTGATGTATCGTTTGCAATATTCAACATGACGTAAACATACTTTACTATTTACCTTATTCTTTCGTTTCGAAGTATAATGTTGAACAAGTAGGCGCCAAAAGAAAACAAGACAATACAATTTAGGCCCCGTTTGACAAGGCTTTTTTTCAGTTTTTTTATTCCAGTTTTAAAAACTGGAAAAAATAGTTCCGATTGGTAACTATTTTTCTTTTTTTTTTCAGTTTAAAAATCAGTTTTTAATCAATACTGTTTTTGAAAACTCAAAAAATGAATTTTTTTTTCAGTTTTGGATTTTTTTTAGACCACCACCACCACTAGTCTCCCACCGCCGGCCACCACCATCATCGGCCATCGCCACGCCCCACCACCTCAAACCATCAAAAAAAAAAATTCAAAATAAAAACTGAGTAATCAGACAAAAAAAATTTATATATTATCAAACACTCACTTGTTTTTATAAAAAAAAAAAATTAAACCGCTCTCTAATTTGTTTTTTAGAAACTAAAAAATATATATATTGTCAAACAGAGCCCAAGGTATTCATTGGGATCGTGCAAGACTCTTTATGACATGATCAAACTGCCTTTATGTGTTACGGATTTGTAGGATTCTTACTCTTATCGCGACGTTATTACGTAATAAATATGGTAGGGAAAAAACAAAAAAAAAACCTATTTGTTTTTTCTTTCTTAGCTCCCTATTAGTTCAACCAACTAGAACGGCTTTCATAGCTCAAGATTGTACTGATATTACTTTTATGTCACAGTTAGATCAACCAACTAGAACGGCTTTAAACCTATTAGTTCATTTCCAACAAAATTTCTTAAAAGTAGACTAATAACTCCCTACCTATGCAAAACATATTCTACCCTAAGACTACTGTAGCAGATTCTCTCGTTTTACACAGAATGTTTTTATTAATAACAAAAAAAAATAATTATAACCAATCTCGTCCAACCCTTTGGAAGGTCTTTGCTCCTACATGGGAGTTCGTTTTTGTCTTCCCTAAAGATTGTAAAATTTTCCTTCGCTCGAACTCTTTTTGAGGCCGAGGAAAACCACCAGAAAGATTTATACGTTAAATAACTGTAGAGTGGAGATGAATAAACAATACAAGCTATCATATCTTCTCAGTACATATAAATTGGAGGACATCGCTACGAGCTACCAATATTTTAAAATTTTTAAAAGACACGGCTACAAATATTTAGAAAATGCTGAAAGGAACATATTTCTGCTACGGTACTGATGTCGGTTTTTGGGTCTTGAGGCCAAACAAGTTCTCAAATAATTTAGGGGCCATAGGAGGGAGGTCCCTGGGCTGAGGAGCCATGAAATTGACAATCTTTTCATGTACATTATACCTGACAAAAGGTCATCAAAAGATGTTGATCAGGGGCGAAAAACTTAGGGATTTATGCAAATACACAAGAAGTTCATGCCTCATCCAAAAGAAACCTTAACCTGATCTTGCGACATTTTGAGGCACGTCGATCGACAACTTTCCGTTTCTTAGTTTGCAGTCTCTTCAAAGCATAAAAAGCTGTCTCTGCGGATATCATACAAATGCATAATAATACAAATGTATAATTTGCAATGTTACCAAACAAAAAGACATGCTAAACTTGGAAAAAAAATACTGCAAATTAGGAGAGATTCTTAAAGAGGAAGAAAAAAAAGTGTCAACAATACTGCAAGTGCTAGAGAAGCTTCTGGATGCCTAGAATGCAACAACTCTGTTCCCAATCCTGATAACAGCGCAGTCATATCCTTAGGGGTCACAAGCAGATTGACAACAATGCTTATGTGGCAGAACTTCCTGAGGACATGGCAATACTTTGAAACTCATTTCAGCTTCCCGGTGAATCGAGCGAAGTCGAAGCAGAAGCCCCAGTATCAGTGCCAAGTGTTTTGGCCATAACTAGCAGATCATAGGGAGTCCCCAGTATCCATGGTCCTGGCTAAGCTATTGTACTCACTGCTTGCTAAGCTACTAGATTTAGTGTCATGTAGGACTTCCTGATAAAATTCTGTTATAGGGACCCTCCCCAAATTGGGGGAGCTTTACTGATGCTCCTTCAAGGTACCTCTTAGCTCTCCCGAGGCTGTAGTATCTAGCTAATTTTCAGGGTAGCCGCCACCTCTGAGGTTGCTTCCTTGCCTCGTCCAGCAGGTTACTATTTTTATGATAACTTCTTTCAAAAGTTCCTTGCTTTTATTAATTGTGGCTCAAGTAAACCTGGCAAATGGGTACCTGAAGCCCCGTACACAGAGAGTTTAAGACTAGGTAGCACGGACACGGTGTCGGTATCGACACCGAAGGGGATACCGGACCTCAATTTCCAAAAAATCAGATTTTGGACACCGCAGGACACCGCTATTTTATATATATATATATATATATCAAATATATTCTACAATCTAAAACAAACAATAATGAAAAGCTACCAAAACAAAGAATTCAAATACAAGTCATACTTAAACGTTAAGTAATAATAAATATACAAGCAAAATTTATTGGGTCAATATTTATTTAGTCAATGTACTGGAAAAAAAAAAACTAAGTCCAAAAAAAAAACACCGAGAGCGACTTTCTTCAGTAGAATCAGTACAAATGCACGACAAAGGGAGAAAAGCAAAAAAAAAGGAAAGAAACGAGAGAACAAAGGGAGAAAAAAAAAGGGAAAGAAACGAGAGGGAGTGAGGGACTTTTAGTGACTAGAAGAAAAAAGGAGACGAGATGAGGATACAAAATGAAGGAGACCTGTGGGTCAGCGACGGCGGTGGAAGACCTCCAGCGACGATGGCGAGACCTCTGGCGACGGCGGCAGCAACTGGCTTCGGTATCTTGGCGACTGAGCTTCGGCGAGTCGGCGACAACTTTGATGTGATCGGTAGACAGTAGCCGAAAGGTGAGAGAGAAGAAGACAACCGTGAGGTGAGAGAGAAGAAGACGGTAATGGCTCAGATTAGTTCAAAAAATCTCAAATTGGCCCCAAACAATTCGACCCTGCTCCATGCCAGGTCCGACACTCGATGAAGTATCCGACACGGTGTCGGAAATTAAAAAAAAAATCGAGACACCGATTAGGGGTGTCCGACACGTGTTGGCCGGTGTCCGGACGGTGTCGGGGTGTCCATTAATTTAGGACACCATACCTCCACATAGGAGAGGTGTCGGTGCTTCCTAGGTTCAAGAATTACCTAGGATCTCACAAAGAGTTTCTCATGTACCTGTACCCCACCAACCTGGGTCGGAGGTAATACTCGCAAGTAACCCGACTTAATTTTATTCGTTTCGAAATTTTAAGTGAATACCAGAGGTTCTTGGATCCTCGGCCCTTTTGTCAATTCAAAGTAGAAATCAGTAAAATTTGCTATTCCGTCGAAGAAGACTTGATGGTGCACCATTGAGACCCAACCAAAACGGTCATAAAACCTACCCAGATCTCCAACAGCATCTATCAAAAACCAACACACTAAACAGAAATTAATCAAAACAGAGATATCACTTCCACCCACGACCTCAACCCCACGCCAAAGCTTGCGAAAACCTTATCTGCCCAAAACAGTGACATGATTCCATTTTGGAGGATGATTGGATATGCATCTCGCCACAAATCTACATGGACCCGTAAATTTAAAATGCAGGGGGAGGGAGGGGGGGGGGGGGGAGAGAGAGAGAGAGAGAGCGGCTGGATGAAGGACCGAGGTTTACTACTTATACTTAGATACGGGTACCCCTCAGTCACGGGCGCTGCCAGAAATGGGTGAAGTTCTGACAGTTTTGCATTGGGATACCTCTTATGGGCAGAAACCGTAGCTTCGGGTCCATCTTTGCCAGGTCTAACTCAGGGCTACAGGAGTGGGCCCTAACAGGCTACTTGCTTGACCCTAGTGGGGATATGAGAATCAGATCCTGGCAGTTTACTTGCTTTGACTCTAGTCAAGCTATGAGAACCAGTTCTTAGGGGGCTACTTGGCAGGTATAATGGGGCAGCTTACTAGGCAGGTGACTGGGCAGTAGCAGGCGACTTGAAGTTATCCCAAAGGCACTATTGTACAACGGCCTCTAGCGAGAGTTGAACCTCCGACCACCCCATAGAAGGTGAAGGGAATACCAGTAAAGGTAAAGCTCATTAATAGGTGGAACGAATACCAGTAGAGCTAAAGCTCATTGTTAGTCCATCGTTATTGACATGTTCATTTGAAATGTCCACTCTATGTTGCGAGTCCATTCCTACCGGGATAGCAACATCAGTACTAAAAGCTAGATTAAAAGGTGATTCTCCCGTGGGAGCGAGACAAGTGGTTCAATATGCCCAGAGAACAAATGGGAGCCCTCAACACACAAGCCTTTAGCTTGGTCCAGCATCTTCTTGATGTGGTTGTGAAGACACTGGACATTCAGAACAAAGAGATGTGCTTTAGTGAAGAACTTTTTTAGGGCTGACTTTGGATAACCCTTGCACCCCTTTGCTGTACAAATCCCTAACAGATCAACTTGTCCCAGCGCAACTAGGGAAACAGGATATCCAAAGCTGATACTCCATTTGTCCCATGCAGCAGTTTTCATCATCGTCTGAGCCTATGTCCCAAACTAGTTGGGGTCCTTCCACTCCCCCTATCAAAGCACACTTTATCAAATTCCTAGCAATCTAGTCCGTTTCACTCCTCCCATTTTTCCACAGTCCACCCCTCACTTCTTCTTACACCATCAACTTGGCACAACTCACTACTACTTCTTACAAGGGCATCTAAAGGCCTAAATTGGTTATGACGAAACGATCTCAAGCAATGTTCCTCGTCTTTTCCTGAGCCGGTGCGACCCTACATTTGTTGTGGATATCCTCATTTCCTATTGTATAGCTCCTTTGGTTGCGCATCAACTTAAGCACTCATTGTATCAAATTGTATGTGGTTTGGTGTTTCTTAGTTGCCCAACATTCTAAACCACACAACTTGGCTGGCCTTCTGCTCTCTTACAAAATGTATCCTTCAACCTAAGGAATATTACAACCACATCTTCCTGAAGCAGACCTCCAATTTCGCCAACCTGCTTGTATGAGGTAGCACCATGGCTGACACCAACCAGGACATAGCACACCGTCAATTTCCAGAAAACCAAAGTTTGGACACCGTAGGTAACAGCTTCTGTTCATTTGATATATTGTTGTTATACAAATGCCTGTACTAAGCTTCAAGCACATTCCGCCTCTTAAACTGCACTCCAGGTCAAGTTTAATCCATCTTGCTCAGCCTTGTTACATCTTGTCACAAATCTCCACAAAGGTTTATCTGGTTCATCTGCCCTAGCCGAACTTAGTGCACTACTAGCATCACTTGAACCCATTTCTAAAATGAAGTAAGAAGCAAAATTTAACATCAATTTAAGCAGTGAAGAAAGGAGAGAAGCAGCAAACTGAAGGAAGAACTTGATTAGAACGAAATTACAAGGTCATTATTCTTAGCTAGAAAAGAAAGGATAAGGACAGAAAGTAAATGGTAGGGAAGAAAGGGAAAAAAAATAAGAAAAAAGAAACAGAGGCAGCAGTCCACTAGAACGTAAAGAGAAAGATGAGAGAGAGAGAGAGAGAGAGAGAGAAGAACTAGAGTACCTCAGGCTAGAGTCCATCGACAATCCTCCAGTGAGATACTCCAATGAGAATAAAAGGAAGGTACACACGATCTGTTGATATTTTAGGGTTTGCCTCATTTTTATTACCTCAAGAGATTCCCAACTTTCCCAATTTTAAGTCCCGACCCCCAACATAAGTTTTATTTTTTCAGCCACAAAACAAAGTGTCCAATAATTCAATTTTTTTGGGGATAATTCAGATACCTCCCAGATGCGTCAGACACATGTCCAGAGGTGTCGGTGAAGTGTCGAAGTGTCTGACTCGATACCTCGACTCATAAAAGGTGTCCGTGCTTCATAGTGTCGATCCTATGGGCAACAGTCCCGCGAATCTCTCCCTCCACGTGCCCTATTAATCGAAGATCCCAAAAAAGTATATTTATCGGTACTGTCTTTTGATAGAATATCCAACCCTGAGCCCATATGACCTCATGGAGATACGCCCTATTAGCTAATATTGCCTGAAGAAGAACCATAATAAGGTTTCTTTTTGCGCACCACATCTACTCCTGCCAAACCTTCCCTAGTATTACTAAAATTGGATTTCTAAGTACTCCACGGCTTGAGGCCTTCGGGTTCTAAAATACATCTTCGTAGTTCCCCAGTCTCATAAACTAAAACCATATGATCCATAGACAGCATGGACCTTCTTATATTCTTCTTAAGACAGCATGGACCTTTTTATATTCTTCTTAAGCTCATCGATAGCCAAATTACAAAAGATATAGGCCTAAAACGGACCCTTGTTAAAGTTTAAGCAAAGTTAGAAACTCACTATCATTCCATCTGCTGTTCTTACACTAGTCCTTAATCACATCAACATACTTCATAAGCTGTCTTTTTTTCTCTCCCTCAATCAAGAAACAGCTTACATAATGGATCTCCCAGGCATGGTACCAAAGTCATTCTCAGATATCTTAGTCCCCTTGGTCTATGCTCATGTGACCCTCTCCTAAAGCTTCATAGTGCGATTCTTGATCCGCTATAGTTGCAACTTGGAATATCTCCTATCTTCTTACACACAGTGATATAGCTATCGAAGTGCTTTTCTTCCATTCCTCAAGCAATTTCTAGAATTAAGATGTCGATAAAATTTGGCCCCTCCAAATTTCCAATTTTGATCTTTTCCAAATTTTCCTCCACCTGAAATGTTCTATTTGTACAAAGAAACTCCCGATTAGTGTCATGAGATGAGTCATCGAGATGCCCTAAAGTACCTTTAGTTTTTCCATTATACAACTTATCAAAGTAACCTCTTCATCTCTCTCTAACAGTCTAACCTCGTCTGCTTTTACTAAAAACCTCTGATTCTCGTCGTCCTTGACACACACTATATGAAAATCAAGTCTAAGCTTCTATTTTCTCATACGTTAGCTAGCATGCCTATCTCTTCCTCACGGTAACCTCATCAGCGCAAACATTCTTAAGCCTAACTATCTTCTAGCCAACTTATACTTCCATAACATTTTCCTCACTCCAGTACTCGTGCAGCCCTTTGTAACACTGCCTCATTTAGTTAATAGATTTTTCGACTTCCTCATCCCACTACCACGTGTATTTACATAGAGGACCATGTGCTCTGGATTCTCCAGGACCTCTCTAGCAACTCTCTTACACCACTTTACAAAAGGCTCGTCGTCCACTTAGAGCTATGGAGGCCACAGAGAATCAATATGTATTTTGAACCGTCAAAAGTGAGCACATGAGTTAGACATGAAGTCATAAGTGAGGAAATGGGTTAGAGATGGAGTTGGCTTTTGTGGTAGACATATTACTAAAATACACACCATAATGAACTGTTGTACACCATAACAAACCATTGTACACCATAAGCCACAAAATCTTGGAGAATGCAGAAAACAGCAAAATAAATCTAAAACAAGTGATTGCGTGCCAATTCTTGTACAGTACCAAGTAAGGATCCTTTCAACACCACCCCTTAAGCATGCCCACCCCCTGGGCTTCTTTCAATATTCCGATTCTCCAAATCTGAATAATAATGATGATTACACAAGAATTAATATCCTAACACGACTTGGACCAGAAAGGAGGGCATTGAAACGAAGATATCTAATCAACATAAACTCCTAACAAATTGAAACCAAATTACTACCAGGGGCACTTTCTACATTGCAATGTCTTCTCGTGTTGCCTCATTCTCTACCACTTAAAAGCACTCGACCCCGACAAGTTAGGAACACATCAGGAGGACGAACCGGCGTAAGCAATAAGCATTTCTCTTCATTAACAAGAGGGTTGCAAGTCGGTGGCGCCAAGTGAGGTGAAGCGTTTGGAGCCATCAATAATAGAATACGGGTTTGCACATTCGACATACTGTGCATCACTTTCCCACACTCAGATACGACCCAAAAGAATAATACAACATTTAAGCGCAGAGCATCACCCCAAACAGTCTCCTTTTAGGAACCAATACTAAAGGTCGGTGGACATCGGCAATCAACATTCATTTTGCTATTAGTAACCCATGCCACATAATGAGATCCGTTGAGGCTCAAAATTTAAAATCCAATTTCTTCACCGCTTCTTTAAGGAGAACATTACTGCAACTGCCTGTGTCAATCTGCTCAACTTGTTTGGTAACATAAGGGGACATAGCAGTTACCAGTTCCAACTGCACAATCAGAAGCAGGAGAATGCCATTGAAGACCTCAACAGGATCCAAGTGCTGGTCCAGGGGTGACAAGATGCTGTTGAAGTACCATATCCAACAATAGCAACACTGTGCCTCGTCACATTAAATTAGAGGAGAGGGAAAATTGCCAGCTACGAAGCACGGGTGCGCCATCTTTGTCGATGTACGAGCAGCGGGTGAAAATCTGGTGTGGGTGCGGATCTGGTGCAGGTGCTGCTTGGGTGAGCCTAAGGTGAGTGCCCCAAACTCTTCGATATCTTGACTAATGTTTTGAATGTCGGGTGCAGCTTGGACACACGACGGGGACACAGTTGATACTTCACGGGTCAAAGTTGAATTTTGAAATGAACGAACCTAGGGTTTCTGGATAGAAAAGAGAGAGAGAGAGAGAGAGGGAGGGAGAGAGAGAGAGAGAGAGATGGAAGGAGGAGGAGAATCCCAGCGGCAACTGGATAACAATGATCAGAAAGATGTCAGCAGCAAGCCTATCCGGCAGTAGCAGCAGCATTCAACAGGCTTCGTGGTTCTAAAGAAAGAAGAAGAAGAAACTACGGGCTATGTTTTCGGTGTCAATTGCCAATAACCATACCTTTTATCACATGCAGGTCACTCATGACAGCTGTATGCAACCATATCTTTATCCCACTTACTAGTATAATATTTGGGTACCCCCATATTAACTAACTAAAACAGCCCCAATACTTCAAATAAATGGTAGCAACACCAGATCATACAAATAATTATGAAAACAGCTAATCAATTCAACAAACTCCCACTCAACTTAATTGGAAAGACAATATTTTTGTTGTGCCTGTAAAAAATAAGTTTACAATTTTAGCTGTATCCACACTGCCCCGTATCCTGATTTCTATCATGACTGACATACTGCGTATTTGCACCCGCACTGGGATCCGTGCTTCCTAGATTGCCGGCAATATGATCAATACGACAACACGATGTGAAAGTATAGTGTTGCTACTTGGAAGAATTGGCAAAAATTGCAAAAGTAGGGGTGGGAGCAAACCAAGAAGATCTAGCATAATAGGAACCAGCTTGACCAAAATATTTACCAGGAGGAGGATGATGAAATCTTCTCGCACCAAATTAGTGTGTTTGAATAAGAATCAATCTTAGCTTAAGGATTAGATATTCCATTAGTAATTAAAAAGGGGTTGGGGCATGATATTAGGCAATATGGTCCAAAGACACTCGATGGCCACGAATGAAGGTTTTCCAAAATTCCACCTCAATTTGATAAGCAACTTGAACCGCATCAACAAAACTGTAAAGCCTATAATTAGCCAAGCGAAAAGATATATTTGAATTTAATCCCAAACAAAGCATGGAGAATCTAGCCAAAGAAACCCTGAGTCCATCGACACAAGTCAACTTGAGCACGTTACTTCTAATTGATGGGCACAAAGTAGCGCTCTATAACACTTTTCATCTACTCCCACGTGCAAAAAGCGGCATAAGGAATAGGCTGATACTTTACCACCAAAGTCTTGGGGCACAGCGATGTTGATCCGTCATTCATACCACATAAAATAATTCCCTAAACTAATCCAAAAAGATTTCAGGGTTAGAATGTCATGAATAAAGGAAATTCCAATGTTATGGTCAATGTCACCCAATAGGATCTTTGGGACGACGATTAACGGCAGGAGTTTTCTTCCACATCATGATGTCCAGAAGCACTTGAACCAATATTACTGAACTTAGTTGTCAAAAAAACGCATGTCCTGCATCTCCGTGAAAAAATCTTTTGCACAGAAGCTACTCTATCAGTCAAAACAGTGACTTCCTTTACAGAGAACCCTTTGGTATTGAACTCCACGAAAGTATCCATGGTGAAAGAGAAAAAAGAACAGGAAAGCTTGGCCTCACTTGGAAGAAGACAGATAGCAAACAGCAGTGCTATTATGGCCACACGTCGATGAAGGGAAAGGGAAGATGGGTTCTTTTCTGTTCTTTTTCTTTTCTTTGTTGTCAAGTGAGGTGAAGTTGGGGTAAAATGGGAGAGGCTTGCCTTGCAATTGCGAAGCAGCAGCTACAACGAGAAGGAAAGACGATGAGCCTCTTTTAGTAGATGTCTTTTCCCAATGCCAACAGCTATCGCAGCAATGGCAACAGTTGCCGAAGGCTGATGCCGGCAAGAAAGATTAATTGTCTGCAGCATTATGATAGCCTTGGTTGACAGCAACCATGAACGGATCGGTGAATAGCTGATGGGAGCGAGTGCGATGGTTGGGACGCAACGACAGCAGAAGTTTTTGTCCTCTTTTGACCGATCTAGGGTTTTCGGCAGCACAATAGATGCTGGCTGGTGACGATACCCGAGCAGAGGCGAGGCTGGCACCACCGACAACGATGAGGGGGGATAGAAGAGCTGAGACACCTGGTTAATGCGGAGATGGCGATACTGCGAATCTTGTTACCGGATCGGCAGATTGAAATGGCGATTACATGGTGAGTTCAAATTCTGGTGAAGATGGGTCTGAATTATATCTATTTTTGCTAGAAATCTACAAGAGCATACTCCGAAGATATGCAACGAGAAAAAAAGTGACGATATTGTGAAGTGGATCCTGATCCGGATTCTATGAAAAGCAGATTTTCACAAAATTTTCAGAAAAAGAAACGAAGCTTGATAAGAAAAAGGATAGGGAAAAGCACAACCCCAAGGATCGAGGTTGCTCTGATACCACTTGATGTGGCCTAGATTACAGTAAAGGGAGAAAGGGGAAGATACAGAACAGGAAAGAATGAGAGAAATGAGAAACGAAATCTGAATAACACCGAGATACATTAAAATTTATACAATAACACGACTTGGACCAAAAAAAGACATCACAACTACAATAACTAAAATACCCTAATTAACATAAACTCTAAATAAATAGAAATTAAATTACCGTATATATAAGTGTTTGTAGTTTTAAAGAAACCCCAAGGGGAGGCAACCCAACTACAAGCCCATAAAAAAGTCCAAATTACCAAGAAAGCGCTCTGGACTTGCAACAAAACAACCTCCAAAGGCACACTTGTTACTACCGCATGAAAAGCTCACTTCGTTACTACCAAGGACATTTTAGCCAACATTGCCCTTAATCACCACATATTGTATGCTACGTTACATAGACTCGGTACGAGTGTCAAAGTTGGATAGGTGTCCAAGTGTCGGATTCGTCTGTTTTTCAAAATCCAAGACACGGAGACACGGTAAAATAGTCCTATCTATTCTTGTTTTTTAGTTATTCCTTGTGTTTACATGGTGTTTTAAGTTATGCATATCGTTTTAATTAAAACTTAGATCATCCCAAAGCAATCACGAACTAAAAGAACATTAAAATTTATTGCTCTTAGTAGCATATCCTACGGGATGTGTCAGACATATCCCATACCCATGTCCAAGTGTCGAGTATCCGACACAGGTGCTTTACGCATTTTGAAGAGTCCATGGAACATAGATTGTATGACATTTGTTGCGGCAGGGCTTTTGCTATTTTGGTCAATTCTGATGGTGGTATGATGGGGTGGTGAAAGGGTTCGAGGAAGAAGATATAATGCGGAAGAGAAAGAAAGTGAAGGGTTGAAAATCCAGTAGAAGGGGTTAAATGAGCAACTTAAAGGAAACACTTAACTCAAATTTGCATTCCATCCAGTCAGATGACATGATTGATCTTTACAATCGATAGTAAATTTAGCAAGATAACCCTAAGGGCTCGCTGATTTTAGCCCGAAAATAAAACAACTGGTTGACCATTACGTTTGCAATGGAAAGACAAATCATTACAATTAAAATAATAGCGACTACTGTTGCTAAAATCATAGCCAACCTTGCTTATTACCACCATATATTGATCGACATTTGTTAAATCAAGAAGACGGGGCTTATTATTTTATTGGTGATATGACGGGGCGGTGAAAGGATTTCAGTAGAGAAAGAAGGTGAAAGGGTAAAAGCCCAATAGGGTAGGGTTAAATGCAAGGGCGGTACCAGGAATTTTTTCAGGGGGTGCAAAAATTATATCAAATTCACCAAAAAAAAAATTTAGGTAAAATAATATTAAAAAGTTTTCTATATAATCACTGAAATTAAACAAAAATTAAATTAACCAAACATATATTCTAAACCTCTATATAATCACTGAAATTAAACTAAAATTAACATATAGAATCACTGAAATTAAAATATATAATCATTTAAGTATGCCCAGCAAACCTGGGATTCTAACAACAACTACTTGTCCACAACCTCATCATGCTTTGTCTGTCACTCTCGGTGCAATCAAGTTGTACATTACGCATCAGTTATTGTACATTAGAGTGCGTAATTAACCACTTAAATTGATAACCCAACTAGCAAGCTAGATAATCAGCACATAAGGCAGCTTCAAATCAAATTCCCAACTAAACATTGCGCAAGATTCAAGTAAGACGCTAAGGTCACGTTTTAGACACAAACAGGAAAGGGAAACATAGATAAAACCATGAGAAGTTTGTACCTCCTCTCCATAAGCAATTTTTCAAAATTTCAGCAGAACCACCTCCATAAGCAATTTTTTCAAAAGTTCAGGGGGGGCTTCAGCCCCCCCTTGTCACCATGTAGGTCCGCCCCTGGTTAAATGGGTCATTTACGGCCACATTTAACTCTGTTCGTATTCCAACCAGTTGAACGACACAAGTCATATGGATTTACGTGAGCAACCTCAAGGTTTGACAATAGATGACAGATGGTTGACAATATGTTTGCAATGCAAATACAAGTCATTACCATTAAAATTATCCCACTCCCTTCAAAAATCTAAATTGGGTAAGGGAAGATAACTGCAAGCCGCAATTTTCGACTAAAGTACAACATAAACAACTACAGAAACAGCCAATACAAATAACACAAAAGCATACTCATCTCACCATCCAAATATACAAAACAGATATCTGACTGAAGCTTTTACATAGTTATTATTATTATAGTGCGGAAACCTTACCAGATGATGTCGAATCAAATGCCTCAAAAAATTCTTTTAGTAACTGCTGATAAAATTCAGTGTCATCCAAAAGTTCAGGATCACCATCTGGATCTGTGACCTGATAGGTGTTGAAGCGACCATCAGTTCTTATTTGAAAAGGAATGTTCAAGATAAGTAGTAATGGACAATAACAAACACCCCTTTTTGGGGACAAGGGAAAATGTCCTAATCGGCATGGAGAACCGGGGGAATTCAAGTGTACGTGAATACAAGATGAAGCTCACAGGGAGCCCTAAACCCTTAATCTAAAGCCAAAGCAATGGGCCAATCAATACCACCTTAGCAGGAGAAGAAAAAAAAAAGAAATACTACATCACTGTTCACTAAGAATCATAATATCAATAGATCTTGAGCATAAAAAGGGTAGACTCCACAACATAGATAGAAGATGATGCAGCTGGAGCTTAACACTTCCCTTTTGGTCCATTCGAGCCATGGTTTATAGTTCCGTTTCGAGGTTATGACTCGTCAAATCATAAACATAAAAGTTTCAGAAAATCGTTATGTAAACGATAAGACACATGATGAAACTGTAACATATAATCGATGAATACCTCTTGCAACCAATCAACCGTATCAAAGCAGGACATTGCATTAATCTTGCTCTTGTTCATAATATAGGTCCATGGTCCACGGTCCACTGGTGGCAATGCAATCAGTCTATATTGTGTGCGCGCACGCACTTGATCATTCTGGGTTAAATCCTCACTTGGGATGGGTTTAACTTTAGCAGTTTAAGAAAATATAAAGTCCTGCACCATTTGGATACTCTGAACTAATTGCATAGCCTAAATCATCAATTTTTTATAAAAGAACCACTAATATGGGTGAACAGGTCATGGATTTATTCAATCTCCATAAAAGAAGGTAACCGGAATAAAGTTCAAATTCATCGCAGAAAGGATAAACATTACCCGTATTCACTCTCAGACATTATCTTCTCATTCCTGGATAGGAAGGCTATCTACGAAACAGTTTCACAAGGAGCTGGGAGGAAGTGAAAGAAGGTAGGATACAGATCGGGTGCGGGTCAGATACTTATGGAATTCTCAAAAGAATTTTCAGGAGTCAAAACACAAAAACAGAAGTTGGGTCAAATCCTAAATAATAAAAATCATATTAACCTAATAAATGGCAGATCCTTTACAGCTGGGACATGATCTGTGAGAAGGGCAGAGACTAAGACACAGAGAGAGAGAGAGAGACTGCCGGTCGGCAACGACAGCAACCACCCGCGACGACGGGGACAACCCGCGACAATCCCGCAACTACCCGCGTTGATTGGAACCACCCCGGAACCACCGGCGACGATCGGGACCACCCGCTACCTCCGCGACGCCACTCGGCACCGGAAGCAGAGCACCTGCGACCTTGCGCACTGGGAGCGGTTCCTGCTCTTGCCTTTAGTGACAATTTTCTTTTATCTTTTGTGAACCTGGGTTGGGACACAGTAGCAGATCCTTTTTCAGCCACATGGCACTCTGTAATGACAAGCAAGGCCACTAGTTATACACATGCAAGCCCACGTGTGAGTGGGTCTATGCATTTTCAGACCCAATGATTGTAATAGCTCCCAATTGTCAATCAGTGACATGCAAGTATATAACATTCAAGTATATAACAGCTATTATAAATGAAATTGCACTATATATGCACTATTTTAAAATTTTAATAATACCTGTTTTCTTTAAAAAGTAAATATTAACTATATACAATTAAATATATATATATATAAATTTGCCGTATCCCCGCCGCATCCGTATCCTAAAATTTTCAAAAAAGCCGTATCCGCACCCGCACCCGTATCCGTGCTTCATAGCCGACCTGTTCTTATGTCATGGCAACTTCCTCAGCAATCTCTCCCTCATTGTGCATTATAGATCCAAGATACGTAAAGATATCTCTCTTAGGTACTTCTCGACCATCCATGTCTACTTCCTCCCTGGACCTCCTCCTAGTTTACTAAAATTGCATTCCAAGTACTTTGTCTTACTCCTAGTTACCTTTTTGGATCGAAAATACTTCTTTATAGATAACTTAATGATTACTTCTACTCTAGTCTCCTTTACTAAAACTATATCCTCCGTAAATAACTAGTCAATCCATCAATTGTTCTCACACTATCAGTGGCTCCGCCATACATGTCCTTAATCACGTCAAAGTACTTGGTAGGCACTCTTTTCTTCTTTAAAGCCAACCACATGACTTTCCTTGGTACCATATCATGTGCTTTTTCCATATCTATCGGGAGCTTTTTCTAGATCTACAGAGACCATGTGAAGATCCTTTGTAGTCTTTTAAGTCCCTCCATCAATAGTCTAACCAAGAAAACAATAATAGATCTCCAAGGAAGAAATCCAAAATGAATCCTAATTGCTTTAGTTTCCCTCTTTACCGTCCAAAGCTTCATAGTGTGACTCAAGAGCTGGATCCCTCTATAGTTGTTGGAACTTTGGATATCCCATTTATTCTCTCTAAAATCTTAAATGTTCAACCTAACTCCTAGTCCCCGTATAGTCTACTATCCGACAAATCACAGCTAATTGGTACAGCTAAAGAATCCATATGCTGCATGCAAGCTCCGAGATTTTAGCCCAGCCACCAACTATGGCCTTCCACAAAACCAACCCATAACAGCTATCCCACTGCTGGTGACATCCACCCACCATTATCCCAACCAAACCTACTTTGTACCACGCGTCTCCGCAGGGAAACTCCCTCACAGCAGGCGACATCCTCTCTTTGAGTACTACCATAACCATCGCCTAAACCTTCCACCTATTGCTTCTCCACCAATCTCTTTTCAAACAGCCACAATCAGGTCAATGAATCTATCTTAGACCTGCCGGCAAGTGCCGTGCTCCTCCATCGAGTCACATTCAGAACGTACAGATATGTCTGATAAACACAAGATAACTCCAAAACAGAGTAATACACTACATACAAACATTGCATATGTTCCTTCTCCGGCATGAAAAATCAAATCATGCCATTTACAAACAGTAGGTGATTATTCAAACGTCATCACCCATAACGCCACCTTGTCCAAACACTATCGTGCTTGTCGCCTACAAACACCAACATGAAAAGGAGAAAAAATGATCTGCCCACATAACGCCTCTCATGGTAGAACAAAATCCTACAAGGTAAACATTCACCATAACTGAAAAACCACAGCAGGCCCAAATCCATTGCTTACATTTCTCGCAAAACCCTTGTGAAAGCATATATATAGCTTAGACATAAATGACATAGTGAATGAAAACAGGCTGGACAGGCAGGTTGGATCGATTCGACCATGAGCCGGTTACTTGGCGTGTCCGGTTCTTCTTTTGGGCCGAACCGGACTGATTAGCCATAAGCTCGGGATAAACCGGTTGGTTGGACCTGGTAACGTACTTGGAGCCCACGCACATGCACTCGAAAAAAGAGAGAGGCTGTTTTCTTCAGCGCATGCCGAGATTCATTATGATGACGTCCACCATGTGACACCCAGCAGCATGCCACAGGACAGTCAAGTGGATGTGATAAAGTAGCAATTATCATATTTGTCCGCTACCCTGCACATGACATGGTTGAATGGTTTCTTTTAAGAACATTTGGAGTTATAAATATAAGAGCTTAGTTAGGCTAATGAGCTTGAACATATTCCTATATTTAAATTCATTTATTTGAACATCCGGTTGAACCTGTGAACAGCAAAACGATGTCTACGTCCCCTTGATGTCCAATCCAGTAATGGTGACTATGGATTACCATTCTAAAGTGTAAACAAAGTGAATATGCATATATAAAGGATATATATAGGACTCCCTCCCTCCTTCTCTCCCTATCCATCCATTTATCCATCTATCTATCTATCTATCTATCTATCTATCTATCTATCTATACATGCAGACATACATTATATATGAAAGAGTTATATAGGAGACCTTACCTCAATTTCCATTGGTAAAAAGTTAGAAACCTTGAGCACCACACGTGTACATAGAAACCAAGTACAAGGAGAAAACATTCAAACAAATCCAAGAAGGCCAAAAATGTCCCTGAGGAGGAGGGACAAAACTCTTAGTCAAAAAAGAGTATAGGCACCAAAAAGGCTGCTCTAAACCACTCTATATACGATTCCTCGTTCATCAAAGTTCTCCAACTCCATTCCAGCCAAATGCTTTACATCAGACAAAGAGAAGAAATTTTGACAGCATTCTTTCCTCTTCGTTTATACGATGACCAGGTTAAGAGAAGCTTCAGACATATAGACCATTCTACGTCAAAAAGAGCCAAAAGCAGGTCCCCAGGTTCCTCCAAGAGTGAAGAAAAGATAATCCACACTTTTTCCATTCTTCTCAAGAAACACCTAGGGAGTATTTTCATTCCAAAAGTTGTACCGGTTAAGATTGCTGACCAAACAGCCTTAAAAGCAGAAAAAAAAGCCACTCTTTTAGGAGCCTTCAACTCCCAGACTCCTCTCCAGGCAAAGCTGCCACCTCCACCATCAATCAGAGGCTTTCAGCAAGATTCACAGAAAGACATATCTTCAGATCCCTTTTCATATACTTTAACAACTCCTCAACCAACGAAGATCAAAAGCTTAAATATAGGATCAACTCCAAATCCTGGAGGTTTCTTTTAAAGATGGGCTTCCTTCCCCCACCATTCCAGAAACCGTGGAAACATCCTCGACTAAAATCTTCTTTCTACTTAGCCACATAAAAGAGATTAGGATTTCACCTCATAAGTTACAACACCCTCTCCACACCATTCATCATAAAAAAAACCACCCTTGAGCCATTTCCAGACTTGGAAGAGATGGGTTGGAGAATCTTGATTGATCTCTTGCTGTCTCAACCTCATTTAGCTCCGAATCTACCAACCTTGCGAACAACTATTTCCTCAATAAGCCTGATGTCTTGCTCATCCAATGCCACAATCAATTACCCAGCAAGGAACAATTGTACGTCTCAAACTGCTCAATAACCAACCCCCCCCCCCCCCCCCTCCGCCCAAAACAGCAAACTCGAAAGAATGCTTTTGATAAGAGTTAGATAGGCACAACTACGATCTTTCCAACCAGCTAAGCACCTTGTAAACCTACGCCGTCAAGAAAGGGAAGGTATTGATGATATCCCATTCGCCACGTGAAAGCTTGAAAAGAGCTCATTCACTAGCAAAAGAAAGAAAAAAGTCTTCTTTCTTCTTCTGTTCGTGCCGAGGAAAGAACTCCACTATTTGAAAGAAATACTTCACTCTATCCAATTACCAACTAAGGTCCACCATGACAAGGAGAAAGGGATACAATCAACCATCACAGAAATGTAGTATTCCACTATTTTGCTACCAATGCCAATCCTCTCCAACAGTTGGAAGAAATACTTCGACTCAACATCATCAAGGTTACTCATACCATAGCATTCACTAGCGTCTAGAGGTTAAGTCAAAATAGATCTTGGCATATATCTTCAGTTCTTTAGATTTTTTAAAAATATTTAAAAGCTCTCCAAAGTTTCCAGATAACATAAGCTAACAAAAATTAAACAGAACCTCGTCTTTACACAAGTATACAGGCAAAATTCCTGGTTTCTGTAATTGGCCTTCCATGGTCTTTAGATCCAAAAGCTCTGTAAAAAATTTGAAGTACACAAACCTGGACCAACTAGACATGCAGCAAGTACGTTGCCAAAAAATTTCATGATTAAATGAACATCAAAGCGTTTTCTTCTAATTCTGGCAACAAATCAACCTTCTAGCAAAAGAAATAACATAGCAGTACATGGCATGTTTTGATGTTGTCTGAGAAGAGAAGAGACGTTAAACAATCTGGTACCGGACCAAAATTTCCAGATTATAACAAACTATACCTCTTCATGGGTAAGGCTTGACGACTCCGGACCCTGCCCAGAAACAAGAGCAGGACATCAGTACACAATCAACATAAAAGGTTAATATGCTTAAATCTCCATTTCCAGATCATGCAAAGGGAAAACTCAATCTTACGGTTCCAAAAATAGCAACAGCTGACCTCCTCTGCTGCATCCCCTTGATCATCCTACTCGGGTCTCTCATATATGCAGCAACTTGTTCACTGGTGTTCTATAGAAGGATAAGAAAGATAAGTGTCATCGCAGTTCTGATTGCAAAAAGGAGATCAATAGAGCCTTATAACAAACACAAACCTGATTAAAGGCTTGTAATCTGCCTTTAATAGCAGCAGCACCAGTTGTCACCTGTGTCTTCCTCTGCCATTTATCTATTGATTTGTCTCTAAACGATGCTATCCTAAAACATATAAGCATTTGAGAATCCCAGGTGCCTCGAAACAACACAACTCATATTTCACATACGCATGCGCGCACACGCTTTATAAGAATGTAATATGCAGCCATGCAAACTGAAATTTACCTCCTTGGCTAAACATATAATGGCAGTCATTCCCACTCTCTCCCATGAGAAATCCCCAGGAACTTGTGGAAATGAGTTTATTTCACAAGGGGGAAAAAAATGCAGGAAACCGGGAGAAGCTGACAATTGAATATTTGTTAAATGTGCTGGAAGACCACGGCAGATCTGACATAAACTTAGAATTGCTTTTGATATACCAGTAAACTGTAAAAGAAGAAACTTTTCATATTCTATGCAGAAATCAGTGAATGTTGAGACTTCCATCCCCAGAGAGTTGTCCCTAAAGAACTTCGTCTTATTAGGGTCTAAGCGAATCTAACTTTCTATAGTGCAGTACATTACCAATATGAAGAAGTCCAAAACTTCATATTCTGCATGTAAAAGGACAAATCCACAACATAATACCTAAGAGCAACAGTTGAATTGGGAACGGCAATCAAGTTGAATAGCAATCTGGGTCAAATTCCGGAAGGAATATGTGTGTCCTAGTTAGGATATAAGTGGCCAGCCCATTTTGGGCTTCAGCCCTGCGCTCTCAAACTTTGGTTAGTCCTTATACACCGTACGGGGAGGGCGGCTTTCAAGTAGATCTAAATTTTTTGTGTCTCCTTGGCTTGTTGTACTTTGACACAGGAACTTCTGAAAAAAACAAAGCAATGGTGACTTTTCAGTGAGAAGGGAAGGACTCGGCTAGAAACCAGAAAACCAGATTGGTCACCTAGCATCCATTTTTGCAAGGTCAAGAATACGAGTTATACAAAACATGTCTGTCGCTATACAGATGTCGGAGCAAAGGTAAAATACACGTGTCTGTCTCTATAAATATTTCAACTGCGTAGAGTGAATTTTAGTCCAAGCAGCTCTCACTTTCAACAAGACTGGTGGTATGACTAATGATGATTAAAATAGACACGTAAACCAGGGGACCAGCATCCAAATGAAATGGAAGTACCTTGAATGCATCTCGGAAATTAGCAACCACTCTTCATCTACTTCCTGTTCTGAGCTCCTAAGGGCTTCTGGATGTTTGTAGTTTTGTCCAGAGCTACCTTAAAGATGAAAATTTTGGAGGACTAAGTATTTTATTGTGTCATTGCTATGCAAACGTACATTCAAACAAATGAAAACCGCATGAACTCTCATAAAATACAACTGAAGGCAGTGAAACATGCCAGATGGCCCAATCATAATGGGCCGCAGTCAAAAATTCAGAATGAATACTCATAATCTTTAGAAACCTCGTAAAAGGAGAAGGAAACTAGCTAGGATAATCTTCTTAAGAAAGTAAATTTGGCTTCCGCAAAAGCAACAGCTGATGAAAAAATGGCATCAATCTACAAAGAAGTTCTTTTTCTGCTAAAGGCAAATCTAGTTCAAAAATATGAACTCCGTCATATCATGTGTAACTAGATTATATATACCTGTTTAGTAAGAGCAAGAAACTGAAGTCATCATCAAGGTATAACCAGAAAGATTAGTTTTGGTCCCAAAGCATCACCAGATCCTAAAACAGCAATGTACAAATGGCGCAAGCCAAAGCTACTTTTGCACTAGTATTCCAACTTTAACTCAAACGACATCCTCATATATGCTATTCCTCAAAAAAAAAATATATAGGAAGAAGATCTACGTTTCTAATTATGTCTTGTTTGAGATTATAAACTATGGCATAGATGGTTGAAAGTATACAAAATGTTTTCACCAATCAGTGTATAGGTCTACAAAAGGCTAGGAAAAGCAAAAAGAAAGAGATGGCATGTCGATGATCACAATTTTGATACTCCCTCCGTCCCACATAATTTGATCAACCTTACCTTTTTGATCAATCGCACAAAAATTGCTCATGTCCAAATTAAGAAAGATTATGTAGGTACTTTTACATATTTACCCTTTTTACACTTTATTATTCTATTTCTCCATCCACATTTATATCTCCATCAACTCATTTTCTCTCTCCTAGCCCACTTTCTTACACTTTTTTATTCATTTCTCTCTCCACGTTTAACACTCCACTAACTCATTTTCTCTCCCCTAGCCCACTTTCTTCCCCTCCTCTCTCTAAAGGGTAGAATGGGAAACACATAATATATCACTTAAATCCTTAATTTGCATGAAAAAAAAAAAGTTGATCAAATTATGTGGGACGGAGGAAGTATTTGATTTGAAATGCCAAATTAAGCAAAAAGAAAGTCCCCTTACTTTAACTTCTATTACTTTAATCCTAACCACACACCTCCCATTAGATGCCATGTCAGCACTTAATGGCATTTAGAGTTGCTTTTACAACTGTGAAAAATTCTCTAAGCTTCATGCAAAGGTAATCCTTCAAAATTTTAGATGGTATTTAAAATTTTGGAAAATATTTGCTTCAAGACAAACAAGAGACAAGGAAGGAGAAAAGATTGGTCCACCAAACATCACAAATGCTCAAGTTCCAAGAGCTCATTTAGTTTATTTACTAGCGTTCAAATTTCAGCATGCAGCTACAGATTATTTGTTCTACATACCATCTGTGACTTGAGTGATGGATGGATTCTTCTCTAGTAGTACCTGCTAAAAAAATAATAACAGGTTACTATAATACAATACAAACATGAAGCTGAGTTAGGAGAGGTATTCCCAGAACACTATGAGAGATGCAAGATAATTTATCACTACTAACACACCCTCTGTAGTGCTAGTAAAGAATCCAACGTCTTCTTTGATGAGGCAATAAGATCTAAATATGCTTCCTCGATCACATCACCAGAAGTACAGAAAGCGGATCTGATTGGCTCCTGCAGATAATTCATCATTATTGTACATAGCAATTCAGCATAAACTCAATCGAGGCAATAGTGTCATCAGCCACTGTGAACCTGTGGAAGTCTATTTGAGCCTGTGAACGCTTTCTGCAGCAAAAATCTGAGCTCAAGGTTCTTGTCCCAAAGGGCCTTGACAAGAGAAGAAGACAAAATAAAACCTTTATTATAAAGAGGAAGAGAAAGAAACAAGCAGTACCCTACAAACTATTTACCACGGGAGGGTAAGTATTCACGAAAGGCTTTGTTAAGACGAAAAGCAACGTTTCCAAGAAAAAACAACCATGGATCTTGGTTACCAAAACCTTTCACTGTAAATAAAATCCTGATGACTGCAACCAGGGTTGCCTAGTACACCTCCCCACTAGCATTCTGCCTACTGGTAAAGGTGACCTGGAAGATGGTACTCCGCAGTACTGGTCCTCTATATTTAGAGAACCAAATAGGTGTATACCAAATCTTGGTATAACCAGTGTTGTATTTAATTTACTACAAAGAAGTCAGAAAATCATCAGTGAATTCACCTTTCTTGCCAAGCAAAGTGATGTATACATATATCTACATACAGATTCGTACACCTATACACACGCACGAGCGCACACACACACATATATATACATCGTGCCAAAGGGAACCAAAGATGCGATTTTCAGCGAACCACGACTACAAACAGCAAACCAACATCTTTATAGTTCAGAGCAAGAAGATAAATCAACTATTTCTGAGGGGAAACATACAGAGAAGCAGCAAAAATGAAAGTGCATACAATCGGAAAGAGTAGCCAGCCATCAAAAGAAAAGCGTAAAATCACAAAAAGAATGGAGAAGGAGCCATGAACAGGGTAAAATACAGGAAGATAATACCTTTTGGCTTTTTATTGCTTGGCCTTTTAGAAGATCCTCGTCCTTGTGATGCTTTAGGTTCTTCAAAAGATCTCTGAAAAAAATATGGTTAAATTACATAGAAGTGTGGGAGCGAAGCTAGGTGTGTGGTTCTGCATGATTTCGTACTCGTTTGGATTCATAGTTCTCAATAAAAATCAGTAAAGATTAGGGCCAAATTATCGCACACAAAGCAGATAGGCATACATAGTTCACATATATTCTGAGAGAATATCGTCTCGTTAGCTTCCCAAAATCTCTCAAAGGCTTTATTGCATACTGGATAGCAAAAACATATGAAGAGGAAATGATGGCCTTGGAACAAAATCGAACATGAGATTTGAAACCTATTGGTAAGTCTGCTGTTGATCATTGGCGGTGTTTGTTGTTAATATAAACCCCGATGGTTCTCTTGCGCAGTTGAACACTCAATTAGTGGCTAAAGGATATATTCAAGCGTATGGAGTTTATTTTTCCTGACATAATTTCTCTTTTGCTGAGTTGGCCTCTGTAGCGCTGTTTACCTCTCTAGCTGTTTCTAGTGCCAAGAATGCCTTCCTTGATGATGACTAACAGGAAGAGGTATATCAAGCGACCTCTGTAGTGACATTGACAACTTAATTTCTTGTCCTCGCTTGTTTTCAATGGCCAGTCACTAGTAGCTTATGGTACACAATTCATATTCTTTTTTAGCTAGCAATAAGTTGATATTTTCTAAAACAAGAAGTTTCAAAAGTGTATCAAAAGAGGTTTTGCCCACCTTAATTTATGAAAATTTCACAAGGAAGCGACATATTTAGACCTACATATTAGCAAATTCTAGCTCTGGCACCGGATTTTAAGTTTGTTTTCCGCAGCACATCCATTTGTTTTTTGAGCCATCACCACAACACCTAAGCTACTAGCTTGAAAATTAAAAAAAAAAAAAAAAAACTCTCAGGAGTACAGATACACAAAAACTGGTGGGAGTGTAATAGACACTTAAAGCACCATTAAGGAGATATCTTACTGCTCCTCTTGACGAAGATCCAAGTACTCTTTCTCAAGCTCTTCCATCTCAGAATCATTCCCCTCCTGCTCCTGTGTGTCCTCTTTACCACTCTCGTCATACACATCATTATCATCTTCCTCACATTCCATCTGCGTACATCAATTACAAGTAAAAATTCCATGACCTGTTAATGCTGTTCCATAGTAAACAGATACAAAATAAAAGTTCACCACAACATTTAACACCTTCGCTTCTCTATCGCCCTCATCTTCTGAACCAGTGTCACTTGTTTCGACTTGTGTCGGTCGCTTTGAAGATTTTCCCATTTGAAGACCTAAACAATCTGCCTGTGTAAACAATCTGAAGGGCAAGGGGTTCAGTCATACATATTACAGTCAAAAAGCCAAAGTATAGTTTTACCTGTGTGTTAGTCAAACCTATAATTTTGCATAAACCACAACTACAGCAATGGAAGATATGAGAGCTTGAACCTTGGTTGCGGTTAGTTTCGTTTTGGGCAGCAACCAGAGACGGCAGTTTGTGGTTAAACAACACACAAGCACACCCAGACAAAACTGACGCGCATGCACCAACTTACACGAAAAATAGACGTGCACACACAGAGCAACACACAGACACACACTATATAAACATCGGACGCGCACACATACCTAGAGGAGGTGGTGCACGGTTGGAGGAGGCGGCGCGCTGTCACGGTAGCTTGTTCCCTGATGCCTCTTGGTGCGACGAAGATAATTTGAGGATTGTTGTGACCGAGAGAAAGAAAGCCATCTAAACTCCACTTTCGTTGCTAAAAGATACATAAGTATCCGCTCTACCCTGCCTGTTCGGGTACAGATGCAAAATACCCACTAGATGAATGCCCGTATCCGGATTCTTGGCTCCAGGTCAGGTCTGCTTATGTGAATGGATAGCAAAATCTAGTAAGCTAGGAGGTTTGGTTCGGTTCGGAGATCAAACCTTTTTTCTCGATTTGAAAAATTGTGAACCGAATTGAATCAAACCATCATCGGTTTGGACGGTTCGGTTTGGTCAGTTTAGGCGGTTCGATTTGGTCGGTTTAAACGATTTGCAATTACTTAAAGACGTTATTTCTTTGTACGCTACTATGGATCTAGTACTAATAATAAAAAAAATGAAGATATATTTTGCTAAATTGCATATAATATCTTGTTACAATTGACATATAAGTGCTCATTGATGTACAAGAAATAATGAATAAACACAAAAATAGATATTGGTCATAAAATTTTTGTGTTATAATTGTTCTCATTATTTTCTTTTCTTTTCTTTTAACTTTCAAGACTTGTTTATTTGGATTTTCTCAGTACCAATGATGTGAAATTATCAACGAATGTTACAAGAAATATATAAACATACGGTACGGTACGGTTCGTTTTGGAGTCGGTTTAAAAAATGTGAACCGTGGACCAGACCGAACCAAGGTCAATTTGAGAAATGTGAAACCGAACCGTTAATGGGTTGTACGTTTATGCAACTTGTTTTCGTGTTTTGTATTCTGTATTTATTTTTCAGATTTTAGTATTCAGTTCTAAAATCGTATTGTGTACTTTTGATTTTTTTTCGTATCTATTTTTTAAATTTTTTCTATACGCTTACCATTTTCATTTTCACCGACTTTTGTGGATTCATTCTTTTATGTTTAACATTTTCTACACTATTTTTACATATTTCTTCCCATTTTAACCCTACTCTTAACCTAACATTTCTTTTATACCCTCTATTTATCTTCCCAACAACCCTCCATACCCATTTTTTTACTTCTCCCAATAAAGTCATCACTCAACACTACACAAATGTCTCCACGTAGGGCCCACCCCAACTCAAAGAATGGAGAACAAAGTTACATTGGTTTCCTCCCCCTTCCCCTTCCTTTCTTCCCTGAGCCCACATTGGTGTGACATGACTGACATCCCCCTTCCTCTTCCCCTTCACGAGTTCCTGTAATTCCCTCTTTTCTTTCTTGTAATTCCCTCTTCTCTTTCCCTCTTCGTGTGATTCCCCTTCCCCTTATTCGTGGAAAATGGAGGAGATTCGTTTCCCTGTTCTTGGAAAATAGAGGAGATCCCTTCCCTGTTCGTGAAAATTGGAGGAGATCCTTTCCATGTTCGTGGAAAATGAAGGAGACAGATGTGTGTGTGTGTGTGTGAGAGAGAGAGAGAGGGGGGAGAGAGAGAGCTAAGGGGCTCTTTGACCTAACGTTGTAGCTAGCCGTCAAAGGACATTGCCAAAAATTGTGAACATTGGACACTTGCTTGGTATTCTCTGAAACAGAGAATAGAGAAGCGAGAAAAGGTGAAAACACCCTTTGGGTGTTTTCATTTTTTTCGCTACTGTTTCGATTTTGTTACCCAAAATGAATATGGAAAAAGATAAAAGTACGTAAAAAAATGTATCTTTCTACATCATCATTATAAAAATAAAAACAAAATCCTGTAAACGTACAGGTCCTAAAACATTTGGACAGTTCGAATTGGATTGGTCCGGTTTGAGCGGTGCAGATCGATTTAAATGGTTTGGTGCTTATTTCTACTAGTATATACCGTTCTGCATATATTTACGTTTTATTTCATGTGTACCTTCCTAAGACCACAACTTTCAATTGAAAAGAAATTTTGAACGAGTCAACAAAATTCAAAAACCTTGTTCACCAAATCTAAGGTCTCTCAAATAATTTGAAGTTGATTGATCCTCACTTTAACCCCCCCATTACCCTCTTGACCATAGTTATGTGCCTCTAAAGGTTTTATCGTTATTTTAAGTTTAGGTATATGCGTGTTTTGCACAAAAATGTTTCACACGTGGTGTTTTGCTGAAAGCTATGGCAAAAAGAAAAAAAGGGAATCACATATTTTTGTACTACATAGAAACTGCTCGATTTGAGACAAGGTGGGAACATTATTACCCTCTTAATGACTGACTGACTTGTGCCGCACAGGAGACGGTTTGTGCGCCAACTGCAGCAAAATCATGTTGAAGCTAAAAGCGAGAATATGGCCCAGGATGTATCTTTTCTGTCAGCACCGACCTAATGGGAATATTATTATCATCTTAATAAAGGGGTGAATAAGAGAGACATGGTCTCCTAGGAGCTCTCTTGCATTGCAAGCAAGGCAATAATAACTTCCATCGCGGAGGGGTTAGCAATTTATTCAAAAAAATTTTAATACATCCAATTTAGTGAGCTTCATTGGACCTTAGATTTGACCCAAACATCTCTTCCCGGTGAGAGTTGTTTTTCGACATAGATTTTTTTAGGTATAAATTGCATAAGCGGTGGTCAGTCAAAAGCCAAGCAAGTGGATAAAAATGGAACCTGCCTATGTCAAAGCCACACAAGAAGCATTACATTTCTAGATAGGTAGGAACATTATTCAATGAGTGCGACACAAACAAAGGGAGGCGTGTGCTCTAAGTGGGCCAGAGCCATAGACGAGTCGAATCTTGTTGCACGAAGGAGTTTGGATATGCATTTTCTACTGAAACTGGAACCAGTTGATTCCGAAACTAGATGAGAATATCACTAATCACTAATGTCTTAGTGAAAGGAGCACAATAAGAGGAAGAAAGTGGCAAGGGAATTATCCTGCAAGCACGCCTTCTGAAGGCTATATAACCTTTCATCCGGAAGGCATTAATAGATGAGCCACCCCAATTTGGAAAGATTATTCAGATATCTATAGCCTGTCAGATCAAGTATAGGGAACTAACTTTCACCCCAACTTGCCTTTGTACCGAGTGCCTCTAGAGGTCTTATCATTATTCAATACGTAGTTATATGCAGCATTTACCAAAACATTCCTTGAGTGGTATTTTATTGAAAGCTAATGGAAAGGAATAGACAAGTTTTCTTGCTTGTATTCAATCACAGGGGGCTCGTTTGATGTCAATACGTGAGAGGAACGATATTACCACTATATTAATTAATGAGCGGTCCCGGGTGCAACATGAAGGAGAGGTGCGCCCAAGGCACAGTCTTATATGCAGACCTTCTTAACTTTTATCTAGGAGGAGTTATTGTGCGCGCCACTCCAAGTAAAAAAAATTCTCTAGATGCACTCACTTGAATAAGTTCATTGCAGAAGACACAGGGTAATCATCTAATAGACCTCTTCGTTCATCAAGGGCCAAGCCTTACACCCGTGCCAAATGGTTCAACCCAAGTACCCAACCTAATGAGGCCAAAATACTTCTGACACCCTAATATGATTTGTTCCCACAACTTACTAAACAATAATGAAGAAGAAAAATTAATCAGCCCAATGGCCTAAACATACTCATCAGCAACCTCTACATACTTCGCCGCAAAAGTTCAAGCTTGGAGATTATGACAATTACCCAGAATTAGAGCAGAGAGAATAGAGAGACAAACCGGCGCAGGCGAATAGCTGGGCAAAGAGGAGCAGCGGAGCAGCAGGGCAGAGAGGAGCAGCAACGGTAGCTGCGGCGGCGGCTGGAGCAGCGGCAGCAATTGGAACAACAGGAGGCCGACGGCGACGGAACAGTGGCGAGGTGTAACCAGGCGTGAGATTATGATAGTTGTGGCTGTGGTTCTGACTTGTGAAACAGATTTGGAGATTTTGTACTTAGGTCTTACTGTTTTAAACTTTGATCTATGAAACATTTGGTAAAAATTTTAAAAGAAAATGGATAGGCCCATGTAATGGCACGACAGCATATCCAACGACCACATTTTATGCGCTAGATGTGCGCCTCCACCACAGCTACATGCCTTGCGCCTAGGCGCACGCCTTACTGAACGTGCTGCTCCTAAACCTAGGCGAGGCGCAAGTGTTGAGCCTAATTGCGCCTTGGGACTAGGCGCTCTTTTTATAACACTATTATAGGTGTATTTATATGCTTCTCAATGTCCCCACAACACTAGAATGTTCCTTGGAAAAGTCTTCTATTAAAATCTAAAGTAAAAACATAGGATTGAGACGCGCTTATTATTTGACCTCAAATGAATTGGTCAAATTTGAGATGGGACGGGAACGTTATTACCTTTTACAAAGTTAGGCACGTCACAAGGAATGTGTGTGTTCTTACTGCATCAGAACCTTGGACGAGTCAAATATTTGTTGAGTAGAAACGCTAATATATGATTGTTGAGTAAAAACGCTAATATATGAATGTCTCGAGATGTTCATTTATTACTAGCATTAGAACCATTTGACTTTTAGATTAGAGGCAAACACTATTCTTGGAACAAATGCACATAAAATTCAGAAATAATTAACAATAATACTTGAATTAGTATAACGAAAGAACCAAGGCTTAGATGTTCGTAAACATTTCTTGAAGATAGTTGAAGCCTCTCACACGTGCAAACGGAAGACTACCTTAGCAGCTCTATCTTCGGGATCCAACCAAGCCCAGATTCACTGTTCATCAAAGAGAGTTGCACTTCTCTACAACGGATTGTGTATCCACCTCCGATCAATCAAGCATAAGTTTGCAACATGCTTTTAGTTCAAGTATTTTCTTTTCTCTCTGGTGAAGATGGTATCTCTTCTCTTGTCTTGTTCTCAACTTCCAACCTTTTACCCCATTATATATTGGTAAAAGATTTGTATATTCTTTGAACCTTATCAAGTTTTTTGAACCATACTAATTCAAGATTCGTCAATGAATCTTATAAAATACAATGAACTAAAAGATATGTTAATCTTATCTAAGGAGTATACATGAACCTAAGTTTCTAAATCTTCAAATTCTTTTACAAAAATAATATTCAAAGAATAAAATCATTTGAAAACTTAATAATTCTCAAGTTCATGGAATTTATTTTTTTTGAAAACTAGAAATTCAATGAACTTTATTTTATTTTCATGTATAAATAGTCAAATTTGAAACACATTTCCAACAAACCCCCACTTGTTTCAAATTTTGAAGATATGCTTGATCGGCACAGTCGTATACAACAGCAAATGGTACATTTTGGTATGAACCACTTCCTAGTGAAGTATTCCTTGATTCATCTAGGAACTTAATGGACAAAACCTTGAATTAAGAACCATGTCAATAAATCATAAATACATCGCATACACTTCCGTTTCGGAGATGAAGTACTAAAGCCCGACACATTATGGCCTTATGTCTTGATCCCAACACTCTGAGTGCTCTAAAGATATAAAGCCTTAATAATCCTATAGGAAGCGGCCACACTGTCATGCCCAGATCGGTGAATCCATCAAGGGTGACCTTGCACACCCCGACACAAGGTTTATGGATTCATCAAGAAAATTAAATCTCAACCTCCACTTAAACAAGGTCATTCGGTGAATCTATCAAGAGTTATCTTGCTAGCCCCAACCAAAATCACTGGTTTATAGATTCATTAAGAGATTTAATATCAGCCTTTATCTCATGCAGGGACATGTATATACATCATAATGATGGCATAATGAAAATTCATTTCATTATGTGCATCACTAGTTGTCACATTATTCGTTTTTCCCATTCGAAACCCATGATAAAAATCAACTGGGTTGGGAATCCATAATGTACAATTTAAAAATCAATATGCTTTAAACTCATCCCCCTCGATGTCTCGTACATTGAGTCTCTTCCCAAGCCTTTTGACAAAGGTATCGTCAAATTTGAACTTGATTTCACATATTGAATGGACATGATTCCATCAGCTAGGATCCTCCGTACATGATTGTGCTTTAGACGAACTTGTCTAGGTTTGCCATTATAGCACTAACTATTTGCCCGAAGCAAAGCAGCCTTGTTATCACAATATATTATCAAAGGCGTTACTGGTTTACTCCATATAGGAATATCAACCAAAATGCTTCCCAGCCAATTAGCTTTCTTTCCAGCAGAGGATAAAGCAATAAATTCTTATTCCATGGTGGAGTGAGTAATACAAGTCTGCCTCTTCGATTTCCAAGAAATCGCAGCTCCACCTAATGAAAGTATCCATGCAGTCACAGATATACACTCATCTTTATCAGGATGTGGCATCACTATAGCCCTTAATAACAGCTGGGAAGCTACCATGATGCAGATTGTACTTCATAGTACCTTTTAGGTACCTCAAAACTCGAAGTAGAGCATTCCAGTGTTCTTTCCCTGAATTACTCGTGTACTTACTCAGAGTGCCAACATCATAAGCTATTTCTGGCCTTGTACAACACACGGCATACATAAGACTGCCAACAACCTGGAAATATTCAAGTTGATTAATAGCTTATCTATTATTCCCTACTAACTTGACACTTCAGTCAATAGAAATAAGATCAGGATCGTCATCATAATGATGAACCTTTTAAGGATCTTCTCGATATAACTTGATTGTGTAAGAGCAATCCCTTGCTGAGATCTATGATCTTGATTCTAATAATCACATCAGCCTCTCCAAGATCCTTCATACTAAAATTCAAAGCAAGGAAGTTCTTAGCTTCATTAATTTTATCAATGTCGATGCCAAAGATGAGCATCTCATCAACATATAGGCATATTAGAACACCAAAACCAGCTCTGAATTTGCTGAATATGCATATATCTCCTCCATTGGCAACGTAGCCATTAGCAAGCATTATGCTTCTAAACTTCTCGTGACACTGCTTAGGAGCCTGTTTCAAGCCATAAAGTGATTTCAATAACTTGCAAACTTTATGCTCTTGTTCAAGACTGATAAATCCTTCTGGTTATTCCATATATACTTCTTCCTCTAGGTCACCGTTAAGGAACGCTGTTTTAACATCAATCTAGTGAATGACTAGATTATGAATAGCAGCCAAGGTAATAAGAAGTCTAATGGAGGTGATCCGTGCAACCGGAGCAAAGGTATTGAAATAGTCAAATTATTTCCTTTGTTTGAACCTTTTAGCAACCAATCTAGCCTTATACTTGTCCAATGTGCCATCCGGTTTGATATTTTTCTTCAAGATCCATTTGCAACCAACAAGTTTACAACCTGCTAGAGGATCAACCAAGATCCACGTGTTGCTGGACATAATCGAGTGCATTTCATCATCAATAGCTTCAGGCCAGAAAGGTGCATCATTAGAATACATAGCCTTTGTATGTGTATCAAGGTCCTTATCCACCATTAGAGTACAAAAATCAGGTCCAAAGGATTTCGTGTGGCAACCCTTGAACTTCTTTTAGGTTTGACTCTTTTTTGTTGATCTGAGGCCTTCCGCTTCAAACTAATTAAGGAGTCACTTTCAACTCTTTTATCCTTCTTTGGAAATATATTCTCAAAGAAATTTGCGTGGACCGCTCGATCATAGTATGAGGAGAAGGTGTCTCAAAATTCAAGAGCTTATAAGCTTTACTGGTAGTCGAATAACGAATAAAGATGCAATCCACTCCTCTGTATCCAACCTTTGGAGTACTTTATTAGGAAGTCGAACATGTGTCAAACAGCCCCATGCTCTGAAGTATGATAGGTTTGGTTTTCTGCCATTCCAAACTTCATAGGGAGTTAGGTCATTTTTCTTCTGAAAAATCCTGTTCAAAGTGTGACAAACAAACAACAAAGCTTTCACGCATAAATTTTCTACTAGTCTGGAACTGGTTAGCATGCAATTGATCATCTCAATCAAAGTCATGTTCTTTTGTTCTGCAACTCTATTTTGTTCTGGTGTATATGAAGCAGTTCGCTATCTAACAATTCCATTTGCTTCACAGAGTTCATGAAACTCATATTTCATGTATTCACCTCCTCTGTCTGAACGTACTATCTTGATTGTCGAGTTTAGCTTATTTTCAACTTTTGCTATATATGCCTTAAATTTCTCAAAAGCTTCATCCATTTGATCTCAAAGGATACACATATGCATACCTAGAGTGGTCATCAATAAAGGTAATAAAGTAACGTTTACCACATCGTGAAATGAAATCCATTTCACAAATATCTGTGTGAACTAATCCAAGAAGACCAGAGGTCCTTTCAACTGATTTCAAAGGTTTCTTAGTAATCTTGCACTTGCTACAGATCACACATTGATCATCACGTGTTTTATCAAATTTTCTTATAAGCCCTTCATTTACCATGCGACCTGTAGAATTATAATTCACGTGACCCAACCTTTGATGCCATAATTGAAAAGACTCAGCAATATAGGTATAAATAACTTTATTTTCAACACTGAGCTTAAACATGCCATTTAGCATATCCTTTGCCGACAAACATACCATTCTTTGACAAGATGAATTTATCAGATTCAAAGACTATCTTGAAACCATGCTTTGACAGAAGAGCTCCAAAGACAAGATTTTTACGAATATCGGGAACATGAAGCATATCTTTCAAGGTAATAACTTTTCTAGAAGTAAGCTGAAGTTCAACCATACATTTTCTGATTACCTTGGCAGATGAGGAGTTACCCATATACATTAACATGACAGTCCCCACTACTTATAATATTTGAAGAGATTCTTGTCTCCGACAATATGACGAGAAGCACCAGTGTCAACCCACCATTCAGTTTCATCCTTACCATGAAACTTTCAGTCACAACTGCAACAAGATCACTGTTGTTTTCTTTTCTACCTTTCTTCTTGTCACGTCCATGCTTGAGTTGATGGCAATCTTTCACAAAATGACCAATCTTATGACAGTTGTAGCATTTTGTGTTCTTTGCCTTTGGATTTGAGGTTGAAGGCTTAAAATGTTTGGAATTCTTTGGCTTCAACAATTTGTTTTGATCGTGCCTTATCGAATTTTTCATCTCATCCTTGTCTGTGACAACATGAGCTTTGACAACTGTTTCCTTTGTAAGTTCCTTCTCACGATTTCTAGTTTTTTCCTCGATTTGCAAGTGTTGCATAAGTTGATCCAAGGCAAGATCTTCTTTCTTGTGCTTTAGTTTGTTACGGTACTCCTTCCAGGTTGGTGAAAGTTTATCAACAATAGCACCTACATGAAAATTCTCATCAAGAACCATACATGCAGCACATATGTCGTTAGCAATCAATTGAAACTCACAAAATTGAACAGAAACAGGTCTATCATCAGTCATCTTGAAGTCCATGTAATTCGAAACTAGAAATTTCTTTGAACTTACTTCCGTTGCTTGGTAGACTGACTTTAGAGTATCCCACAACTCTTTTGCAGTCTTATTCTTTTTGGAGTATTGATCATAAAAAGAATCGGTCATTCCGCTAAGGATGTGATTTCTGCAAAAGTAGTCATCATTATTCAACTTATCAATCTGATCATTGATTGCTTTTACTTGATCGGACAAGGACTCTTCAATTGGAATTGTCAGACATGGTTGAGTTAACACATAAGCTAACTTAAGTTGATGAAGGAAAAACTCCATCTTAGTTTGCCATCTCTGAAAGTTCTTTCTATCAAAAAGCTCAAAATTCGGGTTATTAATCTTGGGAACTCCATTCGATGAAGTAGCCATGAGAGAAAACTATCTTCAATTTGTTGGAACAAATGCACGTAAAATTCAGAAATAATTAACAATAATATCTAAATTAGTATAATGAAAGAATCGAGACTTAGAGGCGCGTAAACGCTTCTTGAAGATAGCTGAAACCTCTCCCACGTGCAAACGAAAGACTACATTGGCAGCTCTATCTTCGGGATTCAACCAAGCCCAGATTCACTGTTCATCCAAGAGAGTTGCACTTCTCTACAACGGATCGTATATCCACCTTCGATCAATCAAGCATAAATTTGAAACAAGTTTTTAGTTCAAGTATTTTCTTTTCTCTCTCAAGTGAATATAATATCTCTTCTCTTGTCATGTTCTCAACTTCCAACCCTTTACCCCTTTATATAGTGGTAGATGATTTGTATATTCTTTGAACCTTATCAGGTTCTTTGAACCATACTAATTCAAGATTCATCAATGAATCTTATAAAATACAATGAACTAAAAGATAAGTTAATCTTATCTAAGGAGTATACATGAACCTAAGTTCATGAATCTTCAAATTCGTTTACAAAAATAATGTTTAAAGAATAAAATCAGTTGAAAACTTAATAAGTCTCAAGTTCATGGAATTTATCTTTTTTGAAAACTAGAAATTCAATGAACTTTATTTTATTTTCAGATATAAATAGTCAAATTCGAAGCACACTTCCAACAACTATTACCAAGCAAAACAGGGTGGAAGCGAGAGCTCACAGTGATGTCTTACAGGCAACCTTTCCTAAATCTTTAACTTCCAAACCGAAAGAAGTTACTGAACGCAACATTGCAATTCAAAAAATGCATCAGAGATGTATAGCCTCAAAAATAAAAAAATGAAGTTGGAAAGCAGCAATCTTTGTCTTTCCTTCTCTTTTCTGATCTACGGTAGAGAGGGAGAGAAGGAGCAGTGTTTATGTGTACTACATGCGTGAAGGTTAGGATTGTGAGGATGCGGGGACAACCATGGTGCGAGTGAGGGACTGTTTACAGCCATGGTGCGAGTGTGGAGTTGTGCGTGAATGTTGTGTGTTAAGTGTGTAAAATATGTGAGGAATTTCTTCTCCGTGGGGGTGTTACAGCGAATCAGTGTGTGTGCATGCGTGTGCTCACTATGTACGTATGTATGTGGGTGTGTTTGTGTGCTTGAAAGTGTGTGTGCATGCGCTCGTGTGTGTGTGTAAAAGACATGCTGTGAACCTCTCAAGTGTTTGAAAATTCCTCGTATGAAATCCATTGTTTAAAGTAGCTTTTTGCAGAATCCTCACGTTAAAGTCTTCCTTGTTATATCGTCTATGGGCATTCAAGATCTTATCTTATTCGTTACTATCATTTTGATCTTTTTTGTTTCCTCATATTACCACACACTCAAGTACCCAACAACACATACACAGAGACTCGTTTACACCTACACAAACACACATTAAACACACACATAGAGACCCGTTTACACCCACACAGACCAGTATACTCCCTTGCGGGGGCGTTGTCTCGAGCTTGGAATCATGCAACGTCGTCGCTAGGCAAGAAGAATTCGCGAGATGGCAGCTACTAGGCTACCACACGCTACTAAAATCATGCCATCATTGCTAGACAATGCCCCAGCCACGCCTAAGCCAACCCCCCCTCAGAGTGCCAAGTTGCTCACATGAGGTCCCTGCTTATAGTACCATTAGGGGGAAAAACCAAAGTGCTAGTAGTAGACGTCACCTTGTTCGAGGAGTCATAATGCCCATTTTTTTGGAAGGACACACTTTTGTTATGAGATATCACTCCCAAATAAAAGATAATAATGTAAGAGAGGTACTGAAAAAAGCTTGGGAATTTTTGGATATATATGCTATTTATTTCGAATTGTCAAAGAAACAATTATCAAAAAACACAAAACAAATCATAAATCATAGCATAAAAAGGAGAAAAATCTGAAACTTTGGGATTTTGGGTTAGGGATTTGGGTTTTTAGGGTTTAGGGTTTGGGGTTTGGGGTTGGGGGTTTGGGTTTTGGGGCTTGGGGTTTTGGGGCTTGGGGCTTGGGGCTTGGGGCTTGGGGTTTAGGGTTTGGGGTTGGGGTTTGGGGTTTGGTTGGGATTTTGGTTGGGGTTTGGGGTTGGGTTAGGGTTTAGGGGTTAGGGTTTAAAGGTTAAGGTTTAGGGTTTAGGGACGCAAATAGAGGACCCGTAGTTCACCTACGAGTATACAATTGACGATAAGCAATGAATTACCATAAATTTTTGGATTGACGGTCGTTCGAGACTTGCTTATCAGCATTTTGGGGATGTTGTGAATTTCGACACCACTTACCGTACCAACAAGTACTCGATGCCGTTTGTTCTTTTCACAGGCGTCAATCATCATTATCACTCCATCCTCTTTGGGTTGGCTTTGTTAAAGATGAGAGTGAGAGTTCTTTTGTATGATTATTTAAGGATGCAGATGACCATCCTTAAGGATGGACAGCCAGATTGTGCGGGCAACTTGGGCCAAGTTGTTAACGCGATCTGCCGTCCACGCCCGATCTGTGGACGGTCCAGATCTTTTTTTTTTCTCGTTTTTTTAAGTACGTCCGCTACATTATGTAGCTAACAACTTTTTGACAAAAATACCCTCCAGCTCCATCCGCTATATTATGTAGCGGACATAGGCAATACTTTTTTTGACTCTTTCTCTCTCTTTGCTCTCATTAAATTTCCGACATGTTTGATGTTTTTTTTCTGTCTCTCTCTCTCTGTCTCTCTCTCTCATCAATGTTTGACTCATTCTCTCTATTTCTCTCACCACTTTTTTTTTTCTCTCATCCCCTATCCCCTCCTTTCTCTCTATCTTGCATTTTTTCAAAAACCGTCCGCTACATAATATAGCGGACAATATTTTTGACAAATATTCCCTTCATTCTCCAACTCAAGATATTATATTTTCTAAAATATCGTCCGCTACATAATGTAGCGGACAATATTTCAGAAAAGAGAGAGCCAGCCCCCACATCCATTCTCACTTTCTCTCTCTTTAGGGAAAAAAAACCCATTCTCTTGTTCAGCTCTCTCTCTCTCTCCCCTCTCTGAACTACATGTTCTTCTTCTTCGCCTCCCCAGCCCACATCCATCATCATCACTAGCACCTTTAGAGAGAGAGAGAGTGACAAAGTTCGCCACAGCAGCCTCAGCATCGTAGTCGTAGCCTCGGTGCCCCCGCCGCCGCTGTAGCCTCAGCATATTGGGCACCGCTGCCTCTTTGTTCATTAATTTTTTTTCTCCAGATTCGTGATTTCTCTTGCATTGAGGTTTGGGGGTGGCAAAAGTTCACATGGTTGTCGGGGGATGCGGAGGTTTGGATGGTGGTGGTGATGGGTTCAGCGGCGGTGGCAGAGTGGTGGGTGTTGTGGGTGATGGAGACACTGCCTGGGATGAATCATTGTTGGTTTCTTGGTTGTGGTGGTTCCGTTGTTACTTCACTTCCTTCCAGAACCCCCGCAATGCCCAAAACTCCCTTCTTTTAGGTCGGCCGACTGTTTCCCTTTTTTGCCTTGAGCTTGGCAGAAAATCAGTGTGTCCACTGGCTCGTATGTAGAGGAGATCTGTGATGGGTGGTGTTGTGTGTCGTTCATGGTCATTAGAATACAGCTGTGGGGGTAGCAGACGAGTAAAATAACTTTTAAAATATTGAAGTCAGTAATTAAGTCCCCCTGTACTTTGACCATCTTGCATGGTACATTGACGCCTAATTAGCAAGGTTTAGAAGTTGAAAGGCTTGGAAACCCTTAGACTAGAACAAATTTGGTGTACACTAGACTAAGGCAAAGTGTAACTAAGCCTTAATTAGGCACACGACATATGAAGGATATTTAGCCATCCTTCTAAAGCAAAGCAAAAAATTGAACTTAATGGCTCGACATCAGTGCAAGTACTAGTACTACTACAACTGCGTAAATAAACTTTGAGGTGAAAATGCATTTGATGGTAGATCGAGATTAGATGTATGCATCTGCTACGCCTACTGAATGTTTCTTTATTGATCTCTAATTGAATTACCTCCACTGGCCATTGCAGGGAGCTGCTATCATACATTGCTTTATCAAATCAAACCGCTGGTTTCTTCTTAGACGTAGAAAAATATATGCACTTGCTATCCAAATAGGTGGAACTTGCACTGGTTCTGTATAAAGCTTGCAGACCTATAAATTTCTTTTTCTTGGTTTATCTTCCATTTGTTTGAGTGCGTTTATTTAACCAAGAATTTGGCAGCTCTAAATTTGACGAGAACTGGGAATAAATGATGTAGCAAGATATACTTCCTTTTGGCAATTTAGCAGTTATGGGTTCGCCTACGATTAAGCAACTTATCAGAAACTCTTCTAGCCTCCACAATTAACCTTGCCTGAGCTCATTAAGTATATTCAAACCAAGTTTCAATCCGCTTGTAGCACTTTCAGATCTAAACCAAGCTACTATTAGGCGGTACATTTAGCAAACTGAAACACAACAAACATTGTAATCAGAGACAAGAACTAAAGAAACAGAATTAATAGAGCCATAATGAGAAACCAATTTATCAATCCGAGCATTATAATTGATAGAAATTTAATTCAAGTACATTATAACACTAATCAATGATTCAACAGTAGGACATATATGTACCAGAAGAGAGGTCATGTGATCTATCAGTACAGAATTACAGCAAAAAACTGCTAAAAATTGTTCTCAATGCAGTTAAATGCACATCTTGCATCTTAAAATTGTTCCAGTCAAACAACACGCTCATATAATTTCCATCTTCAAAATTTGGAGCAGCAATCAATGCGTTAAATGATGTTGGTGCATGCTATGCAGTCTCCTAACCAAATGAAAAATCATGTAACGAAGTAGTATCTGGTGCTGCTGATTTAAGAGCATCAAGACCAGCTATAGCTATTTCACCAGAATCATCAAGAACAGGCGTAAAAGCTGCTTCAAAACCTCGAGGAGCAGACAAAGCTTCTGCACCAAAATCATCAAGATCAGCCATAGCTGCTGCGTTAATAGAAACCACCACAACCAAGAAACCAACAATGATTCATCCCAGGCAGTGTCTCCACACCCACAACCACCACCACCACTTTACCACCGCCGCTGAACCCATCACCACCATCATCCAAACCTCCACATCCCCAACCACCATGTGACCCTTTGCCGCCCCCAAACCTCGACGCAAGAGAAATCACAAATCTCACCACATGTGAATCTCTAAGTCCAATCAAAATAGAACAAATTTTGGAGAAAAAAATTAATGAACAAAGAGGCGCGCGGTGCCCAATATACTGAGGCTACGGCGGCGCCGAGGCTACTACTGCGATGCTGAGGTTGCTGTGGCGAACTTTGTCACTCTCTCTAAAGGTGCTAGCGATGATGATGGATGTGGGGCTGGGGAGGCGAAGAAGAAGAACATGTAATTCATAGAGGGGAGAGAGAGACAGAGCTGAACAAGAGAATGGTTTTTTTTTCCTACAGAGAGAGAAAGTAAGAATGGATGTGGGGGTTAGCTCTCTCTTTTTTGAAATATTGTCCACTACATTATGTAGTGAACGATATTTTAGAAAATATAATATCTTGACTTGGAGAATGAAGGGAATATTTGTCAAAAATATCGTCCACTGCATTATGTAGTGGACGATTTTTGAAAAAAATGCAAGAGAGAGAGAGGGGAGAGGAGGATGAGAGAGAAAACAAGTGGTGAGAGAAACATAGAGAAAGAGTCAGACATTGATGAGAGAGAGAGAGAAACATCAAACATGTCAGAAAATTAATAAGAGCAAGGAGAGAGAAAGAGTCAGAAAAAAGTACTGCCTCTGTCCGCTACATAATATAGCGGATGGAGCTGGAGGGTATTTTTGTCAAAAAATTTCCACTACATAATGTAGCCGACGTACTTAAAAAATGCAAAAAAAGATCTGGACTGTTCACAGATCGGGCGTGGATGGTCAGATTGCGTTGGCAACTTAACTCATTTTGCTAGCGCTATCAACGGATCAGCTCCCTATATATATATATATATATATATATATATATATATATATATATATATATATCAAGATAAAAGATGAGTAAACAAATATACAGAAGTAAAAAGAAACAAAAATGGAGGACATGCCTTGCCGGTAGAAAAGCTAGTTTATAGTAACAATACAACACATGACTAACTATGCACAACAAGCAAATTCATATCAAAACACCGCAAAAGAAGCAGAATCTGCCACCAGCTAGGACCAGGCGAACATAACAGCATCCTATACCAAATCGGACCATTCTTGTCGGAGACCTTCACTTGATTGAGCAACAATATTAGCTGGTGCAGACAATGAGGCCCAAATATAGTCTTTCCATTGGGCAATATGCACAACATGAAATCTGTTGTAACTAATTAGCAACAAGTGTATCGAACCTGCACTATCTACATCACTTGAAACCTGATGAGTCATCTATATCAAGAAATTAGAGTGAGGGAGTATAAATATAACATGAAAGTAACCTAGAGAACAAAGATAGTTGCAGTGATAAGATCAACTTCAGTAATCAGTTCAATTCAAGCACCGATAGGATTCCACCAAGGTATGAAAAGAACCAACCCAAGACCAAACATAGAGGCACTTCCCACTTCATGCACTGATATAGCATAAACTACAGGCGGGGGAAAGACAGGACATGGGCAAGTATTGAAAAAAAAGTATTGGATAAAGAGGAGGGAAACGTGGCTAAATCTGATATGAGCCACCAAATCATCCAGTAGAAAAAATGTCACAACTCGATCCACCCGTGCCCAACTTTTTATGAATAGGTAAGGCTAGCCATTGCCCTAGCTATTGGCACATCAAGAGAGAAGGGTTAGTAGGCATTTTGTCTCTGAGAAGGCGAACCTTCCACAATTCTTGTCGAAAAAAAGACAATGCCTTTTAACTAATTCATAAGACAAAAGCGCTGATGCACAAGCTACCATAAGAAAACTTGAATTTCTCAGGAAGAGGTAATCTCTATAGAATTCTAGGTTTTCTGAGTCATTATTTAACTTGAAGGTGCAGGAACTGTCAGGGTTTTTTTGAAGTAGGTTATATGTTCTACTGACTAAAAATTTACCATTTACAACGAATGGCCAGAAAACGTCATCATAAGAATCAGCAGGAAGCAGGGTAAGCAGTAAAATTTGAGAACCAATTGATAGGGAACAAGTTAAGGATGCATGTCATGTTGCAAATACAAGTGTTCGTAAGAAACAAATCACTGACCCCCAAAGTGCATTATTGGGAGTTTTAAAAAGCATCAACTTAAACGGGGCCATGTGCGGCAATCACCAATCTATCCAAACTGAAATCCCTAATATGCCATTTGATTTCTTGTTTATGAACTCTCTATCCTACCAATACACCGTGCCAAACCCATGAACTAATCCTCGGTTGACCAATATTCAAAAAGAATTATCTTTTAAATATCGACCCTTGAGGACTTGTCCCAGTAAGTTAGTTAGCATGGACCAAAATTTTCAGGCTTATATAGCTAAAAGAGCATCATTAAAGTACAAAATTATGGAACCACAGCCCCCCCCACCCCCCACACACACAAAAGATCGAGTAAAGCATAAGGTAGGCTAGGAAAACTAGTGGACATATTTGTGAGAAGCCTCATTAGACCACCAAAATCTATTGAGAATTTGATCCAACTGTTGACAAACCCAAGCTGGAAATTTATACACAGACATATAATGTATCAAGAGGGATTAAAGAACCGATTGGATAAGAGTGGCCCTCTTGATTAACTACAACATCCAATTCAACACCTAAATACATAAAAATCAAGCTCGTGTTCAATTTGAGTTCTAATATTAAAGAAGCTTTAGGACTAATAGCAAGACTAGATTTGGCCCAATTGATTTGTAGGCCTAAAATACTACAGTAAATATCCAAAATATTGCGCAATCCCCTAATCTCACTATCTATCTATATATATATATAGCTACACTAAAACTCAATCCACTAGCAGGGAAAATGAACATGCAATTATAATGCCCTCAACTCCTCGCTTTTAAACATGATGAGAGGGAGAGAGGGAGAAGCCGGGTAGGGAAACAGTAGTAGGTCCATGGAGGACGGGTCTTGAATGGACGATCCGACATTATCTTCTACATTTGGCAAACCTAGCTGTGTAAAATGATAAAGTGACATGGAGATGAGGGGCGGTGAGTCAACAAGATATGGAAAATTTTTGACTACATAGGAAGATAGCTATTAGCTATTAGCTACTAGCTACCATCCTCATTTTAATTAATAATTACTAAAATTTTTACTTAATTCTATTTAGTGACGTTTAAAAAAATAAAAAAATTAATTAAAAAGTCACTAAAAATATTTTAGCTATATATATTGACACACACACACACACTATTGGGGAACCCGCTCCTACCTTTATTCCCTAAATGTGCCCAAAACTTTCTACTTTAACCAAAGCAGCAAATAAGACTTCCGAATATAGAATAAAAAGGAAAGAAGATAACAGATCACCTTGATGAATACCATATGGTTGGCTTAAAATAAGGAGTAGTTCCCCATTAATAAAAACGAAATACGAAACTGTCGTGATGTATTGCATCACAAGATTCACCTAATTAGCAGGAAACCCAGGTGCACAAAAACATCATGTACAAAGTCCCATCTGACTTTATCAAAGGCCTTGCTCATATCCAATTTAAGTTCTATAAGAATTGCTCAGCCTCTAGCACGCCTTTGAGCACAATTTGTGAGTTCTTGAGCTAGAATGATATTATCAGAAAGATAACGACCAGCAACGAAAGCATTTTGAAAAGGCAAAAAATTTCATTCAAAAGAGGCTTTTAGCCAATTAACTTAGCTATATTCTTATAGATAACATTGCATAACCTAATACGCCGAAAGCCCGCAGTAGTATCCAAAGGGCAAAGTTTGGGAACTAAAGAGAGGAAATTCTAATTCGTTTTAAGAAGCATTCTACTAGATAGGATAAAAGAGAGAACCCGTTTGTGATAGAACTCCCCAAAATTGGCTAACATTTTTGAATAACCACAGCTAATATCTCGTCATCGGGCCCAGAGCCTTCAGGGTACCAATCTGAGAACCTACCACTTTGATTTCCTCAGAGTTGAAATCCTGATTAAGATGCTGAAGGTGCAAAAGTGAGAGAGTCAAAATAGAGAAAAACTTCGTGAGCAGAAAGTGTGAACGGCTATAGGATGAAGCAGGAAGGGGGAGTATACAAGTTGCGAAAAAAGGACCCAACAATTCTCTGGATATTAAGTTCATTAGAGAATTGTCATCCATTCTCATCTTTTAACAACCAAATTTGATTGTTGTGATGCCAGATGATCGTGGAGACATGATAAAATTTATTACTACGACCGCCTAAATCCAACCATCGAATCTTTGAACATTGAGCCCAAAATATCTCTTCACAATTTGGCAACAAATCTAGTCTCTGGCAAAGGCTAAATTCCAATTGCTGACTCAGCGGTTCAACAAGAACATCATGCTGAACAAGTAGTAAGTAGTGCTGGTATAGGTGAATAAGACTATTCAATTGAACTAAACGAGTTGAACCCCAGAAGGTTTTAAACTATCTCATTATCGAGAACTAGAGAGAACATAAAAAGGACAAATTCCATGTAGAAGCTATTAAGGGCAAGCAATAAGGATTAGATAACCATAATGCTTCAAACCTACGAGGCCTAGGAAAGAGCAATCGAGAAAGTAGAGTGTCAAACAAAATAGGAGCATCATCAGACCTTTGGATGTGAATGTTATAAGAAATATCATCTAGAAAAGCAGAATCCAATCTATTGAGGCCATAACTCGGTCTAGTTTTTCAAAAATAAATGCAAAAGCTGGAGATCCCCGAACCCAAGTAAAAGTAGCCCTAACCCATTGAATATCTGAAAGAGCAAAATCCTCGAGGAAATCCTGCAAAAATTAAGAACAAAAAAAAATGTGACTAAAGCATCTACCAGTTTTTCACTAGATGGCAAAACTTCATTAAAGCATCTTTAGCATCTTACTTTTCTCAAGTTTAGGGTTTTGGGGTTTGGCGTTCCGGGGTCCGAGGTTTGGGGTCTGGGGTTAGGGTCTGGGGTTTCAGAGGTGTGGGGTTCGGGTTCAGGGTTCTGGGTTCGGGGGGTACGGAGGGTAGTTCTACCACTGGTTTAGGGTTTAGGGTTTAGGGTTAGGGTTTAGGTTTGGGGTTAGGGTTGAGGGTTGAGGGTTGAGGGTTGAGGGTTTAGGGTTTAGGTTTAGGGTTGAGGGGTTTAGGGGTTGAGGGTTGAGGGTTGAGGGTTTAGGGTTGAGGGTTTAGGGTTTGGGTTTAGGGTTAGGTTTAGGTTTAGGTTTGGGGTTTGGGGTTTGGGGTTTGGGGTTTGGGGTTTGGGGTTTGGGGTTTGGGGTTTGGGGTTTGGGGTTTGGGGTTTGGGGTTTGGGGTTTGGGGTTTGGGGTTTGGGGTTTGGGGTTTGGGGTTTGGGGTTTGGGGTTTGGGGTTTGGGGTTTGGGGTTTGGGGTTTGGGGTTTGGGGTTTGGGGTTTGGGGTTTGGGGTTTGGGGTTTGGGGTTTGGGGTTTGGGGTTTGGGGTTTGGGGTTTGGGGTTTGGGGTTTGGGGTTTGGGGTTTGGGGTTTGGGGTTTGGGGTTTGGGGTTTGGGGTTTGGGGTTTGGGGTTTGGGGTTTGGGGTTTGGGGTTTGGGGTTTGGGGTTTGGGGTTTGGGGTTTGGGGTTTGGGGTTTGGGGTTTGGGGTTTGGGGTTTGGGGTTTGGGGTTTGGGGTTTGGGGTTTGGGGTTTGGGGTTTGGGGTTTGGGGTTTGGGGTTTGGGGTTTGGGGTTTGGGGTTTGGGGTTTGGGGTTTGGGGTTTGGGGTTTGGGGTTTGGGGTTTGGGGTTTGGGGTTTGGGGTTTGGGGTTTGGGGTTTGGGGTTTGGGGTTTGGGGTTTGGGGTTTGGGGTTTGGGGTTTGGGGTTTGGGGTTTGGGGTTTGGGGTTTGGGGTTTGGGGTTTGGGGTTTGGGGTTTGGGGTTTGGGGTTTGGGGTTTGGGGTTTGGGGTTTGGGGTTTGGGGTTTGGGGTTTGGGGTTTGGGGTTTGGGGTTTGGGGTTTGGGGTTTGGGGTTTGGGGTTTGGGGTTTGGGGTTTGGGGTTTGGGGTTTGGGGTTTGGGGTTTGGGGTTTGGGGTTTAGGGTTTGGGGTTTAGGGTTTAGGGTTTAGGGTTTGGGGTTTAGGGTTTAGGGTTTAGGGTTTAGGGTTTAGGGTTTAGGGTTTAGGGTTTAGGGTTTAGGGTTTAGGGTTTAGGGTTTAGGGTTTAGGGTTTAGGGTTTAGGGTTTAGGGTTTAGGGTTTAGGGTTTAGGGTTTAGGGTTTAGGGTTTAGGGTTTAGGGTTTAGGGTTTAGGGTTTAGGGTTTAGGGTTTAGGGTTTAGGGTTTAGGGTTTAGGGTTTAGGGTTTAGGGTTTAGGGTTTAGGGTTTAGGGTTTAGGGTTTAGGGTTTAGGGTTTAGGGTTTAGGGTTTAGGGTTTAGGGTTTAGGGTTTAGGGTTTAGGGTTTAGGGTTTAGGGTTTAGGGTTTAGGGTTTAGGGTTTAGGGTTTAGGGTTTAGGGTTTAGGGTTTAGGGTTTAGGGTTTAGGGTTTAGGGTTTAGGGTTTAGGGTTTAGGGTTTAGGGTTTAGGGTTTAGGGTTTAGGGTTTAGGGTTTAGGGTTTAGGGTTTAGGGTTTAGGGTTTAGGGTTTAGGGTTTAGGGTTTAGGGTTTAGGGTTTAGGGTTTAGGGTTTAGGGTTTAGGGTTTAGGGTTTAGGGTTTAGGGTTTAGGGTTTAGGGTTTAGGGTTTAGGGTTTAGGGTTTAGGGTTTAGGGTTTAGGGTTTAGGGTTTAGGGTTTAGGGTTTAGGGTTTAGGGTTTAGGGTTTAGGGTTTAGGGTTTAGGGTTTAGGGTTTAGGGTTTAGGGTTTAGGGTTTAGGGTTTAGGGTTTAGGGTTTAGGGTTTAGGGTTTAGGGTTTAGGGTTTAGGGTTTAGGGTTTAGGGTTTAGGGTTTAGGGTTTAGGGTTTAGGGTTTAGGGTTTAGGGTTTAGGGTTTAGGGTTTAGGGTTTAGGGTTTAGGGTTTAGGGTTTAGGGTTTAGGGTTTAGGGTTTAGGGTTTAGGGTTTAGGGTTTAGGGTTTAGGGTTTAGGGTTTAGGGTTTAGGGTTTAGGGTTTAGGGTTTAGGGTTTAGGGTTTAGGGTTTAGGGTTTAGGGTTTAGGGTTTAGGGTTTAGGGTTTAGGGTTTAGGGTTTAGGGTTTAGGGTTTAGGGTTTAGGGTTTAGGGTTTAGGGTTTAGGGTTTAGGGTTTAGGGTTTAGGGTTTAGGGTTTAGGGTTTAGGGTTTAGGGTTTAGGGTTTAGGGTTTAGGGTTTAGGGTTTAGGGTTTAGGGTTTAGGGTTTAGGGTTTAGGGTTTAGGGTTTAGGGTTTAGGGTTTAGGGTTTAGGGTTTAGGGTTTAGGGTTTAGGGTTTAGGGTTTAGGGTTTAGGGTTTAGGGTTTAGGGTTTAGGGTTTAGGGTTTAGGGTTTAGGGTTTAGGGTTTAGGGTTTAGGGTTTAGGGTTTAGGGTTTAGGGTTTAGGGTTTAGGGTTTAGGGTTTAGGGTTTAGGGTTTAGGGTTTAGGGTTTAGGGTTTAGGGTTTAGGGTTTAGGGTTTAGGGTTTAGGGTTTAGGGTTTAGGGTTTAGGGTTTAGGGTTTAGGGTTTAGGGTTTAGGGTTTAGGGTTTAGGGTTTAGGGTTTAGGGTTTAGGGTTTAGGGTTTAGGGTTTAGGGTTTAGGGTTTAGGGTTTAGGGTTTAGGGTTTAGGGTTTAGGGTTTAGGGTTTAGGGTTTAGGGTTTAGGGTTTAGGGTTTAGGGTTTAGGGTTTAGGGTTTAGGGTTTAGGGTTTAGGGTTTAGGGTTTAGGGTTTAGGGTTTAGGGTTTAGGGTTTAGGGTTTAGGGTTTAGGGTTTAGGGTTTAGGGTTTAGGGTTTAGGGTTTAGGGTTTAGGGTTTAGGGTTTAGGGTTTAGGGTTTAGGGTTTAGGGTTTAGGGTTTAGGGTTTAGGGTTTAGGGTTTAGGGTTTAGGGTTTAGGGTTTAGGGTTTAGGGTTTAGGGTTTAGGGTTTAGGGTTTAGGGTTTAGGGTTTAGGGTTTAGGGTTTAGGGTTTAGGGTTTAGGGTTTAGGGTTTAGGGTTTAGGGTTTAGGGTTTAGGGTTTAGGGTTTAGGGTTTAGGGTTTAGGGTTTAGGGTTTAGGGTTTAGGGTTTAGGGTTTAGGGTTTAGGGTTTAGGGTTTAGGGTTTAGGGTTTAGGGTTTAGGGTTTAGGGTTTAGGGTTTAGGGTTTAGGGTTTAGGGTTTAGGGTTTAGGGTTTAGGGTTTAGGGTTTAGGGTTTAGGGTTTAGGGTTTAGGGTTTAGGGTTTAGGGTTTAGGGTTTAGGGTTTAGGGTTTAGGGTTTAGGGTTTAGGGTTTAGGGTTTAGGGTTTAGGGTTTAGGGTTTAGGGTTTAGGGTTTAGGGTTTAGGGTTTAGGGTTTAGGGTTTAGGGTTTAGGGTTTAGGGTTTAGGGTTTAGGGTTTAGGGTTTAGGGTTTAGGGTTTAGGGTTTAGGGTTTAGGGTTTAGGGTTTAGGGTTTAGGGTTTAGGGTTTAGGGTTTAGGGTTTAGGGTTTAGGGTTTAGGGTTTAGGGTTTAGGGTTTAGGGTTTAGGGTTTAGGGTTTAGGGTTTAGGGTTTAGGGTTTAGGGTTTAGGGTTTAGGGTTTAGGGTTTAGGGTTTAGGGTTTAGGGTTTAGGGTTTAGGGTTTAGGGTTTAGGGTTTAGGGTTTAGGGTTTAGGGTTTAGGGTTTAGGGTTTAGGGTTTAGGGTTTAGGGTTTAGGGTTTAGGGTTTAGGGTTTAGGGTTTAGGGTTTAGGGTTTAGGGTTTAGGGTTTAGGGTTTAGGGTTTAGGGTTTAGGGTTTAGGGTTTAGGGTTTAGGGTTTAGGGTTTAGGGTTTAGGGTTTAGGGTTTAGGGTTTAGGGTTTAGGGTTTAGGGTTTAGGGTTTAGGGTTTAGGGTTTAGGGTTTAGGGTTTAGGGTTTAGGGTTTAGGGTTTAGGGTTTAGGGTTTAGGGTTTAGGGTTTAGGGTTTAGGGTTTAGGGTTTAGGGTTTAGGGTTTAGGGTTTAGGGTTTAGGGTTTAGGGTTTAGGGTTTAGGGTTTAGGGTTTAGGGTTTAGGGTTTAGGGTTTAGGGTTTAGGGTTTAGGGTTTAGGGTTTAGGGTTTAGGGTTTAGGGTTTAGGGTTTAGGGTTTAGGGTTTAGGGTTTAGGGTTTAGGGTTTAGGGTTTAGGGTTTAGGGTTTAGGGTTTAGGGTTTAGGGTTTAGGGTTTAGGGTTTAGGGTTTAGGGTTTAGGGTTTAGGGTTTAGGGTTTAGGGTTTAGGGTTTAGGGTTTAGGGTTTAGGGTTTAGGGTTTAGGGTTTAGGGTTTAGGGTTTAGGGTTTAGGGTTTAGGGTTTAGGGTTTAGGGTTTAGGGTTTAGGGTTTAGGGTTTAGGGTTTAGGGTTTAGGGTTTAGGGTTTAGGGTTTAGGGTTTAGGGTTTAGGGTTTAGGGTTTAGGGTTTAGGGTTTAGGGTTTAGGGTTTAGGGTTTAGGGTTTAGGGTTTAGGGTTTAGGGTTTAGGGTTTAGGGTTTAGGGTTTAGGGTTTAGGGTTTAGGGTTTAGGGTTTAGGGTTTAGGGTTTAGGGTTTAGGGTTTAGGGTTTAGGGTTTAGGGTTTAGGGTTTAGGGTTTAGGGTTTAGGGTTTAGGGTTTAGGGTTTAGGGTTTAGGGTTTAGGGTTTAGGGTTTAGGGTTTAGGGTTTAGGGTTTAGGGTTTAGGGTTTAGGGTTTAGGGTTTAGGGTTTAGGGTTTAGGGTTTAGGGTTTAGGGTTTAGGGTTTAGGGTTTAGGGTTTAGGGTTTAGGGTTTAGGGTTTAGGGTTTAGGGTTTAGGGTTTAGGGTTTAGGGTTTAGGGTTTAGGGTTTAGGGTTTAGGGTTTAGGGTTTAGGGTTTAGGGTTTAGGGTTTAGGGTTTAGGGTTTAGGGTTTAGGGTTTAGGGTTTAGGGTTTAGGGTTTAGGGTTTAGGGTTTAGGGTTTAGGGTTTAGGGTTTAGGGTTTAGGGTTTAGGGTTTAGGGTTTAGGGTTTAGGGTTTAGGGTTTAGGGTTTAGGGTTTAGGGTTTAGGGTTTAGGGTTTAGGGTTTAGGGTTTAGGGTTTAGGGTTTAGGGTTTAGGGTTTAGGGTTTAGGGTTTAGGGTTTAGGGTTTAGGGTTTAGGGTTTAGGGTTTAGGGTTTAGGGTTTAGGGTTTAGGGTTTAGGGTTTAGGGTTTAGGGTTTAGGGTTTAGGGTTTAGGGTTTAGGGTTTAGGGTTTAGGGTTTAGGGTTTAGGGTTTAGGGTTTAGGGTTTAGGGTTTAGGGTTTAGGGTTTAGGGTTTAGGGTTTAGGGTTTAGGGTTTAGGGTTTAGGGTTTAGGGTTTAGGGTTTAGGGTTTAGGGTTTAGGGTTTAGGGTTTAGGGTTTAGGGTTTAGGGTTTAGGGTTTAGGGTTTAGGGTTTAGGGTTTAGGGTTTAGGGTTTAGGGTTTAGGGTTTAGGGTTTAGGGTTTAGGGTTTAGGGTTTAGGGTTTAGGGTTTAGGGTTTAGGGTTTAGGGTTTAGGGTTTAGGGTTTAGGGTTTAGGGTTTAGGGTTTAGGGTTTAGGGTTTAGGGTTTAGGGTTTAGGGTTTAGGGTTTAGGGTTTAGGGTTTAGGGTTTAGGGTTTAGGGTTTAGGGTTTAGGGTTTAGGGTTTAGGGTTTAGGGTTTAGGGTTTAGGGTTTAGGGTTTAGGGTTTAGGGTTTAGGGTTTAGGGTTTAGGGTTTAGGGTTTAGGGTTTAGGGTTTAGGGTTTAGGGTTTAGGGTTTAGGGTTTAGGGTTTAGGGTTTAGGGTTTAGGGTTTAGGGTTTAGGGTTTAGGGTTTAGGGTTTAGGGTTTAGGGTTTAGGGTTTAGGGTTTAGGGTTTAGGGTTTAGGGTTTAGGGTTTAGGGTTTAGGGTTTAGGGTTTAGGGTTTAGGGTTTAGGGTTTAGGGTTTAGGGTTTAGGGTTTAGGGTTTAGGGTTTAGGGTTTAGGGTTTAGGGTTTAGGGTTTAGGGTTTAGGGTTTAGGGTTTAGGGTTTAGGGTTTAGGGTTTAGGGTTTAGGGTTTAGGGTTTAGGGTTTAGGGTTTAGGGTTTAGGGTTTAGGGTTTAGGGTTTAGGGTTTAGGGTTTAGGGTTTAGGGTTTAGGGTTTAGGGTTTAGGGTTTAGGGTTTAGGGTTTAGGGTTTAGGGTTTAGGGTTTAGGGTTTAGGGTTTAGGGTTTAGGGTTTAGGGTTTAGGGTTTAGGGTTTAGGGTTTAGGGTTTAGGGTTTAGGGTTTAGGGTTTAGGGTTTAGGGTTTAGGGTTTAGGGTTTAGGGTTTAGGGTTTAGGGTTTAGGGTTTAGGGTTTAGGGTTTAGGGTTTAGGGTTTAGGGTTTAGGGTTTAGGGTTTAGGGTTTAGGGTTTAGGGTTTAGGGTTTAGGGTTTAGGGTTTAGGGTTTAGGGTTTAGGGTTTAGGGTTTAGGGTTTAGGGTTTAGGGTTTAGGGTTTAGGGTTTAGGGTTTAGGGTTTAGGGTTTAGGGTTTAGGGTTTAGGGTTTAGGGTTTAGGGTTTAGGGTTTAGGGTTTAGGGTTTAGGGTTTAGGGTTTAGGGTTTAGGGTTTAGGGTTTAGGGTTTAGGGTTTAGGGTTTAGGGTTTAGGGTTTAGGGTTTAGGGTTTAGGGTTTAGGGTTTAGGGTTTAGGGTTTAGGGTTTAGGGTTTAGGGTTTAGGGTTTAGGGTTTAGGGTTTAGGGTTTAGGGTTTAGGGTTTAGGGTTTAGGGTTTAGGGTTTAGGGTTTAGGGTTTAGGGTTTAGGGTTTAGGGTTTAGGGTTTAGGGTTTAGGGTTTAGGGTTTAGGGTTTAGGGTTTAGGGTTTAGGGTTTAGGGTTTAGGGTTTAGGGTTTAGGGTTTAGGGTTTAGGGTTTAGGGTTTAGGGTTTAGGGTTTAGGGTTTAGGGTTTAGGGTTTAGGGTTTAGGGTTTAGGGTTTAGGGTTTAGGGTTTAGGGTTTAGGGTTTAGGGTTTAGGGTTTAGGGTTTAGGGTTTAGGGTTTAGGGTTTAGGGTTTAGGGTTTAGGGTTTAGGGTTTAGGGTTTAGGGTTTAGGGTTTAGGGTTTAGGGTTTAGGGTTTAGGGTTTAGGGTTTAGGGTTTAGGGTTTAGGGTTTAGGGTTTAGGGTTTAGGGTTTAGGGTTTAGGGTTTAGGGTTTAGGGTTTAGGGTTTAGGGTTTAGGGTTTAGGGTTTAGGGTTTAGGGTTTAGGGTTTAGGGTTTAGGGTTTAGGGTTTAGGGTTTAGGGTTTAGGGTTTAGGGTTTAGGGTTTAGGGTTTAGGGTTTAGGGTTTAGGGTTTAGGGTTTAGGGTTTAGGGTTTAGGGTTTAGGGTTTAGGGTTTAGGGTTTAGGGTTTAGGGTTTAGGGTTTAGGGTTTAGGGTTTAGGGTTTAGGGTTTAGGGTTTAGGGTTTAGGGTTTAGGGTTTAGGGTTTAGGGTTTAGGGTTTAGGGTTTAGGGTTTAGGGTTTAGGGTTTAGGGTTTAGGGTTTAGGGTTTAGGGTTTAGGGTTTAGGGTTTAGGGTTTAGGGTTTAGGGTTTAGGGTTTAGGGTTTAGGGTTTAGGGTTTAGGGTTTAGGGTTTAGGGTTTAGGGTTTAGGGTTTAGGGTTTAGGGTTTAGGGTTTAGGGTTTAGGGTTTAGGGTTTAGGGTTTAGGGTTTAGGGTTTAGGGTTTAGGGTTTAGGGTTTAGGGTTTAGGGTTTAGGGTTTAGGGTTTAGGGTTTAGGGTTTAGGGTTTAGGGTTTAGGGTTTAGGGTTTAGGGTTTAGGGTTTAGGGTTTAGGGTTTAGGGTTTAGGGTTTAGGGTTTAGGGTTTAGGGTTTAGGGTTTAGGGTTTAGGGTTTAGGGTTTAGGGTTTAGGGTTTAGGGTTTAGGGTTTAGGGTTTAGGGTTTAGGGTTTAGGGTTTAGGGTTTAGGGTTTAGGGTTTAGGGTTTAGGGTTTAGGGTTTAGGGTTTAGGGTTTAGGGTTTAGGGTTTAGGGTTTAGGGTTTAGGGTTTAGGGTTTAGGGTTTAGGGTTTAGGGTTTAGGGTTTAGGGTTTAGGGTTTAGGGTTTAGGGTTTAGGGTTTAGGGTTTAGGGTTTAGGGTTTAGGGTTTAGGGTTTAGGGTTTAGGGTTTAGGGTTTAGGGTTTAGGGTTTAGGGTTTAGGGTTTAGGGTTTAGGGTTTAGGGTTTAGGGTTTAGGGTTTAGGGTTTAGGGTTTAGGGTTTAGGGTTTAGGGTTTAGGGTTTAGGGTTTAGGGTTTAGGGTTTAGGGTTTAGGGTTTAGGGTTTAGGGTTTAGGGTTTAGGGTTTAGGGTTTAGGGTTTAGGGTTTAGGGTTTAGGGTTTAGGGTTTAGGGTTTAGGGTTTAGGGTTTAGGGTTTAGGGTTTAGGGTTTAGGGTTTAGGGTTTAGGGTTTAGGGTTTAGGGTTTAGGGTTTAGGGTTTAGGGTTTAGGGTTTAGGGTTTAGGGTTTAGGGTTTAGGGTTTAGGGTTTAGGGTTTAGGGTTTAGGGTTTAGGGTTTAGGGTTTAGGGTTTAGGGTTTAGGGTTTAGGGTTTAGGGTTTAGGGTTTAGGGTTTAGGGTTTAGGGTTTAGGGTTTAGGGTTTAGGGTTTAGGGTTTAGGGTTTAGGGTTTAGGGTTTAGGGTTTAGGGTTTAGGGTTTAGGGTTTAGGGTTTAGGGTTTAGGGTTTAGGGTTTAGGGTTTAGGGTTTAGGGTTTAGGGTTTAGGGTTTAGGGTTTAGGGTTTAGGGTTTAGGGTTTAGGGTTTAGGGTTTAGGGTTTAGGGTTTAGGGTTTAGGGTTTAGGGTTTAGGGTTTAGGGTTTAGGGTTTAGGGTTTAGGGTTTAGGGTTTAGGGTTTAGGGTTTAGGGTTTAGGGTTTAGGGTTTAGGGTTTAGGGTTTAGGGTTTAGGGTTTAGGGTTTAGGGTTTAGGGTTTAGGGTTTAGGGTTTAGGGTTTAGGGTTTAGGGTTTAGGGTTTAGGGTTTAGGGTTTAGGGTTTAGGGTTTAGGGTTTAGGGTTTAGGGTTTAGGGTTTAGGGTTTAGGGTTTAGGGTTTAGGGTTTAGGGTTTAGGGTTTAGGGTTTAGGGTTTAGGGTTTAGGGTTTAGGGTTTAGGGTTTAGGGTTTAGGGTTTAGGGTTTAGGGTTTAGGGTTTAGGGTTTAGGGTTTAGGGTTTAGGGTTTAGGGTTTAGGGTTTAGGGTTTAGGGTTTAGGGTTTAGGGTTTAGGGTTTAGGGTTTAGGGTTTAGGGTTTAGGGTTTAGGGTTTAGGGTTTAGGGTTTAGGGTTTAGGGTTTAGGGTTTAGGGTTTAGGGTTTAGGGTTTAGGGTTTAGGGTTTAGGGTTTAGGGTTTAGGGTTTAGGGTTTAGGGTTTAGGGTTTAGGGTTTAGGGTTTAGGGTTTAGGGTTTAGGGTTTAGGGTTTAGGGTTTAGGGTTTAGGGTTTAGGGTTTAGGGTTTAGGGTTTAGGGTTTAGGGTTTAGGGTTTAGGGTTTAGGGTTTAGGGTTTAGGGTTTAGGGTTTAGGGTTTAGGGTTTAGGGTTTAGGGTTTAGGGTTTAGGGTTTAGGGTTTAGGGTTTAGGGTTTAGGGTTTAGGGTTTAGGGTTTAGGGTTTAGGGTTTAGGGTTTAGGGTTTAGGGTTTAGGGTTTAGGGTTTAGGGTTTAGGGTTTAGGGTTTAGGGTTTAGGGTTTAGGGTTTAGGGTTTAGGGTTTAGGGTTTAGGGTTTAGGGTTTAGGGTTTAGGGTTTAGGGTTTAGGGTTTAGGGTTTAGGGTTTAGGGTTTAGGGTTTAGGGTTTAGGGTTTAGGGTTTAGGGTTTAGGGTTTAGGGTTTAGGGTTTAGGGTTTAGGGTTTAGGGTTTAGGGTTTAGGGTTTAGGGTTTAGGGTTTAGGGTTTAGGGTTTAGGGTTTAGGGTTTAGGGTTTAGGGTTTAGGGTTTAGGGTTTAGGGTTTAGGGTTTAGGGTTTAGGGTTTAGGGTTTAGGGTTTAGGGTTTAGGGTTTAGGGTTTAGGGTTTAGGGTTTAGGGTTTAGGGTTTAGGGTTTAGGGTTTAGGGTTTAGGGTTTAGGGTTTAGGGTTTAGGGTTTAGGGTTTAGGGTTTAGGGTTTAGGGTTTAGGGTTTAGGGTTTAGGGTTTAGGGTTTAGGGTTTAGGGTTTAGGGTTTAGGGTTTAGGGTTTAGGGTTTAGGGTTTAGGGTTTAGGGTTTAGGGTTTAGGGTTTAGGGTTTAGGGTTTAGGGTTTAGGGTTTAGGGTTTAGGGTTTAGGGTTTAGGGTTTAGGGTTTAGGGTTTAGGGTTTAGGGTTTAGGGTTTAGGGTTTAGGGTTTAGGGTTTAGGGTTTAGGGTTTAGGGTTTAGGGTTTAGGGTTTAGGGTTTAGGGTTTAGGGTTTAGGGTTTAGGGTTTAGGGTTTAGGGTTTAGGGTTTAGGGTTTAGGGTTTAGGGTTTAGGGTTTAGGGTTTAGGGTTTAGGGTTTAGGGTTTAGGGTTTAGGGTTTAGGGTTTAGGGTTTAGGGTTTAGGGTTTAGGGTTTAGGGTTTAGGGTTTAGGGTTTAGGGTTTAGGGTTTAGGGTTTAGGGTTTAGGGTTTAGGGTTTAGGGTTTAGGGTTTAGGGTTTAGGGTTTAGGGTTTAGGGTTTAGGGTTTAGGGTTTAGGGTTTAGGGTTTAGGGTTTAGGGTTTAGGGTTTAGGGTTTAGGGTTTAGGGTTTAGGGTTTAGGGTTTAGGGTTTAGGGTTTAGGGTTTAGGGTTTAGGGTTTAGGGTTTAGGGTTTAGGGTTTAGGGTTTAGGGTTTAGGGTTTAGGGTTTAGGGTTTAGGGTTTAGGGTTTAGGGTTTAGGGTTTAGGGTTTAGGGTTTAGGGTTTAGGGTTTAGGGTTTAGGGTTTAGGGTTTAGGGTTTAGGGTTTAGGGTTTAGGGTTTAGGGTTTAGGGTTTAGGGTTTAGGGTTTAGGGTTTAGGGTTTAGGGTTTAGGGTTTAGGGTTTAGGGTTTAGGGTTTAGGGTTTAGGGTTTAGGGTTTAGGGTTTAGGGTTTAGGGTTTAGGGTTTAGGGTTTAGGGTTTAGGGTTTAGGGTTTAGGGTTTAGGGTTTAGGGTTTAGGGTTTAGGGTTTAGGGTTTAGGGTTTAGGGTTTAGGGTTTAGGGTTTAGGGTTTAGGGTTTAGGGTTTAGGGTTTAGGGTTTAGGGTTTAGGGTTTAGGGTTTAGGGTTTAGGGTTTAGGGTTTAGGGTTTAGGGTTTAGGGTTTAGGGTTTAGGGTTTAGGGTTTAGGGTTTAGGGTTTAGGGTTTAGGGTTTAGGGTTTAGGGTTTAGGGTTTAGGGTTTAGGGTTTAGGGTTTAGGGTTTAGGGTTTAGGGTTTAGGGTTTAGGGTTTAGGGTTTAGGGTTTAGGGTTTAGGGTTTAGGGTTTAGGGTTTAGGGTTTAGGGTTTAGGGTTTAGGGTTTAGGGTTTAGGGTTTAGGGTTTAGGGTTTAGGGTTTAGGGTTTAGGGTTTAGGGTTTAGGGTTTAGGGTTTAGGGTTTAGGGTTTAGGGTTTAGGGTTTAGGGTTTAGGGTTTAGGGTTTAGGGTTTAGGGTTTAGGGTTTAGGGTTTAGGGTTTAGGGTTTAGGGTTTAGGGTTTAGGGTTTAGGGTTTAGGGTTTAGGGTTTAGGGTTTAGGGTTTAGGGTTTAGGGTTTAGGGTTTAGGGTTTAGGGTTTAGGGTTTAGGGTTTAGGGTTTAGGGTTTAGGGTTTAGGGTTTAGGGTTTAGGGTTTAGGGTTTAGGGTTTAGGGTTTAGGGTTTAGGGTTTAGGGTTTAGGGTTTAGGGTTTAGGGTTTAGGGTTTAGGGTTTAGGGTTTAGGGTTTAGGGTTTAGGGTTTAGGGTTTAGGGTTTAGGGTTTAGGGTTTAGGGTTTAGGGTTTAGGGTTTAGGGTTTAGGGTTTAGGGTTTAGGGTTTAGGGTTTAGGGTTTAGGGTTTAGGGTTTAGGGTTTAGGGTTTAGGGTTTAGGGTTTAGGGTTTAGGGTTTAGGGTTTAGGGTTTAGGGTTTAGGGTTTAGGGTTTAGGGTTTAGGGTTTAGGGTTTAGGGTTTAGGGTTTAGGGTTTAGGGTTTAGGGTTTAGGGTTTAGGGTTTAGGGTTTAGGGTTTAGGGTTT
>JAVXUP010001684.1:0-202550 GCA_033070095.1 Escallonia herrerae | reverse complement strand
TAGGGTTGGCTACCTGAATCTTTTTCCTCTATTTTCCCTACAAAGCACAAGTTCTCATACAAGTTCCTCGCTTTAAAGTCCGTTCTCACTTCTTCCAAAATGATTGCTCTACCCTCACTTTACCTCACTGGGCGTATAAGGTCCTACCTTAACAATATTAAGAGACATTTCCCCCATCTTTCTTTCGATCGGGTTTACCCTCACTCTCTTGTGAATATCCTTGTTTCTTCTTCTATATTCCCTTGGGTGGCCGCTCATTTACCTAAGCATTCATGTATAGCACGGACCTCATCTGTAAGTTAATTTCAACAGTTCCAGTATATTACCTAGTACATTGGGTCTTAGCATTTAACAAATAATCATCCACAAATAAAATACAACTCTTCAAATATATTCTTTAGTTAAATCATCCATAACTAAGGCAAAAAGAGGTGTAAATTTGATCCTTGGTGAAATCCAATCATAATTACAAGTTCACTAGCAAAATCTTTTCTTTCATGTCCTAGTATGCTAGGCGTGCTGATATCCTGTGACACATGGCGGCATGTGAAAGTGTCACCTCATCGATGATGCCACGCATGTGGGTGCACTACTGTACTATTGCTTGCCTTGCTCTGTCTTGCTTTGTTCTGTTTGCCCGAGAGTCCAACTCACCACGAATAGTCCGTGCAATGAAGTAAGACCTTGACACCGAAGAGGCGCAAATAACCGGCAGTGGTGGGGGATGCCATGCCTGACTGCTAAGCATAGGCCTCCAAAGAGCTACTCATGTCTCAGAGTGACCATCATCGTTAGGGATGCCCCGTTGTACAGTGGGGACGTTGGTGTGAACAATTCAGTAACCAAGTGCTCAGAGGGTCCAGGGGCCCTAGGGAAGCTGACCTCTCTTTGTAGAGAGCTCCTAGCAGTAGCAGGATGGGACAGTGCTAGCCTACCTGTATGGCGAGGGGTCCTTGCACCTAAGCATCGTTGTACCGTCCAAGGGGAGCTGGCTACCTCTATACCAAAGGAGTTCGGATGCCGCGCATTGGCGGAGTTCACCGTTGGGTGCTCCACGCACGTTAAGTGTGCGAGGCTCATTGGAAGGGAAAGGAATCTGTTTGAGAACCAGGCATGGACGCCCAAAGATGTAGAAATTTGGCTCGAGTATAGATTTTGGACGGGGCAGTGAGAATAGGCATAATAACTTGTCATGGGCACGGTGAAAGGATGCGGCACGTGCGGTTTTGGCACATAAGGATTCACAGCAAATGGCATTATCAGGACATACTGGCCGGGATGAAAATGATCGGCGCGTAGGTGTCTTGGATGATGACGTGTTGCTCCGAAGGCGAATATGGGTCTTAAATCGACTAAGTGTGTAGGCTGAGTGGTCGGGCGGGTTTGGCCAGTCCCTGCATGGCCACCGGCAAGTCCCCTACCTGGCTAGTGGCAAGTCATCGTTCTGGCCACATGCTGTTTTCATGCCTTAGCCATTCTGGTGCGCAAGATCAGTGGCACGTCCAGTTTTACCTGGTTGACTTTGTTTTGACGAATCAGTGACGTGCAAGCAAAGAACACAGTCACATTAGTACGTAGCCAGAATGGGCTAGCAAAATTCTATAACCTCATCTTCTTTTATTAAAAGCCCCTCATTCTCATCCCTCACATTTTTATATGGTTTACGTATCTCTCTAAGCCAAAATAGACTGCATGAACTCAGAACTTCACATAGTCTTCTGGGTTTAAAACAAGGAACTCTCAAAGAGTGTAGAAGGTGTAGGTTCAACATAGCCCCAGGAAGTCCCATGTTCGATGGGGGTGGTCAGGTGAGGATGTTGAGGGTCGAGGCAGTAGTAAGATATATAGGGATAGTAGGTAAGTTGTTAGATGGTTAAAGCTGTGAGCAAGAACCATAATGAGCACTGTAAGAGGTTGTTTGACGACCACTTCTAGTGGGGCATCTTAGCTAGAAGTTAAAAGCTGATGTTCCGTGATAGATCTCCCACTCTCCCATCAACCGTCACAAAGGAGGGCCGAATAGTCATGGTAGGTCAGCCCCCAGAAATTCATGCTGGCTGGCCAAGTCGTCCCCTAGTTAAGTGCCGAGACCTATCAATGCTCATGATCTTGCTGCTCAGTGATAGTTGGAGCTAGTCATCCGGCTCACGATAAAGGACATAGGCCATCTATCTCTTCCTATCACTTAGGAAGGACAAAAATGTAGTATTAAAGGATGAGCACTCAATCATGCAGACCACCCTGCTTATAGGCATGACTCAACTCAATGAGGTCAATGTATCCTTGATACAAATCAATTGGGGCCTCAAAACTACATGCTCCCACGTTCCAGAGTTTATCAAATCTTTCATCCTGGATGGAAGGAATTCTCGAAGTCCTACACAAGCCTCGGGTTAAGTGCTTTAAATGTCACACTTGCACAGCTGGTGACGATAGTTGCCCATGGGGCTATGAAGTCCGACAAGTATCAGTTTATACAACTTTTGAAGTCCAAATATACTTTCTTCAGCTTGCACTAACAAACATCATCAGTAGGATACGCTATTTGTAAGAGAAGCATCAACTAAACTAAATATACATCTTCTCTAATGCATTTCTAGGATTCTTGATAGGTTGATGTCAAGACAACAGAAGTTGCACATAGAAGATCATATACTTGGAAGAAACTCTTCATGTATTGAGGGGACAAAAAGAGGATTTAAGAGAGGCATCCTCTGAATTGACGTCCAACTGACAAAAGAAATCGATTCAAGAATAATTACCTTAGCAAAAGGGACATCAAACCACTGAAACCCAGGATGCTTTGGAAAATTGAACCAACAATGATAGCCCCTTGCAATTCCCTCATTATGTGCCTAAATTTCTATGCATATTCAAACATGCATATGTTACTATTAGAGGTTTGCGGCAAAAAGAAAAAGAACAAATGAACAGAATTAATGTTCATGAAGATAAAATGGCGCTTAAATATAAAGATGACTGAACAACTCACTTTAATTTAGAATGTGTAGATGTACACTAGACAAAAAAGTGAGACAGTTAGACAATTTTTAGATGCCATATACGTTCGTTCTTTATTTTTGTTAAGGAACTACAAATATTGTTTCTAAACCTTCGACCAGTTGTCATAATCAAATGCCGAAAAAAGATTTCCTCATCTGTGGAATGCTCATACTTGCGACGAACTATGTTACAAGGACATAATATATTACATGCATAAATTTAAATTCAGGTATGGAACCCATTCTGCAACCCTCCCCAGGATGGCTTCCCACCTCTCTGCCCCTCAGTCTATCCTCGTCGTGCGTTCTGATGCTTCCCTAGCTCTCAAGAGTCACCTCTCTCATCTAAGCATTTTCTCTCCAGAGGTAATGAGAATAATCACAGAGTGAGTTCGGAACGTGCCGCAAAGGCCGACCAGGGAATTTCCTAAAATAAGCACACTGATCTGCATCTGCTCTCTTTTACCCAGAACCATCATTAGTGAATCGAACTTCTTGTACCATCTATTATTATGATGTATGAAATATCCATAGAGGTTCGTTATGCAATAGTAAATCTAATGAATGATTCCTGCACTTGAGTTTTGCCCCGGGGCGTCTTTTAATTTGCCCATTCTTATCAAAAGAAAAGTTAAATTCAGGCACAGACCTTTAGATTTATCTAGCGCCTAACCTGGGAACAATTCGGACATAGCTACACGTAAATTGTATAAACTTTATCCTTGTTCTAGACTAAACAAGATTGTTTTGTATAGACTTGTGAGTCTAGAAGTCATGCCACACAAAACACAATACAAAAGATAACATGTATATGTACTTCTTAGAATAATCCATCTGGGGTAGTTTCTAATTGGTCTACATGTCATATTAATGCATAAACTTACATGTTCAGTAAGATTTCTGTACTCCTGGGAATTGACAATAACCAATGCTGGAGCTAAATACACAAATGAGCTTCCTTGAACCAATGGAAGCCGTGTACCAAAATATGAGTGCAGAATCGTGGTAATGCCAGACACTAACAGCATTGTGGAAATTACAGTGGCAGTATCCTTCTGTCATCGTTGAGAAAATATCAGATGTAAATGTAACTATTAGTTACCTCTCATCCAAAATTGCATCATAAGAATAAAAAATTCAGAAGAAGAGCTGCTCACATCAGTTCCTCCCATGGCAGGCACAATGATCAAAGGGATCAAAATAAGCGAACCAGCTAGTGATAAATAGTGCTGCAAAGCATAGTATATGAGCGGCACTGCAGTTCATACAACCCAAGAAAAGTCAGTGACAAAGTAAAACTACAGAGAGATCATAAGAAATTAAGACCACAATGATATACCACAAAACAATCATTTTAAAATGTTTAAGTGTAGAATATTGTGTGCCACGTAGGATAATTGAAAATAAATGCAACATTGATCGGTACTGAACACCATATTCCTTGTAATAGATTGATAAACAACTGTGCAGCAGGTTTCAGCTTATCTGTAACTATTTGAAACTTGTTCTACGTACTTAATATTGAGATAGGATCCTCTTTCTGCTAGTAGATTGAATTAGACCACTACTTAACATTAGTTTGACCTATTAAAGTCTTAACTTTACTTACAGCTTAAAGTAAAGTCATCGTAAGAAACAGGAAGAAAAAAATGCTCAATAAAGTCCAGTAAATCCAAAACTGACCGAAACCCGGATTGTCCTTCAGCCCGCACTTCATAGTTGGCCACTGACCACCAGGTTCTTCACCATCCTGATACTCTTCAATTCCCACCACGCTTTCCACATTTTCATCTTCTTTCTTCTGCTGTATGCCCAGAGTATCAGTTCCAGCAACACCATGCCCATTACCGTTTCTATCCCCATTCCCACTCAAATCTATTTTCCTCTCTTCAAATTTCTCTCCCAAAATTGGCTCAGCCCCATCCTTTTGTAATCCATGCGTAGACCCAAGACCCGGTTCAATTTCTAGCCCTCTGTTCCTAGCCCGCCCCAGAACCGGGTCAATCTCGATCTTGGGTGATGATGGCCCATTTCTCTCAAGACCCTTCTCCAAATCAAGCCCACCAATGTCACTCTTCTCGTCGTGCTCCCTGAAACTCGTACTAGTAGTTTCCCCGGAGAAATTAGAGACAAATCCGGTTCTTTTAGCCCAAGATTTCAACTCCCTCGGATTATGGTCTTTTCTTGGTAAAAAAGGCTCCAGCTTTGGTTGCACAGCACCCAGATTTTGACCCTTTTGTTTATCAATCCTATGAAGAGGTTCTGAGGTCGACCCACTAGCCATTCAAGCTTTTCCTCAAATGGGTACCAAATTTCCAGTAACTTAACCAAGTAGAAACCAGGAAAACAAATAGGTACCAAATTTCCAAGAAAATAACCAAGGAACTCCAAGAGAAATCAATGAAACTCTCTCTCTCTCTCTCTCTCTCTAATAACTAGAAAAAGAAGAGAGAGAGAGAGAGAGAGTAGAAGCAAAGGAAGAGTGGGTATGGACGGTATTAGGTGTCAATGTGAAGTGAGTTTTATCATGCTGTGTCAAGTGCTAACGGAATGAGCTGAAGACGATGAGCAAAGGTAGCATCTTTCTGTCTGTCCCGAGTTGCTATCACTAGGAGCTTTCAGGTGAAGCATTTTACTGGAATGTCCCCGTTATTGGCCGTTGGGACAGTGAGTTTACCGAGCATTAAGTGGAGGAAATGGTAAATCAACGTGACTCATGTCACCGTCAATGTTTTCCTTCGATTTCAAGTTTCTTCTTCACGATTGATTAAAGAGCGTGGCAAAAGCATTGATTAAAGATGAAACTCAAAATGGAAAAGTTTGCTTTATACCAACTTTTAAACTTTTATTTGGAAATACTGATACCGAATAGGAGGTTAACAAAAAAATAATTTAAGACTAATTTCATTTATGTTGCTTGAGTTTGCATGTTTAGTTCACTTAGTCCATTTCTTCGTTCGGTAACTACATGATCCTTCAATAAAATAACGACATTGTTTAAACCTTCGGTTCTGTTTTTTTTTTTTTCAGTTTTGTAAACAGGAAAAAATAAATGTGTTGGCACATAATTTTTTTTTTTTTTTTCTTTAATTTTAAAAATTAATTTTTAAAACAAGGCTGTTTTTTAAAACTCTCATTTAGAGTTTTGAATTTTCAGTTTTAGTTTTTATTTTGAGACCACCACACCAACACCATCTCCCACCACCACAGTCATCGCCCACCATCGGTTGTCGACCGCCGACAGCCACCGCCGGTCGGCCGACCGGCAGCCATTGCCACTGCCATGCCTCACCACCCTCAATGCAAATTACTACCAAAGAAAAAACTCAAAATAAAAACTGAGTAACCAAACACCCATTTGTTTTTATTAAGAAAAAAAACTAAACTGGTTATTATTTTTTTTAAAACAGAAAATCAAAACTGGAAATGTTTTCAAACGCTACCTTCGTCTTCAAATTCTGTAAGAATTTTAACAAAATTAAGCATGGCAGGTGATCATTGTTGAGGGGCACTCTAAAATTTGGTGTAATTAATTTGGTGTAAAAGCACACAAAATTAAGCACTCTAAAGCACACAATCTTGTCCGTCCAACTTGCAAGGGAAAAAACATAAAAGTATATTTAAACTAAATTTGGTGTAATTAATTACACAAATGTTATTTTAGTAAAATACATTCAGTCTCCTTAGATGGTTATTATTATGAACTAATAATAAAAGATACGACTGTGAAAACAATAGTTTATGATTTATTTGAAAAACTAACAAAAAAATTTAAATATAGTTCACAAAAATTTAGACTTCACCAAATTAAAGAGAATAAGACCGTCTTTTATATATTTAATTTAATATTATCATGCTAGTATTTGTTATATGCATATTGATATGCGCAAAATCATTTTACATTGAACAATTGTTTGTCTTTGTGATTGTTCAATGGTAAACGTGCAACAAGTTAATCACTACACGTGCAAATTATTGGTTGTGACATAATGCGCATCATTCGAGATCAATTATTATGTGTTGGCATATGAGAGGTTGTTCGTCTTTATCTACTTCCTTGTGTACACGACCATGTTCTTGGCCGTTGTGCTAGGAGTATAAAGAAATAAAATTGCATTCTAACTAACAGCAATTGCTTTTGATACAATGGTAACCGTTTGATCCTAAAAATTAATATCAGATTAGGTCACAAATTCAAGCCTTCCTGGAGTAAATTTTGGAAGAGTAATTGTTAACAGATCGAAGGTTGATTACGTTTATCTACTCCCTTGTCTACTCAACAGTGTGCACTCGCTACTGAGCCAAAAGCATAAAAACACCCTTACTAACAATAATTGCTTTGGTGCAATGATAAACGCTCTATCCTAACAATATGCTACCTCCGACTCGTACCGTAAGGGTCTATCAGAATGTACGGATTTTTGTTGACTTAATATTAGGTGAAAGCTCAACTTAGCTAGAAGCTTGTAAGATAAATATGTGTGAACTCGATGCACGTTTAGTACACCTCACCGTTCATTAAAGGAATTTAAATGAGTACTTTTAGTCTAACCTAATTTCGAAGTATATGTGCCTTTTGTAAGAATAAGGTACAATTTGATAAGCAGGTGATGCAACTACGCTAAAACAAATTGTACTTTCACAAAAGTTAAAACTTAAACCGCTTCGGCAAGCCTTTATCTAATGAAAGAGAATTAAGAGATTCAAACCGGTATCCGGTGGGCGTGGTTAGCCCACACAAATGGGGCAGGTCTCCACCACCAGCCATTCTGTTCAAAGCCCTCACTCCCCAGTTGGTGAACAGCCTTGGACGAACAACAGAAACCAGATTCATTTCAAGACAATCTAAGCTGCATTGTTAACCTCTTAATTAATACAGTAATAATCACGGACCACACTAGTAAGTTGATGCAATGGATTAAAAATGCTGGTATCGACGCAAATAAATTGATATAGTGAACTGGAAGTATTTCGTTCAAGTCACGATCACGATCAATATCGAGCATGGTTCGAGGTTTTTGTAACGTTTTTTTTGCCCAAAACAGGTGTCTAAGTCCTCAAGTTGTTTTACTATTAAATCACTCATCATCTCCTGAGAAATTGCACGTCCATCAACATAACAAAAGTGATAGCTCGTCTCACTTTTTTCTCCACCAGGAAACAAGAGAAAAGAGTTCTTATAAAGACGATGGCCGCTTTATAAGACACTCATTCTTCTGCCATCTGCCGTCCAAATTGCCATGATCCATTACGGATAAGTTCCCAGTTAGCAATATGGAATTAGGTCAACAGGTATAGAGAGAGAGTGATAGAGAAAGCACGCTGGCATATGCCAACGAGACTAATTCTCACTCTGTTAATTCATTTTACGCATGGACCAAATCAAGCCCCTCCCCCCAACACCCCCACCTCCTATGTACGGCAAGTGCCAGTGGTGGTAGAAAGGGACGGAGGTGATTGGTAGTCATGCCACAATTAAAACCACAAGGAAGAGTTGATTCTTAAAACTCCACACCTCCCAAACAGACTGACTCAGAACTTAACTAAAACCCCGAAGGACAACTTTGTATGGATAAACAGAAAATAACCCACCACCTCTTCAGGAATGTCATGACGGAATTTGGATTTCGTGCACGTACTAAAACACCTAAAGTCAATATCCACCGAGCAACACCAATACTTGCTACTGAATAGATCGGCATCAGACAAAGAAGCACAAACTGAATCAACGTGACATGGAACCAATGCAAAAATTTCATGGACTTAACGATTTATACAACCAAAAGTGGCAGACGGACAGCCTGAACTCCATAAAACATTCTCCCGTTCTGATGCTCTCCCAACAATAGTCTCATTGATAGCATTTGATTGTTAGATGTTACAGATGGTTGTTACATGAATACTCGCAAAAAGTGACCAGAAGTGATGACCAAAAACTTGGTAACCTAGCCAACAACAACTAATGTAGAACTTTATAATTCTTCTCTGCTTCTTCTATATAAGGCTCAAGTTTCAATTCAAATCTCTCCAAAAGGATTTGTCTATTTCACGTCAAATCAATCGCTATTGATTCCCCAAATGGTTTGACTTATTCAATGACGCCCCTGTATTTTCATAAGCATTTCCAAATACAAGTACCTTCTTGACATCGCTCAGCCAAGCGACCAGATAAAAGTTTACTACTCTTGGTTTTTTGAGAGCAAGAGCTAGCTGACTTTTAAATCAAAGTAAAGCTCGGGAAATAATACTTCTTCAATCATAGCATCATTGAACTACTAACTTGTTTAAGCAGCATCAAACTGATGCATTTGAGGTCGATGTCTTTTTCTTCATTGGAGGTTCTACAAGAAGAACAAACTGAAAGCAATCGAGGCCACTGATAATAGTACTAGGTAACTGAGTACATGCTGCCATCATCAGTATCACCTCGTCAAGAGCATATACAGCAATGACTACCAACTCTCTTCACCATTCTCCCTTGACATTAAGGTGCAATTTACATAGGGCCTTATCATGTATATCATGTCCTTAACTAAACATTTGAAAAAGGATATGATTTACTCAAATCTACATGCTAAAAGCCTGCATGTGAAAAAATTAGGGAAAAAGGTGAAAACAACATCACGCCCAGTGTGAGTGGGTCTGATAACATTCATGGGCAAGCGAGTATACTATGAATAATTATCACCTCATGAAAGCTAGTGTAGTGACACTAAATGTAATTGGTTTTCACTGAATATCCCATTTTTTCAATCATTCCCATCATAGATATAGAATAAACATGAACATGAACAGAATGGCTTAGTCAGTAATCTGAAAAGGCAGAAAATGTTTGTCCAACACGAGGCATTAGGATAAAGAATCCAGTTTGTATTTAGTTTCGGTCCATTATCAGCTTTACATAACTTTAGTGTAACATAACGCTAATAGAACTCTTCTTTAATTGTCTATTTGCCTAAAACACTTATCTAATTACCATGGATTGGTCAATCAAATACCATAAACAGAAGGACCGTAACCGTAACTATTGAGTGCCGGTACTGGAGTACTGATATCATCTAAAATGAAAAAGGCAGTCAACAGTAAACACCCCTGGAATCGATATAAGAATTAGCTCCATAATTCCTTCACACGGAACTACGGATACACAAGAAGTATGATTTGCTTCTCATCAATGAAGAATGAATTTAGCCCTTACCCTGATCACCACAAAGTGATTTCAGCTTTGAACAGTAACAAAAGGAACAACCAAACAACCCGTTAATAAAAGCCACTCAATTTCATGAACATCATGTTTAAACCATCACCAGAGCAGCGGGAGCGAGAGAGCAGGCAAATCTGTTACATATTTAGAGCGAAAGAGAGCCTTGCGTACTTTATAACTATTTGGTGGCCCGGTCGGCACAAGCCAATTCAAGACCAAAAAGCCAGTCATTTCCACATCATCGATCACTAGAATATCAACAAAAGCACTAGAAACCAACATCAAACGAAACTTTCAACCAAATTGTAGCATGTGCATTTACGGGGGGCTAGGATTTGGATACCAGAGCAGTGAGACGGTCAAGTTCCTGCTGATGCTCGACAAGGCACCGAGTGAGGTAGGTGTCGAGGATTTCCATGACCGAGACGAACCGCCTCATTCCCTTAATCAGGCGGTTCATTTCGGCCTCTCGAGCCCTGGCTCGCTGGAGCCGCGCCTCGGCCTCGGCCAGCCGGATTCTGTAAAGCTGCGCCACCGCGTTCTGGAAAGCCAGGCCCAGAAGCTGGCGCCGGCGCCGGCTGGGTGGAGGTGGCCCGTCTTCGGATTCGGGTCTCTGCCGGCCGTAACACATGTCACGTGAGTTCGAATTTGAGAGGGGAGAAAGTGAGGGCTGGCTCAAAACCTGGCAATTTGGGTCCCCCGGTTTCACCACAAGGGCCATGTCCACCCATACTCGTATATCGGGCTAATTACCGGAACCACCCTTGATATATAGCACGATTACAAAACTTAGAATAATAGTTTTAGGAAAGAAGTGTAAAATACGTTTGCTTTCAACTAAACGCTCCCAGAGTAGGGTGATAGTCCAGTTAGTAATGTACTTCAAGAATTTGCCCAAGTTCACAGGTTAGTCTAAGGACAATGAGTACCTATGTCCGATAATTGGGACAAAAAAGAAAATTTCAATCACGGGTATTTTGGAAGATAGTAAATCAACTTTGAAAAATATGAAAAATTATCTAATTCCTCACCATCTTGTTATTTTACATCACAAAACTTTCCATGACCACCACGTTAACTGCATGTGTGTTCTCTTGTTAGGAGGTACTGCGAATGGGACGTGGGTAGGGTCAATTTTTATGCCTTGTAACGTGTGATGCCTAACATACATGCCTGCTTAACAAAGACTTTTTAAACTTTTGTTTACTCCATGTATTTGAAATATTTCGACAGTTGCTTTTGCTAATTTTGGTCTCTTGAGGCGTGAATTTTCCAGTTTTATCATATCTCAGGGTGATTTGGGCAATTAAGCCACATATATTTTTCACATTATTTCAGCACGTGTGTTCATTGCAATTTTCACCACAAAGAGATTCAAATGCAGATATCTTTTATAATGTATATATTTAGAGCTCAGAGAATGTTTTCAATTCATCGCCTACTTGAACATTCTTTTCTTTTATCATTTTGCCACGTAAACAATCCCTTATTTGAATTTTTTAATTAAATCCTTTTTTTTAGAAACTAATTTATACTCAAAACATTCAGTCTTTCCTACTTACCATTTTTTTAACAACGAGTAGATGGTATCCAATAAAAAACGTGCAAAAATCTATCATAAAATCATTATCGCTCATCTGACTTTTTCCTTTCTTTCCTTTCTCCTAAATCGGCTCATTATCTCCCGCTTCTCTAGTTTTTCTTTATCCATGTCGACCATAAATATTAATACTATATCGGTACCAGTGGTATCGGTCCGTGCATACCACTTTTCCCTCTATATGTACAGTATCTCTTACGTTTCACACCAATCAAAATATCATTTTGTACAGGTTATACATACCAGTACAGGTGATATCAGTCGATAACTACGTTTCTGCCAAATATTGTGTTTTGTATCAGTTCCTTAAAAAATATAAAAGTTACAAAAAAAAATTGAAAAATTTAGTAGGATTGACCATTTAAAGACTAAATAGAAAAAAAAATCATAGGTTCCATTATATAGGTCAAAGCCCCTGTAGCTCTTTTTTTTTTTTACAATATTCATTACAATTGTAAAAAATATCTTTTCTGGTAAGTTTTTAATTTCATTGTAGTTTTTAGTTTGTTTTTACTTTTCTTCGTAGCTTTGATTAACTTCATAACTGAAAGCTTTCATCATATTCTTTCATTTATATGATGTACTGCTTTAGACAGATGAGTACATACAGCTTATATTTCATCCAAAGATGTTATTCTTGAACAAGCTATTCTATTTTTTTTAAATTCGCGTAATTCAATAATAAGCTATTTATTCATAATGTCATTGCATGAAAACAAACAGCTTAGTCAAAAAATGAGAAAGTTTAAGCTCTATAAGGACAAATAATTTATTCTAGAGGAGCTGTGTGAGGGAGGAAATATGCCTATATATTTTTAATTATTTATTGAATAAGTATTATATATGCATATATTGAATTAAAATTTTGAAATGACATCGCGATGATACTTGTACGATACGTTTCATGGATAAAACCAATAGGCACTCCGGTATGAAATTCATAACTAAAATATGTACTTGATCGCCAAGTCAATATATTAAATAGAATATTATCTTTCATCCAACAAAGAAAAAAGAATCTAATAAATCTGCATGTTAAGTAAAGCAATCAAAGATAAATTGCCATTCATACTTTTGTACCTATTCTAGATCATTATTAATTTTTTATCCCCATAAGGAAAACTTTTCGATTTTTTTGATCATAGCTAACATATCAAATTCAAAGAAGCAGGTTTTATCTCTAATTTTGTAGAATCACTATCTAAAATATCTCCATATTTTTTGCAATCTAAATTTGAATTTGTTTTTGAATTTGAATCACTTTATTTTTTGCAATCTAATTTTTCGTAATTTATGCTTTAGTATTACCTCTATCTAAATATTTATTTTTTCAAGTTTCCAATATTCTTTAACTCCACACAGAGACATATACTGAATCTTCCTGTAACACTTTTTTTTCCTTTTTGTTATGTTTCATTAATCACTATATATGTTGTTTTACTGCAAAGACTTTTGAACACCTCTAATTCTCTTCTTTTCTTTTTTTAGAGGAAAATATTGCTTTAAAAGGCGTACATTTCTCTATCTCCTTATATCTGTCTTTTCGTAAGACTCTAGCAATTGGTTATCGTTTGTGAAAGTTGAAGTCATGGGTATCTTTATGTGGAACAACATTAATTTTTTAGGCAAAAAATCTCTTTTATCCTCTTTTTTGTATTTATGTTCTTACTTCTTCTTATTCCTAATTTCTTCTACATTGTACCACCACCATTGCACAATTTGCAACCAATCATCACCGCCGTCACAACAACACCACCACCACCACTACCGTATAGACCCAACACCACCACCATAATCACGGCTACTATAGCACGTCACCAATACAGATTCCCATTCACCACTCAAAATCCATCACCATCATTGTTGTATCTAACCCACCATTACCACCAATATCTCGTTTAACTTCAAGATAGGTTAGGTTTGTGTTATTGAATTCTTGTCATTAATCGCCACAAACTACACCTCTCCTCTTCTGGCAACGGAGGAAGATCTTGATAAAACTCATATTTATGTCTTGTAGTATCGATTAACAAGTACGTATGTTTTGTTTCTTGCCTTTGATCCTTGTGGTGGTGGGTCGCTAATGTGGATGACGAGGTTGTTGTACTTTTATGTTTGTTTCAGAACACATGGGATGCACCTCCCTTTTTTCGACTACCTTTAACCGCTGGAGAAGTCAACATGGCCACCTCATCTATCTTTTTGCTTTGGCTCCACACTAATCCAAATCTTTGGCTCCAAGAATGAGCCTTTGGCTTTATGTCTAATCCCCACCGTAGCAAACCACCTCAAAAAAAAATTTCAGAAGGATTTTATGGAGTTCTTTAAACGAGGAAAAAATTGAGAAATGACTCTAAAATTGTCCGAAGGACGAGTAATCTATTCAAAACAGGAAATGGGTTTAGGGACTAAGTTATGTAACGGGAAGGTACTAGACACCCGTTACAACCATTCGGGTCTTTACTTCATTTTTATTCATTTTTGGCCTTGAAAACATTTAAGATGTAAAATGTGCAATAACACTAACCAAGTTTATCTTTATATTTCTGGCTTGAAGTCGAGATCAAGGGTTGAATTGCCAACGTATCCAGTCGGACCAACCGGAATCAAAAGCATCGTAGTTCTACTTTGATCCTACGAGAGGCGACCTACATTTCGGTCTTAGACTTGAACTATGAAATGAAAAGACTGCTTTTGAGTTTTTATGTGACAGAAATGTGATTGCGAGGGAAAGAGAATTGTTCTAGACTACCACATTACAACTAGCCAAGAAAAGCAATAAAATGTACCCCTCGAATGCATTTGCCTAAAAGACTCGGGAAATTTTGAGACGGATCCTCGATACAAGTGACCTAAGAATATGAAGATGAATTTAAATTTCCCCAAGAGATAGTCTACCGTTTCTAAAAGAGAAACAGTATAAAAGCTCTGGCGAGAAAAAACTTGTCCTTGAAAATGAAGGTCAGGGGTTTTATTTATAGGGGTCTAGGATGCTAGAAATGGTAAAGATTACTATATCAATATCCGATTTGATGATAAGACATAATATTTGATAAAAAAAATACCGATTGACAAAAGTCAATGAACCGACAGGTTTTTTGAAAATCGGCCACTTTATCCCATGATCTAAATATATTTTTTTTCTAAAATTTCAAGACATTATCTAACCCTAGTTCGATAATTATCTTGATTTTATTAGATGAGATGTACCAGATTTGGGAATCATCTCTATATCTATATATCTCAGAAGATATTTTTCAAGACATGTAGTCAATCACAATTTCTTGCCCTTAACTTGGGTTAAATCTAACTAACGTAATTGGTTTAATCAGACTCTAATTGGACAGGACTCCGACTAGATTGGACTGGACTGGACTCAAACTGGATTAGACTGGACCCCTTATTGGACTTAATTAAATAGATTAAGCTCATTATATTATTAGACTTATGCCTATGGTAATAATAATAAACTTGATTAAATAGATTAGACTCATTATATTATTAGGTCTAGGCTTATAATAATAATAATAATAATAATAATAATAATAATAATAAACTTAATTAAATAGATTATGCTCATTATATTATTAGGCATGTGCCTATAGTAATAATAGTAAACTTGATGAAATAGATTATGCTCATTATATTATTAGGTTTAGGCCTATATTAATAATAATAAACTTAATTAACAATAAAGTCCAATAATCATTAAAAAGACTACAAAAATAGGGTGTCTACACCCACCTCTTCTTTTATAAGTAAGGCCATTCGGCCATCACACACCAACACAAATTTTCTTCTCCCACCCGAAGCTCTCTCTCTCTCTAGTGTTACACCATTTTTTTTACACTTTGCTATTCTAAATGTTACATATTTTGATATTTGTATGAGTTGTGGAAGAGGATCGTCAACAGGGTTGTTCATGAGTCCCCTTTGCAAATGCATACAATTGAAGCTAGAACTATATACTAATTATGGGGGTGCGTGCCGTGAAGCCTATTGTATCGAGTCGAGTCACTGGTTTTGGAGGAAGGAGGGGGATGCAATCAACCTCTGTAGTTTAGTGAGATTGTTCCTATTTATTGTAACGTGTTATTGTTTATTTAGTGTAATAATACTTGTTGTATTGTGGAAGAAAGTATAATTCCATTCTATATTTATTTGCAAAATGGTCATATCCAACATTCTAAAAGATAGTTTACAAATGGAATTGTAGCTTGTCGTGCAAACGAAACTTTATTCTGAATGCAAGCCGACTAGACGTTTTGATGAAAATAATGAAAAGTTATGATTTTGTATATCTTGAATTTTTATAAGATCTATTTTTTTTTCCTTTCTAAATGAGCATGTGCCCGATTCCAATTTTGAAAATTATGCTCAAGCCTTAGAACTATAAAAAGATGTTAATAGATTTTTTCTTAGTACTCTTCATAATGCTTTATCCAATGATCTATATGACATTTATAATCGTTTTACACTTGCTAAAACTTTACGGGATGAATTGGTCAGTTAGTATGAATGTGAGAATGAAAGCATTAAAAAGCTGTTAACTTTTCGCACTATCAAATAGTTGATGATAAAAGCATAGAAACTTAAACAATGATTTTCAAAATATCATAAATGATTTAGCAAAAATGTGACATTTTACCTGAAAGGTTTAAGCTTAATGTCTTGTCAAAAAATTGCCTAACTCTTGGAAAGAATTTAAATTGAAATCTAGACAAAAAAGGCATGCATTTTCTCCGTAGGAAACCATAGTCTATATTAAGGTTGAGCCTTAAAATAGAAAATCGCAAAAGACCGGTAGTGCTAAGGAAATTATGTCTAAGATTAACATGGTTGAAAGTAGACCAGTTGGACCCAACAATCACAGAATAGGGGATGCGATCATAAACCTTATGGAAGATCCCAATCTAACAACAATAATAGAGGTTGAGTATCTAATCCACAAAATTGATAGAAGAAAGGCGAATGCTTTGTTTGAAGATTAAAACGACATTATGCAAATGTATGTCATAAGCGACCAAAACAACAACAGTTACCAACATCGCCATCACAATATAACAACATAAGCGCTCCACCAAGGGCTAGAGCAAACATTGTTGAGGCAGATGATGATGCCATTCTAGCTGTGGTGTCAGAAGTGAACATGATCACGATAATAAAAGGATTTGCTTTAGACTTGGGTACCACTAGGCACATTTGTGTTAACCTAAATATGCTTACTTCCTACTTAAAGGTGGAGGACATATGCATGTATGTTGGGACAATAGGTTTGTATCGGTTGCTGGAAATGAAAGGATAGCTCTCAAATTCATTTTTAGTTTCCCTTTCATTTTCTGATGTGCTTCGTGTGCCGATGATCAAGCACAACCTTGTGTCAGTATAACTACTCGATAAGGCCAGATCAAGACTCTGTTCTGTGGAATGTATTGTAACTCTAACAAAAAATAAAGTCTTTGCCTGTAAAGGCTATCTTGACCAAGGCCTTTGTATACTTAATGCTGCTAAATTGCATAATGAAATGCATCATCTTCTTTCGCTTACTTGATTGACTCTGCTAATGTGAGGCCTGGAACTTGGACGTGTATTATGGGAGCATAAAGAAAATGAAAGAGATGAATTCAATCACTAATTTTAACGAGTCTAATATAGACAAATTTGAAATTTGTGCTAAAACTAAAAGTATCAAAAAAGCATGTAAATTTGTCATAAGAAAAAGTGAACCCCTTGTTTTACTTTATAATAAGTTAGGTAATTTCAAACAAATCATGACCAGAGGTGGTAAAAGTTGTATGTGTTTATTTTTTTATTAATTGCTATAAATTCACTAGACTTTATTTATCAAGAACAAAAGGTGAAGCTCTTGAAATGTTAATGAACTTCAAGTCTGAATTTGAAAATTAGAAGGATAAGAAACTTAAATAGTTTAGAAGAGATAAAGGTAATAAATATGACTCTAATCCGTATGGTAATTTCTGATTAAAAAATGGCATAATTCATGAAGTAACTCCACCTTATCCACCTGAATCAAAGGAATTGCTGAGAGAAAAAATAGAACTCTAGAAGATACGATGAATGCTATACTTGTTAGTTTTGAGTTACCCATCGACCTGTAAGGGGAAAGCCATTCTCTCGGCCTTCACATACACCGGGAAAACACCTTATCAAATTTAAAATGGTCATGCTCCTAACTTAAAGTAGTTGAACTTGTGGGGTGCTTGGTAAATGCTACATTACCTGAGCCTAGAAAGATAAAATTGATTCTCTAACTAGTGACTGCATCCTTATTGGTGCTTCTAGTAGTATTGCATATATATATATATATATATATATATATATATATATATATATATATATATATATATATATATATATATATATTTCTTGCCATTGCAAGTGATTCATGAAGCTAATACCATTATCGAATCAACAAATGCTTCTTTCTTTGAGAATATTTTTTCTACGAAGAATAAGGTGCCTAGGATTGTTGATGAGCATGCTAGTATGTGATAATCCTACTGATGAAACTCAAGAATTACGAAGAAGTCAAATGAGAACTGAAACCAATTATAGTGATGATTGTTATGTGTACCTTGTTAATGATGAACCATTATCATATCAAAATGCTATAATTTTTACAGATGCACCTTTTGGATAAAAGCCATTAATAATGAATTAGAATAATCATGTCTAATCATTCCTGAGAACTTGTAGACTTTCCTTGTAAGAGTAGACTTATTGGCTGCAAATGAGTCTTTAAGAAAAACCTGTAACCAGATGGTTCAATTTAGAAATGTAAGGCACAACTGGTGGCTAAAGGTTATAAGAAAAAGAAGAATGTTGATTACTTTAATACATATTCTCGTGTTACTAAAATGACATTTGTTAGAATATTATTTGTCATTGCTCCATATATAAACTTGTTGTGTATCAAATAGATGTTAAAACTGTTTTTTTCTAAATGGTGATTTAGAAGAAGAAATATATATGGAGTAACCCGACAAATATGTGCTCCCAGATAAGAAAATAAAGTTTGTTAATTGGTCAAATCCTTATATTAATTGAAACAAGCTCCTAAATAATGGCATGAGAAATTTGATATCATGACTAACTCTGCTAAATTTTTGGTTAATAATGATGATAAGTGCATTAATTGATGTATTAATGATAGTGCTATCATTATATGCTTATAGGTTGATGATCTCCTTAAATCTAGAATAAGTATTGTTATTGTGCATGCTACTAGAGTATTTTAGCATCAAAATTTGACATGAAAGATATGGGTACAACAAATATTATTTTGTGAATCAAAATTTTGAGGCATGATGATTACATAATATTATGACAGTCACACTTTGCTTAAAAACGTGTTGAGAAAATATGAGCATTATTATTGTAGTTATTTGTCTTCACCTCATGATATGAAAATATACCTTGTGAAAATTTGTGGTGACCATATTTGACAAATCAACATGCATAAATGAATCATACTCATCCTGATGTTGCATATGCAATTGGCGGATTGAGTAGGTATACTCATAGTCTTAGTGAGGACCACTAGAATGCAATATCTAGGTGTTGAGATATTTGAGAGGCCCCTTGATTATGGACTAACTTATGGTGGTCATCCTTCTGTGCTTGAAGGTTATTGTGATGCTCACTAGATTTTAGATTCAGATAAGCTTAAGTCCACTAGTGGATATGTCTCCATAGGAGCAATCTCTTCGAAGTCGTCCAAGCAAACAGTTATCGCTAAATCCACCATAAAATCGGAGTTGATTGCCTTGGAAAGGGCTTGTTCTGAAGCAGAACCGCTTAGAAGTTTTTTGGTTGATATAGCCTTGTGGAGTAAACCTAGTCTCCTTTGTGAATGCATGCAATTAGAATAATATTATAGCTAATTTTGGGGGTTACATGGCGTAAAACAAATCGCATCGATTGGTTCTAGGGAGGCGTCAATCAACCTTTTGGGACAAAGGTCGACTTGATTCTGTAGCTTGGTGAGATTGTTCATGCTTTGTTTGTAACGTGTTATTGTTTATTTGACATTGCAATCCTCATTGTATTGTGCATGAAAATGTGATGCCGTTACAGAATTATTTGTAAAAGATTTATATGCAATAAATATTAGTAGTTAAGGTGTTGGGTTTATTTGATGGTAGTGGTGCTAGCCAGGGTTGGTCTGTTGGAGTTGGTGATAATGGTGGAGAATAGAGAAATGAGAATTTTGACTTCATCAACGTCTTCACCGTCTAGAGTAATGATGAGTCAAAGAACACCATGAATTGATGGGTGCTGGAGCAGAATGTGCTGGTTCACTCTCTAGCAGAGGAGTGGCATGCTTGGTGGTGGTGGTTGTTGATGAGGATGAAAGTTTTTGAGTGATGGCAGTGGGTTTAGTGTAGTTGTGATGGCAGTGGGTCTCGAGTGAGATGATGACGGGGCGGCGATGATGGGTGGTTTTGCTACGTTGTTGGTGACAACGGCTATTCTTAGTTACACACTTCAAATTGTGCCTTTGTGTAAGAATCTGACTTTTGGGACTGACTTCAAAGTAGTTATTAAAGATAAGCAAAACAAAAGAAATAAGATAGAGTAAAAAAAATGACCATAAATCATAGTGTATTTTTTCATTTGCCCCTTGTACTTTATGACATGACAAGTACATATGCTCTTTTGACGGTTAATGGTACTAGAAATTGACGCTTCAAAAAAAAGTTATTAATTAATTTAAGGAAAAAAGAGATCAATTATTGTTCATATGCGCGAAATATATACTACTTATAATGAAAATATCACTTTTAGTGTAACACTTATTTTAGTGTTACACTAAAAGTGATTCTGATGCTGACATGTATATAAAGTAAAGACTTTTTTTTTTTTTTTATAATAACCCATCCTATTTACACAAATTTAGACTACTATCAAGATAAAACTTAGACAACCATAAACGTAAAACTGTAAAAAAGCTACTAGCCCACTCTCTATTATCTCTTAGAATGTTGACACTTGACATCATAAAATTATTTTTTAATAAACACACAATATAGTATATTGAATATTAGATAACTACCTAAACAGAAATTCGGTTCTTAAAATTTGAAAATTTTGTAAAAAATATAGTCAAAATACATCCAGATGACCATACTTGAAATTATATAAAATAATTTAATTTTTGCACGTGAAATGCGTGTGTCACGATGAATGGCAAAAAAAAAAAAAGCTTAGATAATATATAAGTACTTATAGTGATATATTTGGTTTTTATAATTTAAAATTTATTTTACCAAATGCGATAATAAACATTTATATGTGATGCTTGCTTTTTTACAAAAATTATACCATTAACTTAATTTTTATTCACACATATTGCGTCTGCTAAGTGATTCGTACTATATATAAAGGAAAATTTTCTTTTGGTGTTACATAACTACCCACTTAGAATGTTGACACTTGATATCCTGTAGTTTTTTTCCCTTAAAAATGACACAAAATAGAAGTTTAAGTAGCACATATCTAGACATGTCTTGATTTTTATGTATAGTATTTACAAAATTGATTCGATTGATAGACTCTTAGCCAAACAAACACCCAATCTATTTGGTTAGAATTTTTTATTTATTTTTATACCAATCTAATTATATGTCAAAAGTTTATTAGCGAGAGGATTAGCTTTTATATTGGCCAGAAGATCAGCTTTTCTATATTAAGTTTTTGCAAAAGTCCCAAATTATTAAGTCACACTAACCATGGAAACTTTCACAACACCCACCTCTCCCACTTCCAAACTAAAAACTTCGGTAGTTACTTCCTCTTCTCCAACTGTTATGAGTTTTCAACTACCTTCTTAACCAACAAAGCTCTTTATCAGTATCGGCAGATTGACAACATAGGGGGCTTTAAGTTGATCCTAACCCGTACGGAGTACTGCAAGATTGTCAAGGTTATTAAAGACCAACTCAAGCAGAAAGAAAGTTTGTTTCAATACCTTTAGGGACCCATTGCTGATAGAGTCTTTGGAGACCCACGTTTTTCTTGGAAAAAGTATTAGACTAAGAACAAACTTTGGCTGCTACCCCGGTTGTAGGAATTTTCCTTCAATTCCATATATAGTGACAATTAATAGCAGCTAAAACTTTTATGTTTACACTTTCAGCGACAACTCTTAACAGAATTTTTTAGCGTCACTAAATAAAAGCCATTAAAAATATTTAACAACCATCAATTGTCGCTATATGGGGGGGGGGGGGTATGAAGAAAATTCCTTCAACCCGGATAGCAGCCAAAATTTTTTCTTAGACTAATAACACCCATCTTCCTTGAAAGTTTCATCCACACTTGCTTACCCATGTTTTCCCATGCATTCCCATGCATGTTGCTCTTATTTAAGCTTAAGTTGGATGATGCAATGCACTTGAAGGAATTGCTTTCATATTATCATTCACGTACATATTCTGAGGAAATGATGCAATGCACTTGGATGAATTGATTCAATATTATCATCTATGAACATATTCTATGGAAATGATCGTAGCCCTTTTAGTATGTTTTGAGATATTTTTGGTGTAGGATAAGGCTTCATTAGTTGAACTAATTTTTGAATTTTAATAACTGATTGTATATATTTCTATCTATGTTCCGAACAACGAGAAACTGAACAACTGCTCCAAGGGGCATTGCTTACTCATCTATCATAATTTAGACAGGTTTTACGAGATAATCTTTAATACTTTTTTTCACGTGGTATTATTTCGTTTTCATTATTTCTTGATGACTTTGCGATTTGTTCAACATGCATATGACATCCCTCATTATCAAACGTGCATGCAAGCTTATTCAAAGCCTCAAAGCACTGCATTGCACATTTGCATCAGTAATTTTTTTTTTTGGTTAAACCACTGCACCACACATTTGCATTAGTAATTTTTTTTTGTTAAACCAAGTCTAAAGTGGTGCTGTGTACAAGCCCCGTGTGTGAGTGCAGTGGGGTTGGGGGTTGGGATGTATGTGTGTGTTTGTTTGTTGGGTCTCTATTGCTATGTTGTGGGGGGTCGTCGGTACTAGGTTTAGCGAGTTATGCGGTAGCGGGTGTGTTACTGTGATTGTGGTGGGCTACACTGGGTTGTGGGGGTTGTTTGGGTAGGGGATGGGTTGTGGGTAGCAGTGGTGAGAGTCGTGGGTGTGTTGTCCATGTTGTTGGAGGTTCGTGTTGGGGGGGAAGGGCGGTAGTGTGACCATGGTAGACTAGGGGTCCTCATGGGTAGTGGGGTTTAGCGGGTGGTGGGTATGTGTACTGTGAGTGTGGTAGGCTGGGGGTCATTGTGAATAATGGGGTTTAGCAGTGGTAGGGGTGGTGGGTGTGTTAGTGTAACTGCGGTGAGCCGGGGTAAGGGGGTAAGGTTGGGGTGGCGGTGGTGGGGGTCGTGGGTTGTGTTATCCTTATTGAGGGTCTTGGAAGAGTTGTGGGTAGCCGGGTGGTGGGGTGATAGGTGTGTCCGTGTTGTGGGGGTCAGCTGAGTTATAGGTAACAGAGGTTACTCTGTGTGTGTGTGTGTGTGTGTGTGTGTGATAGAGAGAGTGGAGGTGGGGGGAGGGGTTCTCGTGTTATGGAGAGTCGTGGGTTTAGCGAGGTGGTGGGTGTGTGTTACTGTGACTGTTTTGGCCTGAGGCCTAGGGGTCGTGGGTAGCGACGGTGGTTACTCTGACTCATGGTTAGGGGTCGTGGTTGTTGTGTGGTCTGAGAGGGGGGGGGGGGGGAGGGGGTGTGAGGAGGTCTATGTGTTGGTTTCTTTGTGTGATGGCATGTATGTGGAGCAAAGGAGCAAGGATATGTCATTTTCCATAATTAATACGGTGGCTAGGGTAAAACATAACAAAGTTGAGATAGTAGAGTTGGATAAGAATACGGACAAACGTAGATTGTCAAATTCATTCTTTCTTTCTTTTTGTAATTTACATTCTTTCTGAAATTTTGGGAGTACTTTTTACTGTACCTTCTATTCTCTTATTAGTTTAATAGCATGATTAAATTTTTGTGAGTGACTTTTTGCAACAAGATTAAGTTCATTTGCAACAAAAGACCGTGGAAATATTTATGTGACATTTCGATCCCTTTCTATAGTTTGTGAACTAGACTTATTAATCATTTTTAGGGTTGTATACTTTGATTACTTTTATTTATAAGTTTGTATACTTTGACCAGCCGAGCATTGCATTTACTTTGTTTATATGTTTGTATAATTTAACTACTTTGGTTAAAAATTATTTTGCATTGTTGTATGGTTAAGGATTGATATCAATAATAATGCACCCGTGTATAGCACGATGTTTTCGCTTGTAATTTAAAATTTATTTTAAAAAATGTGATAATAAATACTTATAGGTGATGCTTGATCTGTTTAATAAAATTCATGTTATTAAACTATATAAGAGGTTGTGTTATATATAGTCAAATTACTTCCAAAAATCATTCTTGATATTACGATTTCATGATATTAAGCGCGATAAAAAAAATCCTATTTAACTCTATTTCTACATTCATGTTATCAAAAGTGATAATAAAAACTTATATGTGATGTTTAATTTTTTTTAACAAATTTATATTATTAACTTTATTATTGTATACGCATCGTATATGCTACGAATTATATTAAAGGAAAAAAAAAAAGCAAAAGAGAGAGAGAGGAAGAAAATGGAAGAAAAGGAAGACCGAAGAATATAGTAAATCTACGAAATTGGACCCGCTTAAACGACACCGTTGTGCAGCATAAAAGTTTTCGGTAACATAAAATTCGCCCGGTGCGGAAGTTAAAGAAGTGAGTAGAAGAGAATCAGCAGAAGAGTGCACAGCAGCACCCATGACATCCATGGCGGATGCTGACTCCATCTTCTCCCAGAAGAACTCCCGTCTCCCGGACGACACCGTTTTCTTCTCCATCTACCCCGACTCCTCCCTCCAATCCCCAAACCCTAACTCCACCACCACCACCACCGCCGCCGAACTCCAATCCCTCCACCTCCAAATCCTCCAAGCCCTCTCCCCCTACACCGCCAACTACATATGGCAACACGAGCCCTTCACCCTTTCAATCCCCACCCCCGCCTCCACCAACGACGTCCCCCACCTCCACGGCAAGCTCCGCTTCGGCGACAACATGGAGGACGAGTGGTTCGCCGTCTTCCTCCTCTTCCAAGCCTCCCGTCACTTCCCTAACATCTCAGTCCGCGTGTGGGACACCGACGGCGAGTTCCTGTTAATCGAGGCCGCTTTCCATCTCCCCCGCTGGGTCAACCCCGACACCAGCACCAACCGCGTCTTCATCCGCCGCGGCAGTCTCCACATTGTGCCCCTTACTGACTTCCCTTCCGCTCCCACGCTGCGCGAATCGCTAAAGTACGTAATCGAGTCAGAGGGAAAGACGAAAGCTGACGATTCAGTGCAGATAGCGATACAGAATAGAATTGGGGAGTATCCCGAGCGGGCGTGCCGGAATATGCACAGGGTTAGGGTTAGGGTTCCGGTGAAGGTAGCGCAGGTGTTGAGGCACGAGCCGTCCTTGATTTCACTCGCGGTGGAGGGGTTTTATGACCGGGATGTGGATTCGATGAAGTTGATTGCCACGAGAATGGAGAGGTTTTTACCGAATGGAAGCAGTGAGGAGCTTGTTGAGGCGAATGTGGTGATGTCGAGGGCGATGTACGCGCAGCTGGTGCAGCAGACGTTCCAGGCGCCGAAGTGGTATCCGATGCCTGCCAGAGGTGCCGGTGGGGCAGCGTATGCGGAGGCAGAGCTGGGGATGAAGATTGCTTGTGGGTTTGAGATGGTTTATCGGATGAGGCTGCGGGAGGGAGTTGAGGGGAAGGGGAGCACGTGGGAGGTGTTCAGGCAGAGCTTGGAGAGGAGTGGGTACTTTGAGGGGTTGCTTCCTGGGTCAAAAGAGTATCAGCGGTTGATGGAGAGTGCTGAGGAGTACTACAGGAATAGTGCGTTGCAATCTAGAGCCAGGTATGTTTTCTTGTGTTTATAGGATTTAGTTGAGGTCAATTCTGATGAATGGTTGAATTTAACTCTAAAAATATAAATGAGCTTACATGTTATATTTGAGTGTTTGTGTAATGTGTTCCTTGAGGTTTTGGGGATTCAAAATGTCTATTTGGCAAATCCCTTTGGTGTTGGCCGGAGCCATTGACGCTGGAAAAGACACCTTAAGTGTTGTTGATATCTTGTGCAGTTTCTCCATATAAAAGGGTTTCCTTCCTTGTTGATGCCTCATTTTGGGGAAATAAGCTCTGCATAACAGAACTGTAAAATCCAATTAAGTGATACTAACATATTTCTAGGCTTTGAATTCCAGTGTATGCGATCTTATAGGCGACGTCTGAGCACAAAAAGTTTTGTTCAGCTTGTAATCACTGTTACATTAAAAGGTTGAGGATATACTATCACTATTCACGTATACTATCTTCTAGGAATTAGGCTGGGCATAACAGCTTCATTTGGTTCCTACTAAGTAAATGAAAGAAAACTTCATGCATCATTGTTTTCCACCCCTGGAGTAACAAATTGAGCAGTAATATTATACATAACTGTGTATGTTTTGTTGGTGTTGTTTACTACCGCTGCTACTATTGTTACCTATACTAATCTGCTTTAAGTGTTACTATTATGGCTGTAAACTTTTCCAGGTATGCATGGTTTTGTTATTGTATTTTAATCAGTGGTACAACTAGTACTGATATGCTACTGTCGTTCCAGTGAAATGATGAGTGCTCCAGTGAGACGCATAGATGAGATTCTTGCTCTTCCGCACTCTGCTGATGATTTTAGGGGTGGGGAGCTTCCTCCTTCAGACGATGATTCATGGCTCTACAATGGTGAGGATGAATTAAATGCTGCTCTTCTGGAGAGACAGAAGGAGTTGGAACTCTATAACTTGAAACATAAAAAGAAACAGAAGTCTAAAGAGCATCAGGATGCTTCTCCTTCATCTAGCTCGAATTTAGATGATAGCGGTCTTGGTGATATAGCAAAATCTATGCAAGCGTTTGTCCATAAGATGTCGAGCTATAAGGGTGCAGAGGTTCCGGATAGCAGGTTAGTCTACTTCATTAGTCTTCTTTTCTCCACAATTGCTGTGTGAATTGTGTTCCGTTTTTCTTTTGGATGTAAAACTGCCTACTTGAGGCTTTTTTTTTTTTTTAATTTTGTAACCTGAGGTCGTCGGTGTAGTGATAAGACCTTATGGCAAAGTTTTTTTTTTGGTGTCTAACCAGATCATTTGGCAATGCAAAGAGTAGGCAGGTATGGAGTTGGGTCTCTTGAGTAGAAGAGTAGATATTATAGATTCACTGGCCTATGGATAAAGTGGATCCCCCTACAACAGTCTTGATACAAAATAGAAAGAAAGATCATGCACTTATACGTGTGGTATGGACACGTGCAAGCAACTGCACTGAGATATCGGTTGGAGAGAGAACGGAGATTGAATAGGGTGTGGTGTCTGAATAGAAAGATGAAGAAGTTTAGGGTTTGTGGGATTTTATTTTTAAACATTTTGTTGGCACTATACTCAATTCAAAATTAAAGTTTGATTTGAAACCTCATGCCCAAAATTTTTATTTTTCTTCTTTTTATCATAATATTGTGCATATTGTGCGTGGGTGGGGTGGTGCATTGGAGGGTTGGAGGGAGGTTATTGATGCCGTATTGGACCATATCACCTTCATTGCTTGTAGCTTAGTAGGCTGACTGTGCCTATTTTCACTAAATTTAGCACCTTATTCTCTGTGGCAATGCATCATCTTTATGTTGCATGAACTTTTTCTTCTTGGCATTGACACACGTGCGTGTCTAGACTACTGGCCAAGGCACAAGGCCACACGCCATGCTTGTGCGCATAAGAATGAGCAATCTAATTTTTCTTAAGTTCCCATTTACACTCCAATTGCATGAGCCATGTACATTTAGCAATGGACTCATTGCTAAGAAGCCATGCAAATTTTGTGAACCAGATCTGGGTAAATTCAAACCCTAGTGGTTTTTCACTATCATCATTAAGTCGGATTACAAAACATTAGCAAACTTCATTACTCAAAATGAAGAAAAATAAACATAAGCAAAAAGTAAGCAACCCAACGTGCAAAAAAGAGAAAACTGAAAAAAAAAATCAGAAATGAGAGCTAGTTTCTCAGTTGAATTTACATCACCTAAATTACATTATAAGGAACTAAAAAAAAATAATATTGATACTCAGTTTAGTAGTAATAAGCTTCAGAAAAACAATTATTGACGACACAGACTATCCAAAACACAAATTGTAGTATTGAAGCCAAACATGAGAATAATGATACAAGAATTATCTAATTCTCATCCCAAATGTGGTTCTTCTTAATAATAGATCATACTTCCATTATGAAGATATAAAATAGTTGCTTACTAATTCCTAACAGAGTAGCGTTTTCACGGAGTTCTTCGTCCAGGGCGAGTTACTCAAACTATTTGTTAACTGTCAAATGCAGTTTTTGTTTTCAAAATTTATTTCCTTTCCTATTTATCCCCTAGTTTTTGCCATGTGGAAGTAAAACTTGATGTAGTATGCATACACATGTAGGTGCATGGTTCTGCATCGAGTTTATCTTCCAACATGTCTCTTGTCACGATGCATGTGGATCAAATAGGTCATTTGTTAAAGAAAAAATGTTCTTGGAGTGGGAAGGCAGCTTCGTTGGGCGTGTTAACTGCCTAAATATCATCTCTTCTATCCCCCTAATTTTTCTCCATTTTCTTAATATTATTTTTTCCATCTTTTGATGCCACATGTGGACCATTTTAGATGGGAACTTGTGTAACACCAAAACTGGTGTTAAACTAACTTGGCTATTCCCTTTCTAAGTAGTATAGATAGACATATGTTTATTTTTGTGTTTGTGTACTTAAATATGTGTGTGTTTCTTGGGCAGAAATCAAAAAGCTGTGGACCTGGATGCGGACCGTTTCATGAAAGACATAGAATCAATAATGAAATATTCCAGTTCTGAAAACATCAACAGTGATGTTGATATTGATGAAGGTTCCTCCTCGGACATGGAATTTGGTAAGAACTAAGCTATGACTCATTGTTATTTGAAGCCATTCTGTTGCCTAAGTTCTTTCTATGGGCGAGGGAAGTATATTCTTATGATTTATGGAAATATCTTCAATCCCCTCCACCATCACCCCCTGCTCCACTTCTTAGTCTTTACGAATCCTTCTTCTTCTTTTTTTTTGGTTCAGATCTCCTTATTACTTTGTTAGTGTTGCCTGCATTTTATCTAGCTGATTTAGGCCTTACCTTGTTTTGGATGTATGTGTACTTGTAGTCGTACTTAGCTTTAGCATGAGCCTGGAGGGGCAATAATGTGTGTGGCTGTGGATAAGTGAATTTGTCAAAGAAAAAGAACGGAGTTTTAATAGGTTAGCATAAATACTGGATGAGCTTTAGCTTGTGGTGGCACAGGACTACAGACTCTAGAAGGCCATTGGTTCCAAGTAGTGAAAAACAACTTTTTCCTTAGATAGTTCAATGTTTTGCCTGCCAGTATCATATGTCATCACCAGTTAAACTGAAATTCACTAAGTATCATATATCGCTTCATTTGTTGGTATGTGCTGCTATTCTATATTTGTGATAAATGCATAGACCTGTATGCATGAAGCAATCTAGGGTGCATAATTGGTTTGCTATCCCAAGGAGCAAATTTAGTAGATAGCATTAAAACTGTTAATCGTATGTGCCTTCGTTGGAAAGATTAAATTTGGCCTTCTGTTAAGAATTTCCGAAAGAATTTAACTGAACAACTCTCGAAAAGTATGTGATTTGTACTACAAGTTGTAAGGATCAATCGAGTGCGAGCCATTCGTCTTGCTTGTGAAGTTGTGCATTTAGAGCTTGTGTATAACTTGGTATTCATGAAACCCCAATCAGCATATTAAGTACTTCTGTCAGAGGTACAGAAAGCCATTTTTGTATGCTTCGTGTGTACATGGGGTGCATTTGATACCTATATGTAGAGTTTTTTTGCACAAGAAAGGTACTAAATGATCAGAGTATTTGGGTATGCTGGCGTATTTGTTGCTTCAGTTTTATTTTTCTGGACTTCACGGTTTTTATAGAATCTAAACGTGCAGATGATTTTGACTATGAGAGCGATATTTCTGAGCATACTGAGAATAATGAAGAGGGTGCAGAATCTTTTATGCATAGCTATTCTGATGCTCTAAGTAAGGAGCTGAAGACCACGACTCTTGACAAAACTTTCATCCGTGCAAATGACCAAGTGTTTAAGAATGGGGAGGTCAGTAATTTTCATTCTTCTTTCTTATTTTATCTTGGTTCAGCGTCACCTGAGTTGCGGACTCCTACTTGGTTTGACCACCCTACCCTACGAATCATGAAAGAAAAAGGAAAGGAAAGAAAAGAAAAAAAGAAGAAGAAGATAGATACAAAAGGGAGAAAATAATTTTCATTTGAAAAAAGACGGGTGAGCAGCAAGCATTCTCTTTTGTTATCCCTATACTTGTCACGTAATTGAGGGTAACTCTTATGTTGCCTCTTGATGATATTGACATCTTTTTCTGTTCTTGAGCTTTTTCTTTGTCTGATATTTTGTTTGCATGTCCGACTACAGGGAACATCAAATGCCTCAGGGCAAATGGACGAGGAGTTCACCCCTGTGGACGTGGATGTGAACCTTGTGAAAAGCTTTCTTGATTCGTTTTCTTCTCAAGAAGGACTTCCTGGCCCTGCTTCCAATTTGCTGGGGCTTATGGGTCTCCAGCTCCCACAAGATGCCAAGAAGGAGAAATGATATCCTTTATCCCTTAAAATCAGCTTGTTCGGTTGTAGGTATGACGCACTCGGGTTTATGTAATTGTTGTATGAGGTATGCCCTTTGCTCCAGCCCCAGTTGCTGTTGAACTTGTCTATTCTCGTGTAAGCTGGAATATGTTAAGAGCAGTTGGTCCAAATTGTGTTTGCTTTTCCTTTTTGAGTTGGGAAAGTAGACGCAAATAGGTAGCACTTTTTTTTTTTTGGTCAAAGAGTAGCTAGCACTTATTTAGGTTTTGCTGTGGCTTGTACATAGGCCAGCAGCCAGTGTCCAGCTGTATGCAGGGAAATTTTTATGGTGTATTATAGTGGTTTCAGATATATAGAACATTCTTGTTTTATGATTTGGTATGTAAACATAGTATTGCACGACCAAATTCCTAGTGATCAGGGATGTGCCTATTAATGGGTTCAGTAAAATTTACCCGACATACGGTCATTTTGTACTAATTTTGGCTACTTTGCCGTGTGGAATAGTGGAACGATGGTGCATTGCAGCAAAATAGTCTTTTGGTCTGGTTCACACCCTGGTAAACTGGGTCGATTAGACCAATCCAATCATGGTCCAAGTGTAGAGCATAAGTTAAGATACTGATTGCATGATTTCCCTACGTTCAGGGAAATGGAGAGCGTGGAGGAGAGAAAATGGTAAGCAACCGAAAAGGCTAACGGCTCAATCTCCAAAAGACTCAGCAACCTTGGCCTGAACTTTCAAGCATATTTCATCGCACGTGGCAGCACATAAGGATTTTAGCGGTACATCTTCTCAGAGCATACTAAAAAAGCAGCACTTTTGTTTTGATAAATAAATAAGAGAATGTCATAAATAACGCAAATGTTGTAACTTTAGTCCCTTGAACTATTCTTACATTCTTCATTTGGTCCCTAAACTCCTATCTTTGTTACAATAGTCTCTGTACTTTGCTTCGTCTTTAAATTGGTCCCTCCCTTCACATTTTCAATTCGAATAGTGCATATGCCCATCAAGCGGGCCATTTGAAGTGGCATTTAAGTCCAGCCACAAGCTTTGATCAATTTTTGTTGGGAGATGAAGCGACACATACCAAATGAGACACCTAGAACAAAAATTCATATGAGATCACAATTTGGAAGAATCGAGAAGCAAATCAATAATATTTGCTGTTTTAATCGTTATCCACAAAGCAAAGCAAAGCAACATTTGAAGATCAAGCAAACACGGATTATGTCTCTATGAAGAAAAAGCTTTGATCATGAAGAAACAAATTCCAACACCCTAAGTTTGAATCTGTACAGAATTTAACTTTCTAGGGTTATACAACTAGGTTTAATGATGTGCCCAGTTATAGTTTAGTCATTTGCTTTTGCATGTTTGCTTCTAACGTACATTAATTTGGTGTTTACTTTAAAACTAAGGATTTTTGTCTTGACAAAGCAGATAGAACCTTTTTTACGGGTTTATGCTCGATGTTTGGCTTTTTGATGACCTTGTTGTGGTACTTTGACTATGAATTTGGATTCTTTGTCTGTATCAATGCCTTTGACATATGTCTTTTATACAACTAGTTGGGAGCATGTGCTTTGCACACGAGAATTTGGTCGAGAGTAATTTTTGAAGTGATATCATTAGTTTTTTTAGGATCAAAATAATATAATTCAATTATGTTCTTATAACTTTTGTGACTTATTATACAAGAAATGTATATTTAACGTTCGCAATTGTAATCAGTTCAGTGTTTAAAAATCCTCTTTGTAGTTTTTGGATTAAATACATGTTTGATGGTGCTCTTGAAAAGAAAAACAAATGGAGAAATTAAAAGAATGAATCTGTATCTTTGTTTTTGTAATCCATTAAATTGGTTTATGAAATATACTTAAAATTTGTAATTTTCAAGACTAGCTGGTACTTTGCATTTCAAAATACGAATCTTGTATATCATGCAAAGTACCTGGTCTTCAACTGTAATAACTGAATATATTTTTAGTTCAAATTGGCGCCACATTTAAGTCTTGTTTTTTTTTTTCTCCCCCATTTTTTGATACATATTTAACCCTATTTTTTGGTTTTTCTTTTTTCTTTTTAACAATTTTTTTTGTTTCTCAAGTGAATTTTCACGTATTTCAATTTCTTTTCTTTTTTTATTTTTATTTTTCAGCTTTTCAATTGGTTAATTGTTTCCTAACATAAAAATGCAAGGAAAAAATCACAATTCTCATTGCCCAACTTATTATCCAATGTTTATTTCATTTCAACCAAATTAAAAAGGGAGTAATAAAGGGATTTCTATATTTCTTTCTCATAACACTTTTCATTTCCCAATCTTTAAAATAGATTCATACACTACAAGAAACAGTTGCTTTAGCGCCCGCAGACGGCGGTCGTTAAAGGAATCAATGCTGTCGCTAAAAGGCTTTAGCGACCGCGCTACGGCGGTCGCTAAAACGTTCGCTATAGGCTAGGTCGCTAAATGTTAGCGACCACTTTTAAGAATCAGTCGCTAACATTTAGCAACCGCCAGATGCGGTCGCTAAATGTTTTTTAATTTAAAATTTTAATTTTTATTGAATATTATTATATGTTTGCGACCGAATAAGCGACAACACGTCGCGGTCGGTAAATATTTTTAAAAACTATTTTATTTTTGTTATTTTTTTTGAAAATATATTAAAGTTAGCGACCGCAATTATTTCATTTAGCGACCGCGATGTGCGGTCGCTAAACCTGATTTTGCAAAAAAAAAAATATTCAGGTCAAATAACATGTCCAAAACTAGTATCAATTCATAAGCAATTCACATCCAATCCAATATCAATCCAAGGTTAAATCGGTCCAAAAACTGATTTAACCTTGGTTGAAACGGTTTTGAATGAACGCCTTCATTCAAAACCGTTTCAACCCCCTGTCCCGCATTCATTCAAACAACTTGTCGCATTCATCAAAGTATAGATAAACGTTAATATATGCATTAAAATAATAAAATTCATACAGTTAAGTACCGATGATCAATTCAAAACAATAAAAACAGTCATTACATAAACCAAACCCCTATCTAGATCATTTGCCGGCAGAACGACCAGCCCCGTCATCGTCTTCTTCATTCCTCGATGAAGAAGGCACGTTCGATCCAACAACATCTTCATCGCCCCTGGGGGTCACCAGCACTAGGTTCATTGGTATCGCCCTGCACGAAGCCATACAAATGATTCAACATTATATATCAAATCAAGATCACATATAGAATGACCAAATTACATAAGTACTTGAGAAAATTTGTATTACATGAAGTTTGGGCTCGGACAAAAGATAACCGCCATGGATCATCATCTGAAGGCGCTCATCAAACATTGTGTTGAAGCACGCTTGCTCCGTCGCATCTGCCCGAGGACCGCTACAACTGGTCCCACCTGGTCTGCCGGCTAGCAATGCTCGTGCGGACTAACAAGGGTGGCTGAGTATACGGTCCTTCCCAGTACCCCCCTGTAGCATCTGTAACATAACGAGAACCCGTCCACTGTCTGGCTAGGAGTTGGCTTGAACTCTTTCTCTATATGAACTCTGTATAAGAAAACAACAAAAATGTTAGAGAAATTCTTTTGGCCGCAACCGCGAAAAATGCAATGGGAATACAAGAGTAATACAAGAGTTATGTGCTCACCGCAAACTGCTCGGCGCTCTTAAACACCCACTTCCCATCACTATTCTGGTGTGTGCGCTCAAACTGGCGGAGTCTCGTAGGGGGCCTTATGTCAGGGTCCTCCTCTATCAACCTCAGCTCGTGCACGACTAATTAGGGCTACTTAATGTCCATTGGTGTTAATTAGGGCTGATTAGTGCTAATTAGAGCTATTTAGTGTTAATTAGAGCTAATTAGTGCCAATTAGGGCTAATTATGGATAATTAGCCCATTCAGTGTTGATCAGTGTTAATTAGTGTGATCAGTGTTAATTAGTGTAGATTAACACTAATTAACACTGATTAGTGCTAGTTAGGCGTAATTAGGGCTAATCAGTGTTAATCAATGTTAATTAGGGCTGATTAGGTCTAATTATGGCTATTTAATGTCCATCATGGCTAATCAGGGTTAATTAGGTTGATTAGGGCTAATCGGGGCTATTTAGTGTTAATTATGGATAATATGAAGCTAATTAGGGCTGATTAGTGCTAATTAAGGCTAATCACTGTTAATCGGGATAATTAGGGCTGATTAGCCTATTCAGTGTTGATCAGTGCTAATTAGTATAGATTAGCACTAATTAGTGTTGATTAGTGCTAATTATGGCTGATTAGCCTAATTACTGTTAATTAGTGCTAATCTAGGTAGCACGGACACTGACACTGCATTCGACACCGACCTGGACACCGCAGTGAGGTGTCGGACATGTGTCCGGAGGTGTCGCTAGGTGGCGGAGAGACCATAACTCGACTCATATGAAGTGTCGGTGCTTCCTAGGTGCTAACAGGGCTAATTAGTGTTAATTAGGGTTAATTAGGGATACTTAGGGCTAATTAGAACAATTGCAATAGAACAATTCCAGACAAAGCAACAGTTATCATTCACTGTACACACATAACAACCAACATGAACAGCATAAGCAGAGACTTTTTAAGTACTATAAACTACATCAATATATAGAAGCCAAAGTACAATTATAGATCTTGAGAATCAATGCTTACAAGCAACCCCATTTACAAGAACTTTATATCCAAATCCCTCCTCTTATTGTCCTGACTCTTTCATAGCAATAATTCTTACATCAGGACCATATCACAGAACTTTTGTAGCTAAAAGACACAAGGTTGTCACTGAGATTTTATCCCTAACTCTACTCTTTGAGACGTTTTTAAATATCATGATAAATAATGCAGTCTTTGCTTTTACTGCAAAATTATGTAGGCACACAGACCATATAAAAATCAATTGAGTATAGTAAATATTCTTAAATACCAAACTCATCATCTAATAACAATCACTCATTTTCATATTTGAATATATCCAGTACGGTTCAACCAACTTTTTGGTGGATGTACAATACTCTCAAACTGCATTTTTAACTCACCATAAAAGCATGTAGATCCCATTGTCTTTAAGTTCCCAAAAAAATATTTTAATCATTTTGAAAATCGCATCAGAAATGTTTTCATTCCTTTGACCACTTTGAATAAGGCTCAAGGAAGCCAATTTAGATGAACAATGACCCTTATAATCAAGCTGCACCCATTTCTATATCTTTCTATATTTTCAGATTAGTTGGCAATTAGCAAAACTTTTGGATCCCAAGTGACTACATGATTATTTTCCCATCCCTTTTCTTATTAGCATAGAAGAAACATCTATCAGTAGGAGCTTTTGTACATAAAACCATTTTCTAATACTATAAATCCTAAGAATATGTATCAAACTTAAATGGCTTGCAATTTAATTGCTTATTAACATAGACTTATATGGCTTGCAATTGCAATTTAAACTATATGCAGTGGAATGCTTGCAACCCCAGAACACAACTCCTCCATGAACTAAGAAATGTCCGACTTTGCAAAATGTGAATCCAAGTTCATTGAAAAACCAAACCAAACCAAACTCATCAAATCCGCCAGCATATCAATCAAAAGCATCAAGCTCACCACTGTCACCCACACCTCAACCAAGAACAAAATGAAACTTATTAAACCCACCAAAGATTCAACCCAATAAGCACCCGTTTTGAAAACCCAGCTCAAGAAGCTTAATTCCACCTCCAAAACCTCATATTCAACAAAACCCAATTCACTTCTGGCCAAGAAACCTCAGATCTAACAAAACCAGCCACACCTAAGGACAAAACAACCAAACCCATTACCACAAACCACCCACCAAGACCCAAAAAAAAAAAAACACAAATCAGTTGGATTGAAGAAAATCATGCAAAATCTGAACCTAATTCCTAAATCAGAAATGTGCAAAACCCAAATCACAAAAAAACCTAAATCAGAAACATTGAAACATAAATCAGATAAATTGAAACCTAAACCTACACACCTGGCGGTGGCGTGCGTGGGCTTAGCGGTGGTACAGCAGGCAACATTGGCGGCAAGGTGGCTTCGCGGCGTCGTGGGCTTGCCGACTAGTTTTTGGCGAGAAGGGTTGCTAGAGTGGGTGCAATTGCAGAGATTGGTCTTTGGCGACGAGGGTTACGGTGGTCCATGGAGGTGCAAATTTGATGCATAGTAGAGATATGGGATTGGTTGCATAGCAGAAGAGAGAGAGAGATGGGCTGACGGGGAATTATTACTTAATATTTAGCGACCGCTTAATACGGTCGCTAAATTTAGCGTCCCCTACAGCGGTTGCTAAATTAGTCACCATTTCTTTTTCTGACCCCGCAAGATTTTGACTAGATCTAGCGACCGCCACAGTAGCGGTTGCTAAATTAAGCTTTAGCGACCGCCTTAAAATACAGTCACTAAAGACCCTGTTTTTTGTTTTTTGTAGTGATATCCAATATTCATTTAATTTCAACAAAATTTAAAATAGAGTTATAAATGAAAGGTAAGAGTGTTATTAACGTGATTAACGGATGACAAAATCGTCCAAAATAATTTACAACAATATTCATAATTTTGTAGGTAATTTTTAGTCTACACGGTCCTCCGTAAACATGTATATTTTGAGTCCTTTTTTTTTTTTTTGTAGAAATAAAAATATATACCAGTATTTGTTTTGAGACCAAATATACAAAGTAACATAAAAGTAAAAGACAAACTAAATGGATGACAACCCCGTCTAAGTGAGCAACAAAAGAAAACTAAAATAAAAACAAGGGCTAATTACACCTATGTCCCTGAGGTTAGGGGGTAATTACAGTCAAGGACACAAAGTTTCAAAATGTAACATTCCGTGACCAAACGTGTTTCAAATGTATCAGTCGTGTCCATCCGTCAGGATTCCGTCCAAAAAGTGTATTTTTTTGCTAATGTCATCCATGCGTATTTTCTAAATGTCAATACTACCCTTATACCACATATTTACATATACACTGTATAAAAATTAAAAACTCTAATTTACAAAATTGGGGTTTTAAACCTAATACCAAATTAGTGTTTCAAAACCTAATTTTCTTTAAAACCCTGAAATTAAGAGGATTCCAAATCCTGATTTAAAAGTTAGGGTTTCAAAATCCAACCCTAATTTGAAAATTAGGGTTTGAAACCTTCAAATTAGGGTCCGTTTATTTTTTCAGAGCACCGATGGTTATTTTAACCTACTCCCAAAATTCGGGATATTACATTCTTCCCCCCCCCCCCCCCTATAAAAATTTCGTTCTCGAAATTTGCTCGCATATATTCCATAACGCCTAAACACTACACTTCTACAGCGTCACCCTGATATCTACCATATCGTAGCTGAGCTACCTCTTACCTTCGTACCCAAATTCTCATTCCACTAATACTCGAACGCAACTATTTATATTTGAATCGTAACGCTGAACTGAAACCCTATCCGACCAACACTTCGCTCTAACTTTTCTATAACCTACTGAGCAGAGCTTACACCACTCCGAATTCCGTGCATATCCATAGATCAAGTCAAACTCTAATACAACAAACTTTTACTGCAGTTTACGATAATATACCAGAAATTTTATTCCTTATACAACTTACTTAATTCTTGTAAGCTTAATCCCAGGCTCGAGGCATATTAAAACGCTAAGCGATAGTCACGTGTGACTTGCAATCTAGCAAGGCTATCATGGGTAGGGTAACCAATTCATACAAGCACTTATGCCTCATAGTAGACAACAAAATTGTAGCCACTAGGCTTTCATTGCACACTCTAATACCTCAAAACAACGAGTCCAAATTATTGACAAGTTCATCATCTGATTCACAGTCACATTATTTACAAAAATCTTATAACCTTATCCTTCAATCATCTGTTTCAGTTAAACCGTTAAAATCGTCGAGTTCCAAAAGCAAATAACCAGTGGTCTATTATCCCGGGTTTAACCAATTTTCATCTTATACCGAATCATCGAATAGCTTATATGAACCTAATCCACTTTCCTAGAGTCTATTCTCGCTTACAAATGATCTGAGGCTTAGGAATCTACCTAACCTCATATCCAGGTAGGGAAACTATGCAATTAATGAAAACAATAATCGTAATCAGGCAATCAAAACACAAAAATCTTCAACAAAAATCATGCATATTGGCTCTCGAAGTTCACAACAAAACTCTATGATATTCCAGAAGAAACGACAGGCGCAGAGACAATGATATAGATCTGACAAAATAAAGTCAACACAATGACTCGGAACAATCAAAATCGGAAGAGGTTATTGGTCCTCAACGGAATTCGTATCTTTCCCATGGCCAGTGGGTCAGATAGTACCCCATCAAGTCCAATTGATTCGAAAAGACAGATAAATATTCTAAAAAGGAATAAGACATCTCGTCATGAATGACATCTTCGGTGACGTCTCAGCGTAAGCTGACATTCAAGTAAGTTGTCCTTGAGTTCAATATGCAAAAGAATAAATCAGATGACAGAGTAAAATTTCAAATCCCTTCTTGTACCCTTAAACCAAACCTTCAGTCTTAACACCAGTCATCTTTCCAAAGCATTATGCTTACTTATAAATCAAATCATCAACTTAACTACTATGCACACCGTATAAACTTTCCAAATACGACTAGAGTTTTCCTAGCAATAGCGGATACGTGATTAGCAAATCACCAATTCATACCTAGTATGATATCAAAAACCTGAACAACAAATAGTGTGAGGTCCATAGAAGAATCTCTATCCCAAACATAAATTGTACATTCATAGAGAACCATAAAACAGTCGAAGACTCTCCCAAAGGAGTACTTATCATAATATCAGTTCTTAAAGGACAGATCTTCATCATCAATCTATATGCCAAAGTAATAGATATAACGAAATATGATGCTCCAAACTTAAATATTAGACACACATCTAATAGGTTAACATGTGGTGTACTCGGCACCACATCATCGGATGTAACAACATTCTAAACAGACATTAAATAGACTCTAACTGATATTCTGGGTCTCAGCCCCTACCAACCTTGCCCTCTTTCCTACTGGGGTATACTACTCGTTGTTACACCAACAATAGGTGCACGATAGATTACTTTTCACAAACACTCAGTTTTAAACTTAATGCTCCACACTGCCATGCCTAACACATCATCCAGTCACTTTGTTCCATAACTCCCACTCTAGGTAGATCAAATTTCAGAACTCTGCGATGGTCTAACTCTGGTACTCTAAATTGATCGAGCGCTTATACCCTGCGCTCCCCTAAACCTCGTATCATGCCTCAATCGAATTTTAGAACTTAATCTAGATCATAATATCACCGACAGAGGTGGGCATGAATCCCTGATTCTGCCCCAACATTTAACCTTAGGCACCGTGCTGTGCCAATTATAAATATTGCTAATGCCTGCCAACTTCTACAAATCTGTTCAAAAAAATTCTTATTTATCTCTCTTTTATCTGCCCTATGTTTACTCATGCCGTCCTCCATTGTCGAACTTAGACTGTTCCAAAACAAATAACCAATAAAGACATTCCACATAGCTCACCAATTGAGCTAGATCACGGCATCTCTCAATTCAGATTAAGCCTCTACTCAGACTTCCGGCAGTTATCTGCCATCAATAACCTTCTTACTGCGAATCTAGTGAATCACGAAATCTCATCTCAACCTTGTCTATCGACTCTTAATCTGTTTGCCTTACACTAACAAACTCCTTTAACATCTGTTTATGAGGTCTTGCAAAATATCGGTCAAAAATAATTTACTTAAACTGTTCCCAAATAATCTCAATCAATTGTTGGCGAGTCAGACTCTTTACCACCAATTCTTTCCCCTGATCAAACTTCCTTCTCAGTTTATATACATCAATTTCAATCCTTTGTATCTTCACCTACCATTGCTCAAACTTGTACCATCAATTGCTCAAAATTTCCTCCATTTTGCTAATCCGGTTCGCTATCTCTTGGGGTCCAGCAATCCCCCTGTAGCTAGTCATTTCATATATTAAGTACGCCCAAGATACTCTCATCTTGAGGTTATGGTTAAATAGGATTCGATACTCCTGGCTGCCGGTTGCCAAATTCTATGTCATCGAAATTGAAATCAGGTTCATAGTGTTTAGAATCGCAACCATCCGTTCTAGGGTTCTACTGTTTCCCTTATGGGGTAGGGTTGCCTCTCTATAATCATAAAACCCATACAATACATTTTTCAATCAAAAGATTGTCTGGTCAAGTCTTTTCCAATACCGGGAATAAGATCCCTGCTCATCTATCGGGGACCTCTCGGCCCTTTGTACTATCTTCATTGCCAGTGCTTCGAATGCAGACCATACTGATATAATGTACAACTATTGAGGTTATTCTATCACGTGGCTAAAGAGCAACTCAATTACAATCAAGGCAGACTTCTTACCCCTACCATCATCCTACCCCACTCTCATCAATCAGAATATGATTCTACAGAAACGTGTTACCTATACTCTGAGGTTCTGTGCCTACAGAATCATATACTTAAGCACTAAATACCACAAGACTGAACTGCTCTGATACCAACTGTAACATCCCCAGAAATTCGAAGCTCCGCTGCCCCGAACTCCCGGGTCGTTAACGTACTGGATCACATCACACATGTCAGACCTATTCACTAACGCATATTTCAAATCATCTAATTCAACATCAACTCAGATTTCTCAAAAATACCAAATCACCAACTACTTAGCTTACATTATTACAGCTTAGGTTCTTCGCAATTCAAACTCTTAAGAACAAATTAACAGTACCGACCCGCGGAGGGGTCTTACTATACAGTGGTGATGGGCTCATCGAAATCTCACACAGACTCTAACCCATTCCCAAACATGCTACATTTGATCTTCACCTGCAGAAGGGTGAGCTTTTGAGAGCCCAGTAAGGTCGTACAAGGACTACAAAAGAGATTATAACACGACTCCAAAAAATCCAACCGACGATGATTTTCAAAACACTTCGAACGATCAAAACTCAATGATTACACAAAATTCATCAGAAATAGATGCCAAAATAAATATTAACAATCAGAACAAAACCAAAACGATCAATAAAGATCCTTTTCAAGTCATCATTTCCAAAATAGCAGATTTTTCGAGGGATTCAACCCAAGCACAAATCATTTCAAATAATACAATAAAGGCTTGTCAAGGGATTTCAACCCAAGTACAAATCCTTCTAACTAAATACAATGAATATTTGTCAAGGGCTTTTAACCCAAGCACAAATCATTCTAGCTAAAAAAATCAAAAATCAATGTTGATCCTGGGCGATTGCAATGCCATTATGGCAAGCTTATATAGTGTACACATGCATGATGTACTAAAATAATTACTAGTCCACTTGGGTACTAGCCTGCGTTTCATGCAGGATTCAACCAGCCTTATACCGCCTCCCCACTAAACAGGTACCCAGGTCAACACAGAAATTAACAATATCAATGAGCGTTAACATAAGCTCATATCCCCGAAATCAATTCGGGTTCTAATAACAATAATCATATTGACATAAGTCAGCATTTGAAATTTTCAGAAGAAATCAGAATTTTAGAAGAAAAATCACAGATAAACAACAAAAACGACTGCGAATAATTATCGAATATAATCACAACAATTCGGAAGAATGGATACAGACAATTATCAAATTTGCTCAGCCCGCAATAACATGCGAGCATCACAAGATTTCCAAATAACCGATTCAGGTTCAATATTAGGGTTTTCTGGGCAAGAACATGCTGATATCAATACATAACTCAGAGTTCGGCATTAGCCGTAAATATATCAAAGGAGTACTTACGAGTACAAGTAATCAAATAAGGGTTCGGACAAAAGTCCTTACCCAAGGTTCAGATAGAATCCCTTACCTGGATCCGCAGCTAAATTATCCTAACCGGAAGTCTTTAGCTTTAACCTAAACGGAATAATCGAATCATTAGAATACAGCCTACAGAACAAAAGTATAACTTAATACGAACTCACACATGCTCCCAAAATGAACCTCCCCTCACCGGGTATGTAAAATTACTGAAACGCCCCTAGGGTGTAAAATTACCAAAATGCCCCTCTCGGACTTAAATTACCAAAATGGTCTTCCCATAAGTAGAATCACTGAAATAAACTTCCCATATGTAAATTTATGTAAAAATACCTTTCTTAGGTCAAATTACCAAAATACCCCTTCGGGGTGGCAAATTACCAAAATACCCCCCGTTACACTTTAATTCTCAAAATGACTTTTCCATAAGCAAAGTCACTAAAAAAATCTTACTGTATGTAAATTTACTTCAAAATACCTCTTATAGGTAAAATTACCAAAATACCCCTTCGGGGTGGTAAATTACCAAAACACCCCTGGGGTTTCCGGCACCGAAAAAATCTCAAAAATATCTTAAAACGCTATTTTAAACATCCTGATGTTATTTCTGGCCTAAAAAGTATTTTAGAAAATTTTCGCCGAAAATCCCGAACCGGTGTCCGGACCGAGCGCTAAAAGGCCAGTTTCGCGAAAAATACCTATCGGCCTCGGAATGGCCCAAAATTTTAGATAATGAATCATATCTGTAAAATAGGGCTTCCATAAAATTTTCAGGTTAAAATAACTTGGTTTACTATGCTAAATAATTCGATAAAGTTCTTTAATCGATACCCCAATTTAGCGCTCTTCGCGGACTCCGAAAATTCTCAAAAAATTCCAGAGCGTAGGTTTCATAAATATATTGGGGTTACAGTTCTGAACTTTGCCTAATTTCTGCCCTATCTATTTATAAGAATTCATGAAATACTGCCTAAATTAATTCTATCTTTAGTGACACGAACACCTGTTGCTACTCACCATTTCCATTCCTATACCTAAAACCCACATTCTAACACACTAATACATAACATATACACATTATTACACATGTAATCACCCATCCAACACACCCGTATGCCAAGAACACGCACACACACACACACACTATCACCACACCCACTGAAACACACACAAGCTCACACACAATTCCTCCTCAGGCACACTCAAACTACTCATAAACTCACCCAATTCAATTCTTACATAACAGCAATCCCTCCAAACATAATATCACACATAAATCGTTCACCGTCCACTTCCTGCATATGAAGAACACACACATACGCGCGGTATATCCACATGCTCACTCACAGTGTTAAACACACTCTGCGCACACAGAAAATACACACAACCTCATACTAACTCTAGCAGATAAGTGATTACCTTGAGGTTTCGTCCTTAATCTCTCTCTCTCCCCTTAATTTCTTCTCTGCCGAAGCCCCTGCTTCTCTCTCTGTTTCTTGTTCTTCTTTCTTTCTCTTTTGTTTGTTCTTCTTTCTCTGTTTGCTATTTTTTTTTCTTTTTCTTCTTACCCGAATTTCCCTTTTGTTTTCTTTTATTTCTTTTTTCCCTTATCCAATCTATTATTAAATAGTTTATCTAGCTTAGTCATGCAAGCTAGTAGGTGGTGGCAAATCCTAAAAAAAACCTGATTTTCTAAATTATTTTTATAAAATTACAAAAAGACCCCCAAACTTTATATAATTACAAAATAAACCCCAAATTTTGTGTAATTGCATTTAAGCTCCAAAATTATTCTAATAATTCTCAATTTAATTAAATACCCCCTAAAACATATACTGGCACTCATTTCATCACCGAGAACATTAATTACGTTTATGCCCCAGAGTTTTCCAAAATTACAAAAATGCCCCCAAATTTTCAAAAATTATATTTTTGCCCCAAAATATTTTTAAGCTCCTACACGCTACTAATACCTGAACATTACTTAAATTTAAAGTCCGTTTATTTTTCGGAGCACCGATGGTTATTTTAACCCGCTCCCAAAATTCGGGATATTACATCCACATAGATACGAACCCATTTTCCTGTGCATCATATATCGATCGTGAAAGTCTATCGATGAAAAATAATAATTTTCCTTTAAAAGATGACTCTTCGCAATTTCCAAATATTCAATTGCTTGAGCCAGAAGGGGCAATATTTGTGCCAGAAAATATCTTTTTTCAATAATGAGTTCACTTTGATTAAAGGCCGCTAAATGGCATTTACTTTTTATTATTTTTGAAAAGATAATGGAAGATTCAAGAAGTGAAAGAAACCAATTTCTAAAGATGTGTCCCTATTGATAAGAGATAAGTGTAGTTGGTTACTTATTAGTGGGTGGTTATTTTCTAAGTGAGTAATTTATCTCTAAGTGGGTAGTTTATCTTGTAATGGTAGTTATTTTCTACAAAGCCTATAGTATAAATAGTGGGTCAAAGAAGAAAGAATCACAACAATCAATCATCATATAGACAAATCAAGACTTTTTCAAGTCTTTTCTATCTTTTGTTTAGAGACTTTTGTTGCTGATCGATAAGGATTTCAGTTTCCTATACACATTCACAATCAATCGAAAGCTTTCTTTGTCATTTATGGATGCGGCAGCCTTTTACATGCAATTTTCATCTGTTCGTCATAATTTCTCGCTTTTAGAGAAGTCTCCAGGCCCTAGGGACAAAAAATATTCCGTACTTTTAATCGATTGTGCCACGGGCACACAAATCAATTATGAGTTTGCCCAGCAGTGCAAATAGTATGTTAAGCACATCTTATTCAGTTTGATTAGAAAGTCAGGTGGCTTCTTCTAGTGAGGATGCTTTAAGAAAAGAGGGTGGTGGAATTAGAGACAATGGAAGTTGATATCACTGGAATAGAGTTTGGTGCTGATGAGTAAGGTGATGATAACTTGAATGTAATAGAGGATAATGGTGTTGATAATGATATGGTGTCCATGCAGCTGAGGTTAGTAACGTAGCTACATAGGTTAAAGTGAGTGAAGCTAAGGTTAAGGGAGACAGTGACAATAAGGATGGGGTTGTCGAAAGGCAAGATAGGCTTTACACGACAGTGACTACCCTATCAGTAAGGATGAAGATTTTTAACCAAACCAAATAGGTACTGAGTCAAGTCCTTTTAATTTTAATCCAAACCAACATAGTTGTGTTACAACCCAAAACACTATTAAGCCTTCTCAGAACTTGAATGAAAGTATTCAGCCAATACTGGCCAGCCATGAACCCTTTCAATCCCTCCAAGAGTACTGGCCAGCCATGAACACTAGTGAGGCCTCTCAAAATTCTCCTATTTTCTGAACTCCGAGTATGTCTTGTTCAATCAGATAGACCGATGAGAGAAATTTAGGGAGCTTTGTGATGCCAAGGAAGTGGGTTTGCAGTCGATATGAAGGTGCCACAAGGAATATAGTTCGAGTAAGATGTCAAGTATGCTGATGTGGGTCATAGAAAGGATGGAGTAAGGGCAAAGACCAAAGACTTCCCGGACAGAAGTAGAGGATGGCAATGCTGTGAGGGCGATGGCATATAATGCATATACGACGACAGTTACAGTCCGATACTTAGGTCCAGAGTCAAGGCCCTGTATGTTTCTCTCTCTAGAATTCTAGAGTGAGAAAGTGAAGGTGAGAATGACTTTTGTTCTTTTGTCCTGAAAATGAATTCTCAAGTCCCTATTTAAGGGTTGATTTGATGATGCCATAAAGAGACACATGGCGTTCCTCAGGAGTGAACGTCATCAAGGGGCCCACCAGTGCCTGTGCTTCGAGGACTGTAGGATCGCATATTCACCCGGCTTGCCTTGCACAACGTCGCTTAATCTGTCTAGAAAGACTGGCTCACACAGTGCCCGTGTGGCCAGAGAACCCCCATGATTTAGCCACCAGTCCAAAGCCCTTGCAGAGTCCCATAGAGCGTCGAGAGACGCTGATGACCTGGAAAAAGTGGGGAAGACCCGATGCCCAACTACTAGGCGGACTAGGTGCGATGCCCTCCGGAGACCTGCTCCCATCTCGGAGTGACCCAGAGGTCAAAGCCCCCAGTGACAAAATAAGTAGGCTAGTCATGCAAACACCCTGGTAGAGATAGTGTTCCAGAGGAATCGCCTATCCCACGGGTGAGTCTTCGTGCCAAAACACTCAGAGCGTGCCAAGGTAGTGTCCTAGAAGAGTCGCCTGCCTGACGGGCCGAGGTAGCATCCAAAAAAGGCATCTATCTGGTGGAAGGGGAGTCTTCTTGCAGGATCACTTAAATCTCCTTGGCAAATATAGTGACCCAGATGAGTTGCCTATCCCCACATGATGAGTCCTTGTACTGGAGCATTAAGAGCTCGTCAAGGTAGTATCCTAGATGAGTCTCTTACCTGATGAACCTAGGCAGCATCCTGGATGAGCCATTTACCTAGCGGAAGGGGAGTCTTCATGCTAGAGCACTTGGAGCTCCCTGGCAGAGAGTGTCCCGGAGGAATCGTCTATCCCTGTAGGACGAGTCTTTATACCAGAGCACCAAGAGCTCACCAAGGTAGTATCCTGGAGGGGTAGCCTACTCGACGGGCTGAGGTAGTATCCCGTAGGAGCCATCTACCTGATGAAAGGGAATTCTTCATGCCGGAGCACTTGGAGCTCCCTGGCAGATCGAGATAATGTTTTGGAAGAGTTACCTATTCCATTAGGATGAGTCCTTGTGCTAGAACACTTCGAGGTTTCCAAGGTAATGTCCTAGAGGAGTCACCTACCTGACGGGCTGAGTTAGCATCACAGAGGAGCCATCTACCTAGCAGAAAAGAAGTGTTCATGTCGGAGCACTTGGAGCTGCCTCGCGAAGATAGTGCCCTGAAGGAGTCGCCTATCCCCGCAAGATGCTGCACACTTCGGGAGTGGATCGAAGCATGTTTCATGAACAAGGCAAGGTGTGCATGATGTGGTGAAAGGATAGACCAAAGTAGGGGCACGATAGTGTGATAGGATGCCAGGGGCGTGACTGTATAAGCAGCGCGCCTAGTGGGCGGCGGAGGAGTGTGCGGTGCCGGGGGCACGTGATATGAAAATAGTGTACGGGTATGGAAATAGGTGTTGCGAAGTCGGGCGTTGTGCCGGGGTGCATGACACAGGGACTGTGCACGGGCTCAGCAATTGGTTTTATAGAGTTGGATGTCGTGCGGGGGGCACATGACTTAAAGACAATGATCAAGCACGGGCGATAGGTGTCGCAGAGTGGCGCGTGGGCGCAGCAACGGGCTTCGCGAAGATGGGGCATGGACGCGGACAACGGGCATCGTTGAGATGGCATGCAGGCGCCGGTGTCGTGGAGTCGGTGCCTAGATGAGGCAGACTAAATGTGCGCAGCTGGGGGGAGCAATCCGTTGATCAAGGTAGCCGGCCAACCGGGGCAGGCCGACCAGTGCAAGCTGCCTAGGACAGCCGGTCGGGGTAGGCAGACGAGATAGCAACACTTTGTACAAACATGCAATGTTTAAATACAATCAAAGCATATGCATACGACCTGAATTAGAAAACTACTTGCAAAAAACAAGAGAAAAGTGTCAAAAGCTAGTTAGAGCCTAAGTTATTACAAAAACTTGTTCTAGACAAAATCATTTAACACTGAAAGCTGCGCCTCCGGACGATTTTCCTTTACAGCGGAAGCTACTTAAAGCTTAGTAGTCTTCACAAGTTGCTTAGAGGTCCAATCATGTTCACTGCAGCTTTGAAGGTTTCTCCCGTTTTCAAGGTCTCTACGCCATCCATGTCATTTATCTTCTGATCAATAGCTGCAATCGTTTATTTAGCATTAGCAAGTTGAAGATCCATTTATTTAATTTGATGCTTAAGCTTTTGAGCTTCGGTTTGCCTTGCATCTTTCTCTCTGTTCAGGCTTTCATACTAGACTGTAAACGTCCTCTCAGGACATCCCTATCTTCCACAAGCTTGATATGCAAGCCTCACTCATCAGTAGCTTCCTTGACAATTTTACAACTTCTCTAAAAGATTTTAACAAATTTGAAGGAGCGCTTTGCTTGATGTCGATGTCTATTTGGCCAAAACAAAGAACGATTTGCTCATCATAGACAGCAAATCTAGTTGCTTGGTCTGCATCAAGCTCTCTTCAAAATTCTCCCGGTATTCGACAAGAACACAAGGATCCTCAGTTGCATGTTCATCATAAAAAATTACCTTCATCGACAAGTTCAATTATCGGGTTCTTTATCAGGAAATAAGCATGGTCCTAGCTGGATGGATTGTCAGGGACACTCTCCTTTAAAGTCCTGCTACTGTCAAAACAACCTCTTGGTAGCCTAGGCAGGATACAAACTTCTCCCAGTAACTAGCAAAAAATCTAGAAAATATTGTATACAGTTTACCTGAAGATGAAACCATCTTGGTTTACTTATGGTTGCAAGAAGATTGAGCTACACCAGATACTGACACATGTTCCTTCGCAGCCATAGCCATGCAAATATTTTGCTCTAACTATGTGTAAAGATGAGTTCAGTGCACTTCTATATATACTTCTGGCGATCTCCTACTAATCTTCCTTCAACTTTGGTTGGAGAACAGAGATCTTTACGCGTAGCAAAATCTTCAACGCTGATTTATTAAGGAATTTGCTCACATAGTTGTGCCATTAAGAAACAGATAGAAGAGAGTTTTGCTCTAAACCCAACTACGAATGTAACTGGACTAATGTCCCATAATTCTGGTTAGATTCAATAATTAAGTTACAATTGCCTCTAAATTTACAAAAGAAATAAATATATATGTGGTGAGAAAAGCGTGAACTTTCAAGGATTCTTTAGCAGGATAAGGATCCTCTATAATAAAACATCTATGATGTAATAGTATTAGTGACAAAAGATTGACCTAAAAGTATTTGTCATCGTTGTTAAAAATTATAATGATAATCTTTCGTTGCTAAATACATTTAACGACATTCTTCTGTTACAGCATAGAATCCTAATCTCTTTGTAGAAGGTTACATCATTCTTAGTTTTCTAGCCATGTTAGTTAAGTTTTATAAGCCACGTGGTCAATCGATTATAAACCGAATATTTCTTTTTGATAGTTCATCTTTGATTAACTTTACAGAACTAATATGGGCTAAATTAGTAGCCTTATATGATTTCAAAATGATTTTTAGAATTTTTAAAACTCTGCTTAATGGACCTACGAACCCAAAATTCATGGTAAATCAAGGATCTAGTAAAAACTAGATCTGACTGTTGTATCCAAAACACTCTCTAATATGAAAACAAAAAATCATACTCTGTATATAGTTAAATTATAAAAATAACATATAAGGTTTAGGAGGGGGGGGGGGGAGGATGCTACAACGAATTTGAATTTCAAGTAAAATATGCATTTTTAAATAAATCTTACATTATACAAAAAAGTACCCATCGAATAGGTAATTTCTATAATCCTTATCATAGATGAAATATAGGCAACTCTTTGTTCATCTTTTGAATGGGCCTCCCTTGTGGCCAATCAAATGACCCTTATTTTTCTATTAATTATATTTGCAAGAATAATCATGGTTAATTAGCAAGTCTTATATTCTTTAAAAACCAATTGCAAGCATTGTGAATATTATTTACCAAAAAAAAAAGCATTATGATATTTCAAGATAAGAGAAAGCACACAGATGGGTGTGTCAGGAATTCTCCTAAAAGAATTCCTGTCAGGTTCGGAATTAAGAAGAGGAATTTACCTCTAGCTTCTGTTAATGTGGCAGCTGAAAAAGAAACACAGGAAGAAGAAGGCTTAACAACATATTTGGAAACAATTGGAAGGGAAGTTGATCACACGCAAGGGTGGAAGGTGAGTCAGCAGGCGCGTGAGTGCATCCTTAAGTGAAGAGTTGGAGACCACGCGCCATTAACTCTTAATCAACATTTAAGAGTTAAAGAAGTAATTAAGCAGAACCAAATCCAAGATGGATCCTTGCCTGAAGAATTACAGCATTAAATTAATGCCCTTATTGTATTTTCTTTTCAGTAATTACATTTTTCCTACTTTTGTTGAGGATCAGTTGTAACCATCTATATGATGGCCAAGACAGCACAGAGAGGATCATTCGATTATGCAAAGAAAATTCTCATTTCTCTCTCTTCCTCGAGCTCTGTATCTTATCTTCTTCTGGTCCAAGCAATTTGATTTTCTTCAAATTGTTTCTCAAAAAATTCATTTCAATTCAGCTTGGAACTAAGTCAAGTATCCAAAGTCTTGACAATTTGGTATCCAGAGCCTTTCGATTCTCTACAACATAAACCAAATTCAATCGAAAAATATTCTAGAACACAAATGGGTTACAATATAAGGCAAGGCAAGCAACAGTAACTTGATGAGCATGTGAGCTTGATGGAAGCTCAATTCGCTGATCATTTTGGGGCGATTGACGATCAGTTGATGAATATGAAGGGGGCTATGTCAGAAATTCCTGACCTAAAGCTATCAGTGGAACAACTGAGAGATGAAATGCTAGCAGTAAGGCATACTCTGGCCGAAATGCAAACTATGCTATAACAGCTGCTGAGTTTGAAGCAAGGAGAAGAATCATCCTCGAGACAGTCCAAAAATGCAAGGGTACCTGGATGGAACCACAAGGAATTCTATCAACACACTACTGGTAATCCTTACCCTAAGCTACCTAAAATGGATTTTCCTCGATTTAATGGTGAGGATTCATATGGTTCGGTGAGGAAGGCTGAGAGATTATTTGAATTTAACCCAATAGATGAACCAATTAAAGTAAATTTTGTTTCCATACATTTTGATGGGCAATCAGAATTCTGGTTTGGTACTTACATTAAGGCCAAGGGGAGAGAGTAACATGGGATGTGTTTGTTAGAGACCTAAATTCCAGATTTGCTAGCTTGTTTAGAGAAAGTATTGTGGGGGAATTTCATAAACTACGACAGACTACAACTGTTGAAAGCTATTACAATGAGTTTGAGGCACTGAGATCAATTCTAGTCAGTGAAGGATGCAAGTTTGAAGAGGATTATTACATACAAAGTTTCATTGGAGGTTTGAAGGATGAAATCAGATTAGAGGTGGAGAAATTCGAGCTCTATGATCTCTCGAGAGCTATATTTCTAGCAAGGAAAGAGGAGGCTAGTATTTTAAATGGTTGGCATAGCTCTAGGACAAATGCTAAACCAATGGTACCTAGCCCTATCGCTGCAAACAAGAACCAGAATAGCAACCCAGCTTGGAAGAACAAACCCATTTTCACTAACCCTCCCATTGTACTTGGGCACCAACAGAAAGCAATTCTGCCCACACCAAACACACCTTATATTCAAAAACTCACTAGGGGCTATTTTGATGATAGGAGAAGGAAAGGGTTATGCTATTGGTGTGATGAAAATTTCACTCCTGCTCATAATTGCAAGCATAAGCAAGTTTCTATGTTGATAGTGGATGATGAGAGGGAAGAATAGCCACCACCTGTGTATGATGAGGAGCCACCTCAGTTGGAAGATGTGGGCACAAAAGATGGTAATGATACAGTGGAAATCACAGTAAATGCCATCACAGGCAATACCACCCATAACATATTCAAACTATGGGGAGCTTTTGGCAAGAAGACTTTCTCAATACTCATTGACACTGGATCAACTCATAATTTCATTGATCCTGTCACAGCAAATAGGTTGGGGTGTGTGCTAACTCCAACAGAACCAATGACCATTATGGTGGCAAATGGAAACAAGGTGAATAGTGACTATATATGCAATGTTTTTAGCTGGAAATTAAAAAACACTGAGTTTAATTCAAATATGATGGTTCTTCCTTTAGGGGGATGTGAATGTGTATTGGGGTTACAGTGGCTAAAAAGCCTTGGCAAGGTGCAGTTTGACTTCCATGAGATGACAATGACTATTGTTAAGGATGGAAAGACTTTGGTATTACATGGAGGGGATGGACAAACTGAAGTCTAAGTGATGTCTGCTCAAGGAATGTTTAAGTACATCACCAGTAACCAAGGAGCACTTTGTGGTCAGGTGTTTACCATCACAACTATGCAAACAGGTACGAACATTGAACCACAACTCACAGCTTTGCTGCACTCCTTTTTTGATGTTTTTGCTGAACCAAAAGGACTTCTACCCAAAAGACCTCAAGATCACAACATTCCATTAATACCTAATGCCCACCCTGTGAGTTTGAGACCTTATAGAATCCCATATGCACAGAAAACTGAAGTTGAAAAGATAGTACATGAGATGCTTGACTCTGGAATCATACAAACTAGTTCATCACCATTTAGCTCCCCTGTACTATTGGTAAAGAGGAAAGATGGGAGTTGGAGGATGTGTGTTGATTACAGGGGGTTAAACAAACTCACTATTAAAAACAAATTCCCTATTCCAGTTGTTGATGATTTGTTGGATGAATTACACGGGGCACATTATTTCACAAAGTTGGATATGAGGAGTGGGTATCACCAGGTGAGAGTGCACCCTAATGACATACACAAAACAGCCTTTACTACCCATTTCGGCCACTTTGAATTCAAAGTGATGCCATTTGGTTTGACAAATGCCCCAGCCACTTTCCAATCAATGATGAATGAGGTGTTCCAGCCCTATCTAAGGAGGTTTGTTTTGGTCTTTTTTGATGACATTTTGGTGTATAGCAGTACATATCAAGATCACTTGCAACACCTTACATTGGTATTACAAACCTTGAGACAACACCAACTATTTGTGAAAGAGTCAAAATGTTCTTTTGCCAAACAAGAAGTGGATTATTTGGGGCATATCATCTCTAAATCTGGAGTATCTGCTGACCCTAAGAAGATTGAGGCTATGACAGCTTGGCCCTTACCAAAAACACTAAAACAACTCAGGGGATTATTGGGCCTCACAAGGTACTACAGGAAATTCATCAAGCACTATGGCATCATTAGCAAACCTTTAACCAGGTTACTGCAGAAGAACAATTTCCACTGGAATCCTGAAGCCATAAAAGCCTTTGAAGCTCTCAAAACTGCAATGACTAGTGCTACTGTTCTTGCCCTACCAGATTTTTCTATCACCTTTGTAGTGGAGGTTGATGCAAGTGAACAGGGTATGGGGGTTGTCTTAATGCAATTGGGAAGACCAATAGCCTTTTTCAGTAAGGCTTTTGGGCCAAGGGCATTAGCTATGTCCACTTATGAGAATGAATTGGTATCTTTAGTACAAGCAATTCTACATTGGCATTGCTACCTAAGCAGTCAACCATTTATTGTGAAAACAGACCATTGTAGCCTTAAATTCCTGTTAGGACAGAGAGTTACATCATTATTGCAGCAGAAGTGTTTATCTAAACTGCTTGGTTTCACCTTTGAAATACACTACAAAGCTGGGAGGAAAAATGGAGCTGCATATGCTTTATCTAGAATGCCAAGGGATGAGCCAATATCTGGAAGATGTTAAGCTATATCACAAGTCACACCATTATGGCTTACTGAACTACAGGAGAGTTATGAGGGAGACCAAGAGGTACAACAGCAGACGCAACTCCTCATCTTGGAACCTATGGCAGCATTTGAGTATTACCTTGAACAGGGTGTGCTTAGATTTAGAGGTAAACTGTATGTCGGAGGGAATGGGAGTTGAGGGAGCAGATCATACAAGCCTTGCATGCTTCAGGAATTGGGGGCCACTCTGGAAACACAGCTACCTTTAAAAGGATTGCAGCCTTGTTCTTTTGGCCTTTGATGAGAAGTGACATTAAGAATACCATTTTGCAGTGTGAAGTATGCCAAAGAAACAAGGTTGAACATGTCCCTTATCCAGGACTTTTACAACCATTACCTATTCCTTCACAATTCTGGAGTAGTGTCTCAATGGAATTCATTGAAGGGCTGCCACAATCTGTAAACAAGGAAGTGATTATGGTAGTGGTGGATAGACTGAGCAAGGTTACTCACTTCATTGCACTCAGTCACCCTCACACAGCTCAAGATGTGGCCAGAGCTTACTTTGACCATGTCTTTAAGTTACATAGTGCACCAGATAACATTGTCACAGACAGAGGGAGCATATTTTTGAGCTAATTCTGGCAAAAATTGTTCCATCTTATGGATACCAAGCTGAGCCTTAGCACAGCTTACCACCCTCAAAGTGATGGCCAAACTGAGAGGGTCAATCAGTGTTTGGAGACTTACTTGAGATGTTTTTGTGGGGATAGACCTAAGGCTTGGTCAAAATGGTTAACCCTTACTGAGTATTGGTTCAATACTTCATACCACAGTGCACTCAAAATGACTCCATTCCAAGCACTTTATGGATATAGCCCCAGGCCCCTTAATCTGGGAACAAATGAGACCACTCACATATCCTCAGTGGATGCATACATGGCTGACAGAGCTAAGGTTTTAAACTTGCTCAAGCAAAATTTGGTGATAGCACAAGAGAGAATGAAGATGTATGCAGACAGAAAGATGACTGAAAGAGAGTTTGCAGTAGGAGATTTTGTTTACTTAAAATTGCAGCCATATAGGCAGAGCAGCCTAGCTCTTAGAAGGAATCTAAAACTTGCTCCTAGATACTATGGTCCTTTCGAAATCATAGCAAAGGTGGGAAAAGTAGCTTATAGACTCAAACTACCCCCAGAGGCTAAACTACATCATGTTTTCCATGTCTCGCTCTTGAAGGCTGCAATTGGTAAAGGAGTGGCTGCTAATCAAACTCTTCCTCCTATTAATGAAGCTGGTTAGGTAACCCTTGAACCTACTCACATTATGGAGCACATAATGATCAAAAGAGGATCTACCTATGTTCTTCAAGTCTTGGTAGGATGGACTAACCTTCCAGAAGGAGACACTACCTGGGAAGATTGGGAGGCTCTGAAGAACAAATTTCCTGAGTTTGTTGCAGTGGTGGAGGGAAATGCCCTTCTTGTATTTTCTTTTCAGTAATTACATTTTTCCTACTTTTGTTGAGGATCAGTTGTAACCATCTATATGATGGCCAAGACAGCACATAGAGGATCATTCAGTTATGCAAAGAAAATTCTCATTTCTCTCTCTTCTCTTGAGCTCTGTATCTTCTCTTCTTCTGGTCCAAGCAATTGGATTTTCTTCAAATTGTTTCTCAAAAAATTCATTTCAATTCAGCTTGGAACTAAGTCAAGTATCCAAAGTCTTGACAGGGTGGGGAGAGAGAGAGAGAGAGATATATATATATATACTATACCTAAGAGCCAATTTTGACTCTGCGAAATGCGTACTCCTACTAGGTTGCTTTTGTAAGATGGGCTTTTCATGGAAGCCCATGACTCATCTTTCAGTTTTCAATGGACTAAAGGCTTAAAAGTCCATCTTGGTGGAAAAGGCTTCCCTATTTGTTTTTCTATGCTTTGTGTAACTTTTAACTAGTTTTTTTTTTATGTGAACAAACTTTGGCGGAATCTTCCTCCAATCTCATATATAGTGATAATTAATAGTTGCTAAATATTTTTTATGGCTTTACTGCCAATACTTTCAGCGACAATTCTTAACAAAAAAAATTTAACTTCACTAAATAAAAACAACTGGAGAGATTTAGTGACCATTAATTGTCGTTATATAGGGGGTAGGAGGAAGATTCCTTCAACCCGGATAGGAGTTAATTTTTTTTCCTTTTATGTGGCTGATATTATTCAAACTAGTGACTTTTATTCAAAATGTTGTGATATGTGTAATATTTTCTCATAGCGTAAGAGTATTCGCATTCTTTTTCATAGTTTGAGATATGAGCCCATATCTTGAAAGTGACTCTTATTTAGAATGTTATGATATGCCTAATGTCTTCTCATAGTATAAGAGTATACAGATAGATTTTTAAAGCTTTGAGTTTTGGGTCCACATCTCGAATTAAAATCTTTTACTTTACCTTAGTGATTATTACTTTTGGTGAGCTGGCCCGACCAGGCAAAAGTGCAATGTAGGTCAGGTATTAGTGGGTTAAACCAACCTAACCCTGAAAAATATTAGTTTGACCAAACTGGGTTAGAATGGTTGGTTAAATATTAATCATGGTTTTATTGAGTTATTCTTGTTCTAAAGCTGGTAGTTTGTTGGTAAATATTGTATGTAAGAACGGGCATCAACCACCACCACCACATGTTGTCGGACACCTGTCGTCGCACCGCTAATCGCTAACACCCGCCATCGACCACGATTGTTGCCTGCAACCGACCCTCAACCACCCTCGCCACAGCAGGCAGTTATCGGCCTCTTACCGCTACCACCTTTCACCACCAGTCACCACCTCTAATAATCACCACAAGTCATCACTGCCATCAACCGTCTACCACCGCTTTATCTTTCATTTAAAATATAAAAATAAGATAACTTTATTTTTATTAACACACTTAACCCTAACTGACCCATCAACCATGACACATCCAAGTTGCACACAATCGTCCTGGTACAGAAAAAGTTAGCAAATATGAGGAATCTCCATGAGAAAGGCAAGTTAATTCCAAACGTAAACCTTAGGAAATGAATAAGAAGTCCCCCACCCCCTCCCCCGGTATCACCTACAGACCGAGAAATATGTACCGGCCGAGATGTTGTATTTTGTTCCGATTTCTTAAAACATGTAAAAGTAATAAATTTTGTTAGAAATTTTGTAAATTGACCAGATATAGACTAAATAAAAAAAATACTCTAAGTTTTTTATATCAATCAAAGTCTTTGTAACCTCTTGCTCGTACAATTCACTTAACTTTGATTTACTTTATACCCGGAAGCTTTGATCATATTTTTTTATTTATATGATGTACTGCTTTACATACATGTGCGCGACCACACATCCGCACACATACAAAAACAGCTTATTTTTTAATCCAAAGACGTTATTATTGAACAAATAATTTATTTTTACGTAAGAATTTGTGAATGAGATCATTGAAAAAGGGGATAATCCTAAAGGAGATAATTTAATCGAATAAGCTATTTGGTTTATATGAAAACAAACGTAATTTAAGTTCTCTAGGACAAACAATTTATTCTAGAGGAAGTGTGAGTAAAAAAATATATGTATATCATGTTAGTTCGCCAATGAGTGAATATTATAAATGTATATTATTGATGATAAATTTGAGACAGTACTGATATCGTTACGTACTATTTCATGAAAAAGAAAAGCGAACTCTTGAACGATATTCATAATTATGGTCAGACACCTGTTGTCGCATCGGCATCCGCTACCACCCGCCACCGGCGACGATTATTGCATGTTGATGGCTTGTAGCCACCGTTGCCACCCCATGCATTCATCGATAACATGCCATTTCCACCTTCCATTGCTAGGCACCACCTCCAGCAATCACAGTCGGCTACCACTGCTGTCGAATATCCACTGCTACATCTTTTGTTTAAAATAGAATGGAAATAAATTATTCACTAAACAAATATAAACCCAACTTACCCCTCAAACAGGACCCATCCAAGTTGCACGTGAAGCGACGCAAAAGTTTGAAAATCTGAGGAATCTCCGCAAAAAAGGCAACCTAATTCCAAACGTAAACCTTGGGAAATGAATAAGAAATCAGATTCACCCCCCTGGTTCACACTTTTTGCTTGTCTCGTTTCTGCATCCTTTTTGACTGGACTAACAACCCCTCGCCAACCAACTGTAGAGAGAGAGAGAGAGCCAGAGATGGAGACAGAGTCCACACATATTTGAGAGGGAAAATTAGTAAAACATGGGTTTTTTAGTTAATTATTTGGGGTTGGTGGTTTTTTTTTTGGAAATTGTGAAAAGAGGGGGGGTAACTTTGAAATCCCTGAAAAGTGGGGTGGGTTGAAAAAAAATGGGTTTTTTTAACCTCACTATTTCCCCTTCCCCAAAATACCCCTCCCCGCCCAACTCTTCTCCCCCAATCCCTTCAGACCCCTCCCCCTCCAAAATTCTGCCTACCCCCACTCCACCCCCCACCCTGCTGCTGTAACACCAGTAGTGTAAACCCATTTTGAGTGTGAGGTTTTGAGTGTAACCATGAGTGCATGAGTGTAGTGTAATGTGTGTATGTGAGTGCTATGTGTGGTGATGTGTGTGAACCTGTGTGTGTGTGTGTGTGTATGTATGTAATATATATCCACGAAGTGGTGTTACAGAGGAAGGAGAATGAGATGAAAATGGGGAGCTGCGTGAAGCTGCGTGAACAGTAACCACAAGGGAAGATGCGTGAACAGTAACCACAAGCTGGTGGAGAGAAAGAAAAGAAAGGAAGAAGAAGAGAACCGAGCGGGTATTTGAGTTAGCGTTAAGTTTTGCACGTGCATATGTTAACGCAGGCTTATCGTTAGCATGTGAAAATTTACAGTATAATACATTTGACCATATTAGAATTCTTGGCAAAGTTTTATAATTTTCTGATTACGTATGAATTTTTAGTATTTTCTGTAATTTCAGATTTGGAAAATTCTTTTGGAGCCTTTAAACCCAGAAAATGTTCTGGGAAAAATTAGAGTAATGTTCTTATGGTATAAATAAGACTTATTTTGAATTTGATGATTTTTGGAGTTGTTTTGCTATGATTTCCATATCGCATTGGTTTTAGCAAAACGAAAAATCTAAAAATATTTTTTATGTCTTTTAAATTCTGATTTTTATTTCTATAATTTTTATATATACTTTAATGTTCTTATAAAAATTATGGGACTTATTTTGCAGCTGGAAGTAATTATGGCTATTATTGGGTTTTCATTGTATTTAAAGAAATTATTTTAATTCGAAAATATTCAAAAATTCAGAAAATGTATATTTTGACTTTTAATAATATTTTAAGCTATAAGAGTATTTTAGTGTAAATTATTATAAATTCTAGAGTGTCGGTACCCGTTAAGGAGTGTATAGGATTTTTGGTCTGGTTGGCCGTGTGCGAGAACTGTTTTGAGTGCGCGATTTTCAGAGAGAGTGGGTACGCAGTGGGTAGTTGCCCACCCCCAGTAGCGGAGGCAGCAGGGGGCACAGGGGGGCACGTACCCACCTACTGCCTCCTTCTCTCTCGCTTAGAGAATGAGGGGCACCATCCATTCACGGCTTCACAAATGGTTGTAGATGGTGATGTGTCCAGAAGTTGAAGGGGCTGCTGGTAGATGTTGATGTGTCCAGATGAAGGGGCTGGTTGTAGATGGTGATGTCTAGAGAGAGAGAGAGATGCCCAAGCATTTGAAAAGTACTGATTGATGACAGCGGTTTATTTGTTTTTCTTCTCATTTGTTTTCGATAATGCCGAACAAGGAACAACAAGGAAAACAAGGATTACAATGCAATTCTAGAGAGAGAGAGAGAGATGCAATTTTGGTGATCTATGATCCCAACCGTGTAAGGGCAATGTGTTTGCATGGTTCCCGCAAGGGCATCCCACGTATGTAGTGGTTATTTAGGAGAAGAAATAGAGCGGGGCTCCGCCCCGTAAGTTCTGCATAAATTGACTTGCGCATCTGCACAATCTGACGAGCACATTTGCAGAAACCGACTGGTCTTTTTGCAGAAAATGACTGGTGTCACTACTCCCTGGTTGTGTCTACACATGGCCCGGACCCTCGTGGTTGTTGAGGCTGTAAGGAGTCCGCTGTGGAGTGGTTGATGTGTGTAGCGTGAATTTTCTAAAAGAGCGGATGTGTAAACAGTTTAGGAGACACGGTTTAAGACAGTTCCATCTAATTTCTTTTCGTCCCAACCTAATAAACTTCCCGTTAGCAAGACCATGGCTTGCATTTAATATTGTACATTTGCAGCAGTCCATCTGGCTAGTACTTGACTTCGAGCCCGTTTCAGGCCCACATGTCAGCTTTTGTCGGAATAATTGACAGTACAATTAAAGCTAAGATGAATCGTAAAATATTGTGGGAAACCGTGGCTACATGAACACCCCCATTTTCTACAATGACTTGGGTTACCTTAAGAACACGCCACGATGGATCTCGTGGATCTCGATGGATCTCGCAATCTATGTGGTATTGGCCCCAGCCACGTGCATACGAAAGGTTACCTTGGGGTGCTCGGACATGAGCTAGTCCCCTATCAAAAACATTTTTAGTATTGCGTATGCGCAGAAACTACTTGGGCAGTGGCACGTTTCGACAGACACCTTTGTGTAAAGTACTTGCATTTCTGCAGAAACTGACTTGTGTCGCCCAGAGCAAAGTGCTCGGTTTTCTACATAAAACTATATGTGTGTCACCTAAACCGTGTACAACCTTGATTAAATGCATGCGCAAACAACCTATCCATCCCTCAAGGTGCTCCACTTGTGCAGGGTGCAATCTGCCTAGAAGCTTGGCTTCGGTCGCGTCACTTTTTGGGACTTACCCATCGTTTCTTGGCTACCACATAGATCTCGCAATCTATGTGGTATTGTGCCCTACCATGTGCATACGAAAAGTAAACTTGGGGTGTTCGGACATAAGCTCTTCCCCTACCAAAAAAAAATTCGGTATTGCATCTGCACATAAATGACTTGGGCATTGGCACAAACTGACAAGTACCGTCGTGCATAAGTACCTGCTTGTCTGCACAAAATGACTTGTGTCACCTAAAACGTGTACGACCTTTTTGCGCAAGCGCAAATGACCTGACTATCCCGTAAGGTGCTCCACTTGTGCACGATGTGCTCTGTCTGGAAGCTTGTATTTGTTCGCGGAACGGGCAGAGCGCGTCACTTTTTGGGACTTACCCATTCCTTCCTCGCATGGACGGATCTCACAATCTATGTGGTATTGTGGCCTGCCCTGTGAATTTTCTAAAAGAGCAGATGTGTAGACGCAACCGGGGCGTGGTGACACCAGTCGTTTTCTGTAAAAAACACCAGTCGGTTTCTGCAAATGTGCTCGTCAGATTGTGCGAATGCGCAAGTCAATGTATGCAGAACTTAAGGGGCGGAGCCCCACTCCATTTCTTCTCCTAAATAACCACTACATACGTGGGATGCCCTTGCGGGAACCACGCAAACACATTGCCCTTACACAGTTGGGATCATTGCGGGCTGTCAGTATCCCCCGCTTCGATGGGAACTCGGTTTATAGCGTTTCGTCACCTTTCCGCTAGGGCGCATCTTATCGGCCCGGACCCTTGTGGTTGTTGAGGCCGTGTAAGGAGTCCGTTGCGGAGTGGTTGATGTGTGTAGCGTGAATTTTCTAAGGAAGCGGATGTGTAGACGCAAATGGGGCGTGGTTACACCAGTCGTTTTCTGAAAAAACACCAGCCGGTTTCTGCAAATGTGCTCGTCAGATTGTGCGGATGCGCAAGTCAATTTATGCAGAACTTACGGGGCGGAGCCCCGCTCTATTTCTTCTCGGCGGGACCACTACATACGTGGGATGCCGTTGCGGGAACCACGGGCTTAGAGGAACATTGCCAAGGGCGATGGGATTATTGATGGTTGTCAACATCCTACGTTTTGATGAGCATTCTTACCAAGGGGGTTGGAAACATTTATTGTGCTCTCCATTTTCCAACTGGCGCCCACTCTCACTAAACATGATGTGATCAATCTGTGTTACTATTTGTCTATGTAACCATGCTTGGAGTTTTTTAGAACCCGTTAAAAAATATTATTAGCGGGTTGCCAGTAAACGCCCCTATGTGTGTAAGACAATTGCTGGAACAACGTTATTTGCACGGCGTAATATTGGTGCCAACATTGTTGTGTTTACTAATACCGTAGGTCATTTGCACGATGCATACAACATTTGTGAATGCATTTAATCAACGTTGTAGACGGTTTAGGAGACACGGTTTAAGACAGTTCCATCTAATTTCTTTTCGTCCCAACCTAATAAAATTCCCGTTAGCAAGACCATGGCTTGCATTTAATATTGTACATTTGCAGCAGTCCGTCTGGCTAGTACTTGACTTCGAGCCCGTTTCAGGCCCACATGTCAGCTTTTGTCAGAATAATTGACAGTACAATTAAAGCTGAGATGAACCGTAAAATATTGTGGGAAACCGTGGCTACATGAACGCCCCCATTTTCTACAATGACTTGGGTTACCTTAAGAACACGCCACGATGGATCTCTTGGATCTCGATGGATCTCGCAATCTATGTGGTATTGGCCCCAGCCACGTGCATACGAAAGGTTACCTTGGGGTGCTCGGACATGAGCTAGTCCCCTATCAAAAATATTTTTAGTATTGCGTATGCGCAGAAACTACTTGGGCAGTGGCACGTTTCGACAGACACCTTTGTGTAAAGTACTTGCATTTCTGCAGAAACTGACTTGTGTCGCCCAGAGCAAAGTGCTCGGTTTTTTGCATAAAACTATATGTGTGTCACCTAAACCGTGTACAACCTTGATTAAATGCATGCGCAAACAACCTATCCATCCCGCAAGGTGCTCCACTTGTGCAGGGTGCAATCTGCCTAGAAGCTTGGCTTCGGTCGCGTCACTTTTTGGGACTTACCCATGGTTTCTTGGCTACCACATAGATCTCGCAATCTATGTGGTATTGTGCCCCACCATGTGCAGACGAAAAGTAAACTTGGGGTGTTCGGACATAAGCTCTTCCCCTACCAAAAAAAAATTCGGTATTGCATCTGCACATAAATGACTTGGGCATTGGCACAAACCGACAAGCACCGTCGTGCATAAGTACCTGCTTGTCTGCACAAAACGACTTGTGTCACCTAAAACGTGTACGACCTTTTTGCGCAAGCGCAAATGACCTGACTATCCCGTAAGGTGCTCCACTTGTGCACGGTGTGCTATGTCTGGAAGCTTGTATTTGTTCGCAGAATGGGCAGAGCGCGTCACTTTTTGGGACTTACCCATTCCTTCTTCGCATGGACGGATCTCACAATCTATGTGGTATTGTGGCCTGCCCTGTGCCACATAGGATTCATTTGAAACATCTGTATTTGCCACGTAAGCTTCAACTTTGCACGTCGTAGTCCCCCTACTTAGTTGGGCAAGACTTATATTGTATATTTGCACACACTTTGAGAAGTGTTTATATTATTGCTAAATTTGGAGCTTTCACGCTATACTCCTTTTGCTACAAATAACCAGAAGGAGTTCTAAATACGTTGCCATATTACAAGGATGTTTGTCCGGTGCAATTGATCCAAACACCCCAAATTACCATCATGATAAGTAATTGCGCAAACTAATAAATGCATTTATGCAAATTTTACCGAATAAACATGGTTTCACTTAAAATCACCTTTGGCAAGAGCACAATCAGACATGCACTTTTGCAGAAATTGACTTGTGTTTCCACAGAAAATGACTGGTGTCACCACAAACCGTTTGCACATCGCCTCCGCTGTTATTCATGGGACCCCATTATTCCTACAAGGTCATCTAGTTCCCGCAAGATTTCTGGAAGAGATAAAGTGCAAAAAGTTTCACACGTGAAGCACTTTATCTCTTCCACGCCTCCATCGAGAGCCTGCCTCTTACTAATCTCTATCATTGTGGTTCTGTTGCTGCAAGCAAGGATACAAATAGATCACCAAAATTGCATTGTAATCCTTGTTTTCCTTATGTTGTTCCTTGTTCGGCATTATCGAAAACAAATGAGAAGAAAAACAAATAAACCGCTGTCATCAATCAGTACTTTTCAAATGCTTGGGCATCTCTCTCTCTCTCTCTCTAGACATCACCATCTACAACCAGCCCCTTCATCTGGACACATCAACATCTACCAGCAGCCCCTTCAACTTCTGGACACGTCACCATCTACAACCATTTTGTGATGCCGTGAATGGATGGTGCCCCTCATTCTCTAAGCGAGAGAGAAGGAGGCAGTAGGTGGGCACGTGCCCCCCTGTGCCCCCCGCTGCCTCCACTACTGGGGGTGGGAAACTACCCACTGCGTACCCACTCTCTCTGAAAATCGCGCACCCAAAACAGTTCTCGCACACGGTTTCCTGACCAAAAATCCTATACACTCCTTAAAGGGTACCGACACTCTAGAATTTATAATGATTTACACTAAAATACTCTTATAGCTTAAAATATTATTAAAAGTCAAAATATACATTTTCTGAAATTTTGAAGATTTTCGAATTAAAATAATTTCTTTAAATACAATGAAAACCCAATAATAGCCATAATTACTTCCAGCTGCAAAATAAGTCCCATAATTTTTATAAGAACATTAAAGTATATATAAAAATTATAGAAATAAAAATCAGAATTTAAAAGACATAAAAAATATTTTTAGATTTTTCGTTTTGCTAAAACCAATGCGATATGGAAATCATAGCAAAACAACTCCAAAAATCATCAAATTCAAACTAAGTATTATTTATACCATAAGAACATTACTCTATGTTTTCCCAGAACATTTTCTGGGTTTAAAGGCTCCAAAAGAATTTTCCAAATCTGAAATTACAGAAAATACTAAAAATTCATACGTTATCAGAAAATTATAAAACTTTGCCAAGAATTCTAATATGGTCAAATGTATTATACTGTAAATTTTCACATGCTAACGATAATCATGCGTTAACATATGCACATGCAAAACTTAACGCTAACTCAAATACCCGCTCGGTTCTCTTCTTCTTCCTTTCTTTTCTTTCTCTCCACCAGCTTGTGGTTACTGTTCACGCAGCTTCCCTTCTCCCCATTTTCATCTCATTCTCCTTCCTCTGTAACACCACTTCATGGATATATATTACATACACACACACAGGTTCACACACACATCACCACACATAGCACTCACATACACACATTACACTACACTCATGCACTCATGGTTACACTCAAAACTTCACACTCAAAATGGGTTTACACTACTGGTGTTACAGCAGCAGGGTGGGGGTGGAGTGCGGTAGGCAGAATTTTGGAGGGGGAGGGGTCTGAAGGGATTGGGGGAGAAGAGTTGGGCGGGGAGGGGTATTTTGGGGAAGGGGAAATAGTGAGGTTAAAAAAACTCATTTTATTTCAACCCACCCCACTTTTCAGGGATTTTAAAGTTACCCCCCTCTTTTCACAATTTTTCAAAAAAAAACCACCAACCCCAAATAATTAGCTAAAAAACCCATGTTTTACTAATTTTCCCGAATACCCTCCGTTTCAACCTTTCTGTATATCGACCTCGTTAGTCTTACCAGCTCCGTCGCGTTTTCTTGTTCTCTCGCCGGGAAGCCCAGCCCACACAGCAACAGAGAAATGTTGTCCTCTGAAGCGGTTGATCTATTGAATAATGAGCTTCCGCTGGAGCAGGACTCTCTGCTCTTGTCCGGCGACGCCACGAACGGTCTCGTCCTCGTCGACGTTGTCAACTGCTTTTGCACCGTCGGTGCTGGCAACTTGGTAATAGCCTCCCCCTCCTCTCCCTCTCATCCTCTTTTGTGCTCGCTCCGGTTTACTCCTTCCGTTTAGTTGAATTATCTTCTTCTGGGCGTTTTTGCAATTTCCTGTCGTATAGACCGACGATATCACGAGCAAGAACAGATTTAGTACGTGAAAACGATGGCGGCGGTTGCCGAAACTTGCTTGATTTGGAGTTACTGTTTGACTTCAAGCTGTGTGTTTTTACTGCTACCAAATTTAATGTTAAAAATTCGCAGAACTAAAAAGGAGGAATCCTATGTCCTGTTTTGTCACTATGTTATTGGAAGAAACTTCCACAGTAGTTACATTCTGTGAGCAGTAGTTGTATTGCTGCATTTCATTGGTCACAATTTGTAGAAGACAGGAGATGAATTTCTTGCTTTCAGACATGACAAAAGCACAAAACATTTCACTCGGCTTAGACTATATACAACTATGTCTTTGGCTGCTGGTAGTTTTAGTATCCTTGTGGTTTTTCTCCTGGAAAGTGAAGTTATAAGCTAATGCTGCTAGATTCAATATTTTATTGCAGGCACAGATATTCCTTTTACCTTTTCTTCTTGTCTTCTTTCTTTTAAGTTTTGTCACTGCATCCCGTGTCTATTGAGATTTAGCAAACTCTAAGGATAAAGTTTGCTGCATGTAAACAGTCAGCTGAACTTAATTACCAATCGCATACTAAATAAGTATCGTTGGATAGACACGGTGACTAAAATCATTGTTGTTATATGTGTGCTAAATATATCCTAGGATTTGCAAAAAGTCGAAGAAGAAAAACTTAATTAAGTGGAGCTCTACTATTATGAAGTTGGGGGGGTGACAAAGATTCCTCTGGCCTTTCCCAAATTTCTTTAAAGTTTATTGAAATTTTCTGTGTCACTTCTTGGTTTGAACATGATCAGTTGGTTGAAAAACTGTTCTCCTATTCAGCACTGATTCCGCATGCTATTAAGTGGAAATAGGGGCATTCACTTCCGTATGTCTGTTGAATAATGTCAATTGCAGGCTCCAAGGTATCCAGATCAGCAAATTTCTGGAATGGTAAATGAGTCAGTGAGGCTTGCCAGAGTATTCAGTGAAAAGAAATGGCCCATGTTTGCTTTCCTGGATTCTCATCACCCTGATATTCCAGAGCACCCGTATCCTCCTCATTGTATAGCTGGGACAGATGAGTCGAGATTGGTTCCTGGTACATTATATCAAATGCATTTTACTTGAAGTAGGGGCTACATGTAATTGCTGTTCTCTGATGTTGCTTCCTTCCTCGATATGTGCAGCTTTGCAATGGTTAGAAAATGAACCAAATGTAACTCTTAGGTGCAAGGATTGCATCGATGGCTTTCTTGGTTCAGTCGAGAAAGACGGGTCCAATGTCTTTGTAGATTGGGTGAAAAATAACCAGATCAAAGTTGTAAGTATTTCCTAAGCTACACCACAAAAGTGTTCCACTTGCAATTTTGTGCTGTTTTTTTGACATAAAATAATGGACCATTATCATGTATATGATAAGGGATAAAAATCTTTCATATCTATGTCTGATATACATTCTTGCTTTTCTTGAAGATATTGGTTCTGGGGATATGCACAGATATATGTGTGCTAGATTTTGTATGTTCGGCACTGTCTGCGAGAAATCGTGGGTTTCTCACTCCGTTAGAGGATGTGGTTGTGTATTCTGGTGGATGTGCTACTTTTGATCTTCCGGTTCATGTTGCCAGCAGCATTAAAGGTGCTCTAGCCCATCCACAGGTATACTAATCTCACTTCACTCGTTTGGTTGGCTCTCTGCTTGTAGTTTGGGGTTTGTGTTAGTAACTCACTTTAATGGTATAAAGGACCGACTGTCATCGTATTTGGAAAAACTGGAATTTGTTAATGCGACCATCATAGAATTATTCTTCTTGGACGCCTGTCTTCTTGCTATAACCTTCAGAAAGTTACCAACCAGTAACCACATTCTCACTGTTATTTCTGTGGTTGTCACTTAGGCTTAAGTTGGAATGCGTCCCTTTCCTTTTTATGTTTCCTCGAATGGCTTTGTTATGTCAAAGCACAGTACATTATGGAAATAAAGTGGGAATACTTCAGATAGCACAATGCAGCCACTGAGCTGCTGCAAAAGAACAAAAGGAAAAGCACAGGATAAACGTTACCTAAGAATCCAATGAGGTGAGTTCTCCAGTTAACCTTCGCCACTCAAGGATCCTCAACTGGATCGAACACACAACCTTCTCATGATTGCTAGGCACTAGCATTTCTGAACACTCTTGTGCTCTCTCTCAAGCCACAAACATTAATCATCTAGAGTTAGAGCCAATTTCTTTACTTTTGGCCAAAAAACTTTGCCATATAATTGTTGGATTGCCACTCCTTGATTCTCTCTCGCAATCCTGTGCAAAACAATGTCCAGATGGCACCAGTAAATGGGCACCAAGAAAAATGCAATAAGTTCCTGCTAGATTAGCACATTGAATTTCTTCAAAACTTCTTTCTTAGAAAATCAAGTTATGAACACTTTTGATTACTACCAAGGGACCAGATCAATTTTCTCTCAATACATTCGATGAGTACTGTTATTGTGGCGAGCAACCAGGCAACTAAATTAGAAACAGTATGCAGAGAAACAGAAATTGCAGACTTTTCTGTAATAACACCTCCATCATAAGAAAATGCCTACTACTTCCAGGGATCATAGAAGCAACCTTTTGGGGCCCCAAAGAATGCCAGTGTCCCAAACAAAGCAATGTTTGCTCCCCACTCCCATTTATACACTGTATTTGATCATCTATGGTTGGCATAAAGAAACCTTGTTGAGTTCTGGAATGGGAACAGACTTGCACCCCAATAGTTTATCAGTGATCTAACTTCTGGATTAAGTTTATGGCGCGCTACAGTTGATAGGATGGAGAAATGCACACTGTACCATTTAAGATTTAACTTGCTTTCTTTTCTTTTTAATCAATGTCGCATTACGCAAGGATGTGAACTTGAGGTAATGTCTTAAATCCCAGATGCAATGTATCGATACACACCTCACACAGGCTCACGCATATGTAAAGTTAAAAAAGTCCTGTAAACTTTCTGCTTTTGGTGGCAGGAACTGATGCATCACATAGGTCTTTACATGGCTAAGGGTAGGGGAGCCAAAGTGGTGTCAAAAGTATCATTCGGTATGGTGAAGGAGGCATGATCTTGACCCTGCCTGTTAACTATGGATACCAAGCTTTTGCATATATAGAAGACGTCCCTAGAGTTTTTTGTACATATGCTACTATATGTTTCAATAATTTCGAGTGGTAGATGTACCAGTTCTGCTATTATATTTATGCTGGCTTGCTTAACTATGAATCTAGAATTATGTATGAACTAAAATCAACTTACGAGTACAATAACTGTGGAATGCAGTTCAGTGCGTGGTTTTGAATTCTTCAGTGTTATTATGTTATTATTTTTTACTAGTGTAAAAATGCAAGTCTCTCTGCATAGATTGGGAAGCCTGTAGTGGTTGGAGCCTAGTGCACTGGGCTAGACCTTTCCTTTGACAAGAGAATATTGCCCTCGATTCCTAGACTACAAATGAAGAAAATCTGTAAAGAGTTACCATAATTTTCTGGAAGAACAGCAAAGCAAGATGAGAAGAATTATCATGGCTCAATAGCATCATACTTGGGAGTTTGAATATGTTTGTTCCTCATTACAGAACCTCTAGGTCTTCTCAGAAGGGAATCCTTGCTTCTGCGTCCTCTTCAAGCATAGGTTTTCAGGTATCTGCAAGTCTTCAGAGAGTATTTGCTGTAATGGTGAAGCTGCGTAATTGGCATAGCATGAGGGATAGCCTTATTTGTCAATAGATAAACAGCTAATAAAATTGGAGTGAATCCTTTTCCTTGCAAACTTCCTGAAGCAATACAGCATAGGATTCGATTAAGGATCATGAGTTTTATAGATTACAAGCCATTTATTTAGGAATGTTACATTACAGCCGCTTGAATTCATCCACCCTGACTTGCAGTTAGACTCCCATAAGATCCTTCTGTTGTTTTCCCATCATTTCTCGTGGTCGTGAAATAAGGCTGCTGTTCGTGCACAACTCATGTCTAACTGTGATGATATAAGAAGATGGGCTATGCATAAATTCAGCCTAGTAGATGTGAAGTTTGTCATAAAAAGTTCTGTTGTTTTAATGTCTATCAACTTGAGTGTGTACAAGTCGGAAGATACAGTTACCCAAGTCAGAAACTGTGGATAATAAATGGAGAAAAGAATGATAGAAGTAATAATATTAATGATAATTTGCTATCTATGCCAGAATGATCTCTGACAAACAACCCCTCCCCGTCCCCAACAAATAAAACACCCTAGGAAGTAGAAAGAGAGAAACCTCCCTGAAGAAAATAGAAAAAAACAGCAAGCTTAAGAAAAAATTAAGGTGCTAGGCTGGCCTTCTGATCAGGGTATTTTCTGTTATGGTGCATACAGGCAAAAATTGATTGCCTCTGCTTCTTTTGTTTGACCCCAAAGATGAACGATCGTAAAGGAATTCTCGACCGACTTGTTGAGTGCCGCAACTGATTATGATTCTTTGATCCAGAAAGTCCAAACTCTTCATCCAGCTTTGCTAGAGTTTTTTCTATTTCAAGCTGGAGTGCAGATACATGATCTAACCCTGCTTGCAACTCCTCCCTAACCTTGTTGTTCTCTTGCTTCATGTTTAAAACCTCACCTTGGAACTTTGCTGCTTGATGACTACTGAACTTGATGATATCTTCTTCCACACCCTCCTTTAATGCTATTGTTATTTCTTCCTGAATATTGCACAAAGACGAGAATCTGCGCTGCAGTTCATCTTTAAGCAACGCACTTCCTTCTAGCCACACTGCTAGTTCAGTCCGTATCTCGCTAAGGTGCTTGTACAAGGCCCGGGCATCTGATTTGGTGTCTGTTGTAGTAAACAGTGATGTGTTTGACTTTCCCTCGTGTTTCTTTACTTCCTTTGTCTTAAGTTGTGAAACTTCAGCTTGCAAGTCTTGGACCTCAGTTCTGAATTTCTGAACCTGATGGAAAGCTGTGCTAAATCTCAACCAGAAATCCAAGTTCTCGTCTAATATCGCATCAATGTCCATTCGGAGCTTTTCTTCAACCACTGATATGGTCTGCGACTGATCCATCAAAATTAGTCCTGGTGTTGCATTTAGATCTTCATATCCATCAGTTTTCCTTGCTCCAGGTTGGATATTGTGATCATCTAAGAGATCACTGGTTGGCCCTTGATCTCCCTTACAATCCATACTGTCACCTGCACCTGCTTGCACAAGTCTCTGACGTAAAGATTGAATCTCTTGGTCCCTCTTGGCAATAGTGCTCTTTAGTTCTCTGAAATGCACCGTGGTTTCAAAATGCCTGTCCCTATTTCTCTTCTCTACTTCACTCAGATTTTTCTTCACTTCCTTATAGTTCCTTAAGATTGTGGTGTATTCTGCCAATAGAATCTTTTCTTTATCCTCCAGCCCACTCAACAGCATCTGCTGCCAGTTCAACTCCTCTTCTTTTCCCTCCTCCTCTGCTTCACGCGGTTCAGTGTTGCCAATACTCTCAGCTTTTTGGGACAAATCTTGCTCATCAAGTTTGTCCTCTGTTTTTGGATCCATACTTTTCTCGGACTTGTTATCAGCTTCTTTAGTTTCCTCTGCTTGATTGTTACCCAATGATGCACCGAGTGCTTGTACGTTTTCATCCTTCCCATGTTCCTCTTTTAAAGTTTTGGAGTTTTTGGCACCAGATGGTTTCTCTGATTCTTCTTGTGATTCTACTTCAACAACGGACCTCTCTGTAGCCTCAGGCTCATCATCTGTCTTCACATTGTGCAGCTTCTCAGACAGGTGATCAAGACTGCAATGAGCTTCAGTAAAATGTGTTTGAAGGTTGGTATTCTGGTTTTTCACATCCTGGTTTAGATCCTGAACTCCGTGCAATTTCTCCTCCACTTCTCTGAGGCTGTTGCTCAAGTTCTGCGAGTCATGAATGAGGGTCGCCTTATCATCTTCGAAGCTACGAATCTGTGAGTGAAGATCATTGGTTTCTGACCGTAATCTGTCTATAAGAACTGTCTGAGATGAAACTGCACTCTCTAGGCCGATCACCTTAGTTACAAGTTCATCTATCTTCTCTGCCAGTTCTGTCACTGTAAAAGATCCCGTGGAGCCTGCCTCAAAATTTGCTTTTATCTGCTCCCTTAGGGCCTCCAGATCCTGTCCCTCTTGTGTAGCACCTGCCTGTCTTTCGGATCCATCTTTTCCATTTGCAGTTTCTTCGTTACATTGATCAGGAAGACACTCATGCTTGAGGGACATAAGTCTCTTACGAGCATCCTCAATCCTTTCGTGCTCTCCTCTCGCTTCTCGGGTAGATACCTCTTGTTTCTCCTGCAACTGAGCCAAGGTCTCTTGGCAAGATTTCAGTGCTGCCTCTGCCATCAAAGTTCGGGCCTCATCATCCTCAATGACCGTGCCAATGCTAAACTCATCTTGCAAGCTGCTGACGTTTTGTTGCTTTTCCATTATCTGATTCTCAATATCCCAGTACTTGGAAAGGCTATTTTCGTAAGAGCCTTTTACAAACTCCTTTGAAGTCTGCAAAGCCAGAATATCTTTCTGAAGCTTGTCAATCTCTTCCAGAGCCTCACTTTTGCTCAAACCGGATCTAGCAACAGTAGTACTATCTGCTGTTTTTGATAATTTCTTGGCTTGCAGTTTCTTTGAGGCTGTTTTTAGGAGACCTCTTAAATCTCTGGTTGGAATCTTTGGTACCTTGGGTATGTTTGCACCTGATGTCTGGGGAAAGTTTTTGGCAACTCTAGTGGAACCGTCTTCATCTTCGTCATCCATGGCAAACTGGACCTGCTCTGGAAAAACAGAAGCAATGGTGGTATTTGCATTTTGCAACTCTGTTGATAAGTGGTCGTATCGCTCGGCTAAAGCTCGAAAAGCACGGTAAGATTCTTCCACAAAGTGTATCAGCTCTGGCCTCTTTTTGTAGTACATTTCTGCCCTCTTGGCAAAGGAGTCTCCATCCTCTTCGATCAGCTTAAGCACGTATTGCACCTTCTCTTCCATATCTGCAATTCCACAGTTCCTAGCTTGTTAACCAGTTGTTGGGAGGGCTGAAAATATTGTACGTGACGCTCATACATGTTTGGATTTTTTCACATCTTTGACTTTGTAGTTGAGGTCGAAACGGAAATACAATAAGAAGACAACATCCAAACCAAGGTGGTAGCTAACTGTACCAGACTGTCTACTAATTGCCATGTCTAGTATTACTAAGAATTTGACGAGCATTGGGTCCTTAATTTCTTCTTTCTATTTCAGGTTTCTTTCCTTTTTGTGGTGCCCGCGGAGATTTATGGAATATCGTTACAAGTTGGTATGTATGAGACGAAAGCAAAATATATGAAACGGGGGGTTCGCCTTGCTAAGTTTGTTATGTCATATATATGTGTCACCCTAGAATTGTATACAGTAAATCACGGAACCAAGGCATTTATCAAACGATATGTTGCAATAAAAGATAGGAATAAACCCGGAATCCCATTTACCCAATAGGGTTCTCATAACCAAGAGATTACCAAGGAAAGTAGAATCCAGATAAACGTACGAAAACCGAAAAAACAAACCTTGAAGGCTCTGTTCGAGCCATTTTGATTGCTTGGTCCTGATATGACTTGCCCACCACCATGAATAGGCATTGCTTGCAGCTCTCTGCAACATCTTTCCAATCTTCTCCCTTCTAATCTCCCTCTTTTAGAAAGTGTGTATCCTTCTTCCTTTCTTTGGCTAATCCTTATAGACAGTAAATCAAATATGAAACTCTCTCCCCCCAGGGTTCAATCAAGAATGAGGGAGAAAGAGTTTCCAAAACAATCTAAAAGAAACAGAGATTTGTTCTTGCTGGAGCAGAGAGAAGAAAAAATGAAAGAGGAGAGAATGATGAAAGTTGAAGGTGAAGAACAGCTAATTATGGGGTTCACGGTTGGGAGATACTTTCGTCCCCGAAGTACGTGTAGCACCCCCGCTTTTGCTTTAAAGTTTTGGGTAGCCAGCCAGCCAGCCAATCAGAAATGACTCTGTGAACGTGTGAGCCACTGGCCTGCAGTCGCTTTGTTACGAAAAAGCAACCTTCTTTTAGGCAACCCTTCTGCAACCGACTTTTGGTTTAGGAATCCCACGCGGTTGCTTCTTTATTACCCTCCCTTTAACACAACTTTCGAAAATTCCAATCGTTTATTAACATTGACTGTTGATAAAGGGTAGGTGTTCCAATGGAAAGTAACTTTGTTTTATTTCTCTAGACACCAATTGAGGATGAGCAGCACATAACTTCACGTAGTATAACTTCGCATATCTTAGTAGAGTCCTAAACCAGAAGGGCCTGCAAAGAAGGAAGACAATGGCTGTGCTGGAGGCTCAATCGAGTCCCAATCCTTATACAATCAGTTTCTCAATTTTGGTGATGTTCGAGGACAAAAAGATTTCCTAAAAACAGTAATAAAGTTGCCAAGGATTCATTCACAATCTCTATCGAAGGTTTGATTCCCGCTTTTAACCACGTATTGTTTCTACCTACTTGATGCAACCAAAATATCAGTGAAGGTTTACCTTTCGAATTACGTAGCTGAAGGCGAATCGATACTAAAAGTAAAGGAGCTTCGAAGGTTTCAATATTAAATGTTTACATTCTAATTTTGACCGTTATGTTTGGCCTTCACTATTGATGTTAATTTATGTAACAAACCAGGGTCGTAGGAATCTTCTTCCAATCTCGTATACAGTGACAATTAATAATCGTTAAATATTTTTAGTGACTTTTCTTATAATACTTTCAGCGGCAATTATTAGCAGCACTTTTTTAGCGTCATTAAATAAGAGCCACTAAGAGACGGTTGATTGTCGCTATATAGGGGATAAAAAGAAGATTTCTTCAACCGGGATAACAGCGAAATCTTTTCCTAATTTAAGTGTTACTAAAAGCCATTAAAAGGTGTTTCTAAAATCGTGAAGAGGAGATGAAGTGCAGTAATCATTTCTCAAGAGTTAGAGAGCTACTGATATATAAACCGGTGCTGGTCCAGGCCTTTGAAGTACGAGTGTGCCGAAGCCCACAACAATGGGCTTTGTTGCTACATACACTGATGGGCCCTTTCGATGTTCTTAAGATTAGGATTTATATATACTATCCAAACACATGGAGAACTCGTAATACAAGAAACAAATTTCTTGTAATTATCTATGCTACTGTTAAAATTGTGAATGAGTGTAAATTATTTTTGTAAACAAGAATACCCTTCATATATTATTGAATCACTCAATTGTCATTTCAAGTACAGTTAAGAGGCCTAAAATATAGACTCTTTTAGCAAGTCCACCTTTTTCACTTTAACAAAAGTTACAATTAGTAGATGGATGTCTCTTCCACATCTCATGACACTTTTATTTAATATATGAATTTATTTTAATGTCATTTATAACTTGATGGTTGGTATAAAATAGGATGTGAAACACATGACCATAACATCTTATATACTAATTTCAACAATTTCTTTTTCTTAAATGACTATTAGTTGTTAATGGTTTTTTTTTATTATATATGAATTTCACTCTCATTTTCTCTTAATAGATAATTGGCTCTGTCTTTTATGTTGGCAATAAAAATCTAGTAATGCAGATAGAAAAAGGCAAAAATTTGGATATGCTTAAACTTTTTTGCTATCTTGCATTTTGATGTAAGACCTGATCTTGTGTATGTATACGTGTGTGAGAGTGTGCGTGTGTGTATAGTGGATTTGTATAATTTATTTTTAGATACAAATGTCTTTATACACTTTTACATATTACATCAATGGCTTTCAAATGTTACTACCTCGGTAATTGTTGGCTTATCTCAAACTGCTTTTACGTTCTCTTTTCATGTAAACGACTCTACACCTTCATGCATCTTCCATAATTTAATTTTTGTGACTTTTCCATCTCTACTATGTCAAGTGGCAAGATGATTACCCTTTGTGCTGGTTATCCAAAGTTTGTTCAGAGGTAACTTAATTCTTTGTTCTTAAGTTTAGTTGTTTAATATAATAATAATAATAATATTTTTGAGTATGTAAGTTCGAAACGAGTGTTGATTAAAGAGTTTATCTAGCTTTCAACTCTATATAGGTAACTTCTGTAACCTCTTCTAATATTTACAAACTTTGACTTTTTCAAGACAAGGCATGATATTTATAGGGTCTATTTTAGGTGTCAGTTTTTACCATACGTATCACAATATTATCAGTACCAAGATTCTTTTTTTTTTTTGGCAGGAAAAAAACTGTTCTACATATAAAATGGTGGGAGTCACGCCTTTACTTTTCAGGATGGGACATTTTATTCAATGTTAAATGACTAATAGCCAGTATGATTGCTACAGATTGTGTCTAAGTCGTTAATAACTTTGAAAACATTACATATTCTAGATATGAAGAGCTACCGAATATGTAGCGAGACACTTAACCCTCCAAAACAAATTTATTAAGATATTCTTATAAAATTGTGAACATGTAAATGTTATTCGACTACGTGTATGGTTTGAATATTTTATGCTTGTATATAATGAAGCCACTTTTTTGTTTCTATAAATTATGCCTTAGAGGTTTAATTAAAGAGAAAAGTGAAGGAAAATTATTGTTACGAGCTAAAAAATAAATTAGATAAGAGAAAATTCTTTATGAATCACAAAAACGGAAGAAGCCTATTTGGTGCCACACAAAAATAGCCATGGCCAAAATAACCTAAAAGTTATTGTTAGCCCTATGGTTGAATAACCTAGGCTTACATCCTGTTTTGATGATAACTATACATTGATTATGTTTTAATGTGTGCTTTGAGTGTATTTTTAGTAGGTATATACATGCACACTCATGAAGACACATTTGAGAAGTTGGATAGATGGATTAAAACCAAATAAGCTTAAAGTTATAGTGGACATGCTATAGAAGCTTCATCAAGTCCAATGTTAAAGAGTAACAAAGAATGCATCGGCTAACTTACTATCAATTATAATTGATCTTTACTAATATGTAACTAGTCTTGGTTTGATACTTGGATTGATGACTATAACCTAAAAAGACCTTAGGACACCTTGTGCATTGCATGTGAGTTCATAACCTTTCACACAAGTGTGGTTCTTGAAAATGAGTGAACTTTGGAGCTCACTCAGATTTTCTCAAAAACTATTTTGGTGCTAATCTTTTCATATCTTGATAAAACTTTTCATTAGCTTTGCAACACAAAAAACGGCACCTCAATTCGATTTTTCTAGAGAAAGTTACGCCCAAAATAGGAAAGGGGGTTCCATGAGGCAGCCGATAGGCATTAGGGTAATACAGTCGACTACATTGCAATGCAGTAGACTGCATTCGTCAAAATTTAGCTCCAACGGCTATTTTCGAGGACAAAACTCCAACAGCTATTTTCGAGGGAATACAGTCGACTGCATTGGGAATACAGTCGACTGCAATGACAGTTTTGCTCACTTTTTGTCTATAACGGCTATATTTCATTTGCTTCCTATATAAATAGGTTGGGGCTTCATCATACACAATGGAAACCACATTCTAAGCCTCCATTCATTAGAGAAATATCAAGGCTCATAGATTAAACTTCTCTCTCTTCATCTTCATGATTTTACATCATTAAAGAGAGCATCCTTGTGAGCAATTCTTTGATTGAGAGTGAGCATTCTTCAAGTCATCAATTCTCTCATCTCTTTATTATACTAGAGCTTCATTTGTACTCATTTCCTTTCAAGAAGGTTTCTTTGTACAAATTGATCTTTGTAAAATGATTGTGATCAAGGCTTGAGTTTGTCAAGTCTTGAGTGAGCTTTGTGGATTCAAGACTTATGCTTGGTGTGGGAATATCACCAAGTGTTGTAAGGGTTTTGATCTTGACCCGGAAGAAGATTGTTGCTAGTGGATTCTAATGCTCTTGCAAGAGACTTCCTTGAAGAGGTAGATGTAGGCTTGAGGGTAGTTCAAGCCGAACCATTTAGATCTCCTTGTCAAGTATCTCTAACTCAATCTCTTTACTTATTACTCTTTAATTGTTTGAGATTGTTTAGTTAACATCTTCATTGAATTACTACTTGGTTTGATTGAGATTTATGATTGAACTTAGTTTAAATTCTCCATTAATTTTTAAAAACCCTATTCACCCCCCCCCCCCTCTAAGGTTGTTTTATTAGTTTCAGTTATGATTTTAATTATCTAGAAATTACCAAATAATAACTTTTCATTTAAAAATGTTGGAGTTACATGTCAATAACTCATTAATAATGAAATAAGAATTGTAGCGTGCTTGAGATCCTAGCCAGATACTTCTTCTTATTTATAAAACTAAACACGTTATGATTTCTAGTTGTTTTCTAAAAGTAGAGCACATTATTATTTCATGTATCTGATACAGTAATCATCATCTATACTATCTTTTGAATCTATGCTTACTCCGAAGTCCCATCACGCATTCACTTGAATTTTTTTTGGACCAACTTCTTCTAATTTGATGAGGATAATGGTTAATATTCAAATGAGCTACTTGAAGATAATCAAGATAAAGCATACTCAACTGTGGAGAACCATACTTGTATAAATGAGGATAATTGTTACAGTCAGTTCATGTTAGTAAAGTACTTATTTAAGTACACTCACGAGACACGAAAAAATAAATCAAAGTTCTTGAAGAAAATGTTGTGAATAAAATTTTGGCCAGTTACAACCTAAGTAGAAAAGTTGACGAGACTAGATAGTATATAAACATTCACATTAACTAAAAATAGACATCAAGAGGGCCAAAAGTATATACCATTTAACCTAAGTTAACGTTCGAAAGATACAACTGTCACAATATTTAATAGATAAAACACTTTTGGTATTAATTAGATATCCAACACTCTAACTACATGAACGCTACAGGAATGTATATCTCTATCTCTAATATAGGTGTAATGTTTTCCGATTGACAGGTAGAACATGGGAGGGGTTATTGAAATAGTTTGGTCACTAGGTTTATCTAGAGAGACTGTAACTCTTGATCTCAGCAGGTTGTTGTTTTGTGACTTGCTATATTTTGACATTAGGATATATTCCGGTCCTTCATGTTATATACGTGGTTGAAAAAGGTGATTGTCATACTTGTTTTATGTTTATAAATGCCTTCTATGAGCAAAATATTTTGATTTGTACCTAAATTCTCATATGTCAGTTACTTAGCAACCAGTATGTGGAATTGCGTATGCGTTTTTTTCTTAATTCTTTACTTGATTTTTATTGTGATGCATACTGATTTTTCTATGAACCTTTTAAATATTAGTATTCACATATTTAAATATTATGTACTCAACTAGTTATGTTAAAAGTAGTTATTCATTTGTTTATGCTAAAACGCAGATGTTTGTACTTCTTGGAGTCCTAAATACAGGGCACTTGGGATTGTCAAACACTAGCTTTACTTGTTTTTGGAGACCGTGTTAAAAAAACCTCCGAACGCAGTACAAGTATGATGCCAAAAAGGCCCATTAGAACCCGAGCAAGCTCTATTCATGAACACCTGAAAGGGCAACAAAAGCAAATGAAGACCACAAGATGTGTTGATACAGCTATGTCTCACTAAAAAGTTCTGCATAATCACCTTGTAACTTTCATGAAATGCAACATCACAAGCCACTTTTACTAAAATTAGCGACTCGCTTTGAAGCCCAATCTATATTTTTATCTGCAATAATTGGTTTTGCCGCCATCGCGCATGCCGATAAACAGGAAGAAGACGTTGTAGGCCTCTTCCACTTGCTGCAATAAGTTTGCCTACTGTTCTAGTCTTAGTCGTAAGCCACTTATGGCTTACTAACTTGGGTGGTCAAATGACGCGTTGTGCGCTTCTGATCCACATCAAATGATACACATCAAATTTGGAGAAGAAGCAAGCCCATAGAAATCAGCTTCCCTGTCGTTTATGCATAAGTAGCAAGAGCCACATGCCTCATTGCTTGCATTATTGTCTATTGATTTCAGCAGTGATCATATTTGTGGTGTTGAAAGCCACCACCCAAGATTGGTCCACGTTTAGGCTCACTTTGGGGAACACACACAGGAATACGTTCAATCCTTTGTTTGTGTCATCCATGTCAATCTGATAGGGAAAACAGAAAAGGGCTACATCACAAGCTCACAACAGCAGAATTTAGTTTTCAAAAGAGAGAAACAGGTGTCACCAAAACGTAAGGTTGTGGGAAGAAGAAAAGGTGTGAAGTTAGTCCCACACCCTGATTGGAAAAAAGATGTATGACACTCTAGAAAAGGGCAACATTCAACAGTACAGACACATATTTGATTAAGAGAAACAGTGTTGGTCCATGTATTCAATCAAAACTTCAGGGGGAAAGGATGAGTATTTACAGCAGCAGCAAAACAGAAACCGTAGACATGTTTCCATATGTACAGATCGGCATAGCAGAATGTACAGCAAAGAATCAACATTACATGTCAATCTACACCCTGCAAATTCGGTTAAAGCCCAACCCCGTTAACCTGAAGAACAGAACATGATGCCCTGAAAAAACTGTAAGATCGCGTCTTCTTTGATACCACTAAATCAAAAATGTCCGTTCTCAACCAAAAGCCACACTCCTGAGGATTTGACAAAAAGATGATCTTCAACAACCAGACGTCGATGCAGAAGCCGGACTTGTCTCTGTTTTTGACTTTTTCTGTTTTCTAATTTTTCTAGCTGCTTTATCTTCAAGATCCTAAAACCATAACCATAACACTGTTTTCCACATACATCGGCACAAGAGGAAGAAGAGATTCAGCAAAGACCAAGATATCAACAGGCTTTAGAAATTCGGGAGAGTAGAAAGCCACTGCTCCATGTATTTCTTGCCCTCTGCACATCCAAAAAATGCAGGAAAAAATAACAGACTTTAGGCCTATATTAAACAAAATCAGAAATCCTACTCAATCAACACAAGAGGAACATTAATCTGAACAGGAGGGGGAAAATGGCTCGAGTCAATTTGAATGGCTAAACTCACTGATATTTACAAAACGCTCAGCTTAAAAAATCTAAACTCTAAATGGTAGTGACGGCAACTTTTCTAACATTGAACAAAGAAGGAACTAGTATACCTAGAGATCTTCACAGAGGATGAAAACAAAAATGATCTTAAGAACAAAAGCCAATAAAATAACAAGCAAATGCAAAAACTGAATTTTTTTCTCAAAGCCTCATAATGGCGTGATGTGCACACAGATCCTACGTCTTTTTGATTCGGAACAACACACAAGTCAAGAAGCAAAGTAGACATCACATCACAAAGTCATTAAAAAACAATGCACACAATACTGCAATTATTCAGTAACCAAAGAACCCTTCAACAAGCTTAACAAAATCAAGATTCAGTGGCTATCACACTAAATCGGATATATCCCATGTCTTTCTTTCTTTAGTTCACAACAACGATACGCATACTAAAGGGGAAGCAACTAAAATCATAATATGGATGACTGTTGCTCAATGCAAGCACACAAATTCAGTTCACAGGTCGTCTTGTAAGTATGATAAGAAACTTACAGACAGAATCCAACTACGTACAAGAGTAGGAATGACATTGAAACTGTAGCATCTCACTAATTAAAAAAAAAAAGAATGAAACAGAGTAAAACCAACAGAAATTAGCAGAAACGGAAACGAACTGAAATTAGCAGAAACTGCTCTTACCAGCAGAGTACTCAGCTGGGAGGTTCTTAATAGCACTCAAAAGCTGATTGTTAGGCTCCATCTCCACTTCCTTCAAATCATTCCTATAGCAAGGAACAAGCACCGCAAAGCTATCATCTCCCTCTTTATCACTCTGGAAATCAGGGGCATGCGGTTCCAGCCACCCAATCGACCAGTCCGAGTCATCGGATTCTGAACCAGACAGACAAACACCATCTGATGGCACCAAAACAACATCATACTCCTTATCAATCCTCCTTTCCTCCCTACTATGCCATTTCCTCTTAACTTTCCTACTAGAGGAGGCCATTTTGGTCCCTTTCACCTTAGGAAACTTCAAGGAATCTGTTTCCCTCAAACCCAAACCCCAATCAGAAGAAGAATTTAGTGAAGACCCACTGGCAACAGGCTCTTTTTCTTTCCCACTCCAATACCACCACGAGAATCGGGTGAAAGAAACAGCCATGTTTAATCAAAACCCCAGTTTTAAAAAAGGGGCAATAAAATGAATAGCACGAATTCTAAGAATCGGGTTCAAAAGAATTGGAGGCAGAAAATGGGTGGAAATAGAATAGGAAGTGGTGTTTTCTGCCTGTTGCAGCAACCATCAAATTAAGATATTGATCAATCAATCGATTAAATAAAGTTGCACCAATTTATAGGAACATATTTCAACTTAAGGGAGAAACGCCAGAGCTTTAGAAAAATGCTAAAACATCATCAAGTGTTTCACAAAAAGTCTCTTTAAACTTTCTTGAAATCACCAATTGTCCAATACAGTGATACTCATCCAATAATTGAGTTTTCCTTTAGACCCACAAAAAATTTCACCAGCATGTCATCATGTCAACACAATTACAACATTGCTGTACGTGGAGATTCTTAAACAAATAAAATCAAGCCAATTCCATAACCAAAATCACTCACAAAACTGGATTTCCAGAAAAAGTACAAATTGGAGAGTATTAATCACTCTTAGCAAGTCAATCCAAGTAAAAAATCCTCAAAGCCAACAATAAATGGTCCAGAATACCCACAAAAAAAAACTTCCTTAATTTGCTCGGAAGATTACCAAATTCGCTGATCAAGTCAACCAAAGTCAATAGTCCTCAGAACCCACAACAAAAATGATCAAAAGAGGGTCCAGAACGAAGCCGATTTCAATCAAAGTAAAAGAAACACTTGGATCCTTTACTTGAAGGCAAAATCAATAAAATCAGATGACCACAGACTACCTTTTATCACCGGAAAGACAGAGAAACCGGTGATCAAACTGTAATACCACAGGGAGACACCAGGTAACCTAGACGGAAAGCAGAGGGTTTTAAAGAGAAGGACGGCGATATCACCGGAAAACAGAGACTTTTTGGCCGGAAAAAAGGGAAAGGGGATTAAGTGAAGACTCAATTTTGAGAAAAATTTAATAACTGCCTCTCCAGCATCTCCATTTTCCAAACCCCACAACCCTTATACAGTATCTCTCGACTCTCTCTCCTCTCTAGCCACTCTCTCTGTAGCACACACGCACGCACTGTTTCTCTCTCTGAGAGGAGAAATCAAATTGATAGCTTTATCGCTTGTGGAGGTATATATCAACTTTAAATATCCATAAATGAATCATGGGGTTCAATTACACCTTACACCCCCTTACTTTGGGGTTTGATGATTCCACCCTTCTTCTAAGTACATGGGTTTACTACTAATTGTTTGGCTTCTTTATCAGGTTTGATGATGGCGTATTTGGTATGTTTAGCTCAAAAGCAGGAATGACTTAAATTTAGTGTCATTAATGATTGATATATAGTGACATTGTTATGGTAATATGATGTCATTTCTCCCAAAATGGTAATACCGAAAGAAAAAAAAGAAATGTTTTTGATCTGAAACGTCTCACAGGTTCAAGTCTCAAGAAGACTAGGTTAACATTGTTATAAAAAAATCCTGCTGATAAATGGCTTCGACGATGACAGATTGTTCACCCTCCATCTATATTCTTAGGGAGAATTTCAAATCTTTAGGAGCAATTTGCACATGCCTTTACCAATTGTAAAAATTGTGTTGGTAAATGACTTCCACAGTAAAGTTCTTGACCCTTCATTCATACAGAGTATTTTTCAGGGACAAGTCAATATCTTTAGGAGGAGGTGGACATGCCTTTTAGCAAATATCTTGGAGCTCAAATTTAATAAAGCAAGGTTTGATAAATCACTTACTTTAAACCAAATTTGAATTCAATATAATATGTCACTTGAGAGACCAATAGACTTTTGGTGAAGTTATCTATGTTAAATGGAAGGTAAGAGAGATTTCCAAAACAAAACAAAAACCCGCATCATCAACTCTATAATTCTTACATATACATATGAAAAGAACCAATAAAAGTATGTAAATATGTACTTTGATATTTAATTTTCTCGGTTTATCGAATGGGTTACACAAAGCTCAGGGTGTTAACATGACATTTACTCTCATATAAAATGATATTCTTACAAAAAAAATTTATACACGTGTATGATATGTCATCGAATGCGTTCGTTTGTCCAAATTTCACGATATTATTTTACCGTGTATTAAAGACAGTAGTGTAAGAAATCATAGAAGAGCAGTGAAATTGAGGTGGTAGTTGTCATTATTTGGGGGGGGGGGGGGGGCACACGGCTGGTCGTCGGATTTGATTGCTGACTCTCTCCACTCATTGAACGACAAACCGAAACCTGGGAAATATTCAACTGGTGAAAAAATAAAAAAAATGCACCGTCTCATAATGGGACACCTTTGCTGACATCTTATTTGGGTGGGGGTGGAACCAATCATGGGCGTGTGCGCGAAGGCTCCGCAAACTCCCACGTGCGAGACGTTTGTCAGCCTCTGGCCGCACAGCATCCCCCATTGGACCATAACAAGTTAGCCTTTAACGTAATCCCATTGGACTGCGTGGCTTTGCTTTGCTTCGCTGGTTCCATGAACACCAGAGTTATCCCACATCACCCCTGCCACTGTTTACTTCCTTTCCATTGTCCACCAAGTTTGCAAGCTTTTATCTGGATTTTATGGAAATAAGAACTTGAGATCTGATTTGGCGGGTGGCTGATGGGAATGAGAATGAAGAAGATGGGAATGCGGAAGCACCTAAACAGGGTAAAGACGGAGAGAGGGAAAGACGGAATGATGCGTGTATAGAATTTACTTTACTAAATAGAGAGATCGAGAAAGAAATATCGATGCTTACATCGTACATGTAGGTATGTCTCGTATATCGATATTTCTGAAATACGCTCAAGTGAAGAGCTAGTTTTTTGCACAAAACTACTGGATCACTAGCAATTGAGCATGTCTGTAACAATTTATTTATTTATTTTGGCAGTGGCATACAAACTTTTAACGAAGAACAATGCATTCTTACTTCCTTTTGTGATAATCCTAGTAATCTACGAGGATGGCAAGTCCAGTTAAGTCCGATACCCAGTATGACTTTTGTTGGAAATAATTTAAACAAAACAACTTTTCTTTGTTAGTAAGCTCGTAAATAATGAAGTAACAAATTACTTCCCTTACCAAGGGTGTGAAAAGTACATTTACCTCGAGGTCTATTTGATAATGCGATGATATTCTTGCCGACCAAACAGAGTACTATTCTTAGTGTGAAATATCCTTATTGACCCACACAGAAAGAAGTACTTTTCAGCTAGTTAGGTTGAGACGCGGATTAGGTCGCTCTCTTTAAGACGGTTCGTGCTCCTACGGTATATAACCGGTGCAATAGACATCAGCACGTCACCTCTAAGATATAACAGTCCAGTTTTTCTACATCTGCTGTAACTTCTCTTAGCTTGCACAACTAATGAAGCGGAAGCTTCACACAACACCCTTCTTGCCCAAAAAAATTGCATATTTGTTATCATCGTTTTAAGATAACAAAATACTATGCACATGTCATTCACATTTATCTCAGCAATGCAGATTGCAAGATATGCATTAGAGATGACACCCAAACATTCATCGAAATAAGCAAGCTGACCAAAAAAAAATTCTTGTTCTACAACTAAGTGGACATATGCTTGGACCCAAGCCTTGTGCATAGGAGTTGGAAAAATGCAAGAATTCGGCTACTGAGAGTCGTCTCTTGTTTAGGCTCTTTTGTGGTCACAATATATAGTAAGAGCTATTATTGTGACAATGAAAGACAATGAGACAATTACGGTCAAAGAAGTAAAAGACAAATTTAACAGAGTTTTAGTGCTTAGGTAATATAATAGTACTTAATATATGTAATGCCATATAGATATCTATCGGTCGTATGAAGCAAATGGCCATAAAAGACTTAGCCAAAACTAATTCATGTTTAATTTTGACCAAAATAAAAATAATAATTTTTATTAAAATACAAATACCAACAACTTTAAGTCGATTTGATAATTTTGCGAGCCTCTTTCCTTTACTTTATGCCACAAAAGCTCCACCCTGCAACTTGTAAGTTGCAATAGTACTAATCGCCTAATGATACAAGCAACAATTTGTATAAAGCTGTCTTCTACGATGGAGCTTCCTTTAGAACAATTTGATTGATGACATTTACATGGGACTCACACCCTGCAAAGTAGATTTGGTCAATTAATAAAAATGGGATACGGCCGCTTCCACTTGCACAGAAAGGGGGAGTGAATCAGAAGAGGTGAGACAGGCAAATTTTGTGAGCAGTCCCAACCCAATTTGCGCTGACCCTGAGGCATCAATGAGGCTAGCTTTCTTAACTTTTCGTCCTCCGCTTTTGGGCATTTGCATGTGCCTTGGGGCCACCAGAAGACAAATTATAGATCGGTAGATTGCCCTTTTGTTCATCTCACACCATAATAACTAAGACCTCACACGCACTTTTGTTTCCTATCTTAATGAAAATACACGAGCTATGTTGCCTATTAAAACAAAACTGGAGGATTCTTGTAAAAGTTTACATTGGGTAGTAAGTTCTAACGAGTTTAAAACTCGTGTCACGTGTTTGACGATCTCGTCCGTTGACTTGTCGTCAATAAAACTTAGATATGTTAAAACTTAATTATCAATGTATTCTTTTTTGAAATTTATTTACTCGCACACCACACTTTTAAAAATTATTATTTGAAACAGTGATTTCAAGGTAGAAATCGCTGTTTCAACCAACGATTTCTACTTGATTTCTAGTTTAAAGTAGAAATCGTTGTTTGAAACCATAATTTCAAGGTAAAAATCACTGTTTCAAATAGCGATTTCTAAAAGTGTAGTATGCGGGTAAATAAGTTTCAAAAAAGAGTAAATCAGTAATTAAATTTTAAATACGTATTAATTAGAAAAAAAAAAAACTAAATGTTGAAGCTTGTGCATGACAGCTGAAGTTACCATTTGTATATACATTGAATGAGAAGGCAATAGGTCATATGTTGAACCCTGCATGTATATGACAGCTGAATTTACAACAGTTCCTATTTGAGCCAAGTCATCTTTGTCCGTACTCTTTCCGTAAGAGGCAGAGGATTAAAGAAAATCGCCCATAAAAAAGAGATTTTATTTTCTCGTTCTATCCCCGTCTAATTAGTGATCAGATGACCGAGGAGATCAGATGACCGAGGAGAGAGAGCGTAGCGACAGAGGTAACAAACAGCTGCTTCTCCATCTTTTTCTCAGCCACTCTCTATCTTTTGGGGGTTCGAAAGGTTTTACTTTTATAAACTCCTGGCCCAACCCAACTAACAGAACTCGGGCCTGAGCTGAACAACTCGGCCCCAGCCCAGCCCAGCCCAGCCCAACCCAAAGATAGTAACGGAAGAATCAGCCCTACCAAACGTCGTCGACGTCAAGCACACGCATGATGAAAAGGAAAAAGGCAAAAGAAACTGTCCGAGAACGACGCCGTTAAAACGACGACAAACGGTCATGTGCCCACGAAATTTAAATCCAAAGAACAAAGCCCTGTTCCTTTCCCCAACGGCTATCTATCTCAACGGAATAAGCAAACTCACCAAAGATTTCACAAGGATTTTCCAAGCCACTTCCTTAGTTGATGACATGACACAAGAGTGACATGAACCAGGTACTTTCAAGCTTTTTGCCCTTCTTTTCTCTTTTGTGTTTGGTTGCTGGGAAAAATATGTGAAATTTTAATTTGGAGTCTTTGAAAGTTCCGTCATTTTCTGGGCAACCCTTCGATATATTGTTGGAAATGAGCTGGTTTTATTCATGTTTTGCGTTGGAATCAAAACACTGTTAGAAATTTGCTGTTTATGTAGTTGTAATGTTCTTGATCTGTCATTGCTCTACCTCTATCTGCTTATAAGATGTAAACAGAAAATTGGAAATATGTGGAGATTCAAAAGATTATGTTAACAAATGAGGACCGAGAAAGGAAAAACCTGTTTAGGACACTATTTGGTCAATTTTGAGGACCCCCCCCCCCCAAAAAAAAAAAGGGGGGGTTGTTTATTCTTCATCATTACCAAACTTGAGTTAGCTAGCATGCATGCTTACCAAGCAAAAAGATCAATTTTCTATTTCTCCCACATGTTGTTGGCTTTTTACAACCAGAAGCGAGGGTAACTTGGTAAGCATGAGCACAAGTTGTGTTCCATCCTGTTGCTTTCACAACTGAAGTTTTCACCTGGTATAGGAAAAACAAAATTGATCTTTTTCCTTTTTCAGTTCTAGTACTCTACCACCAGTTAAAATCACCCTTCAGAGTTTCCAACCTGGTAGTTATATAAATTTTCCTCCCAAGTTACTTATGTCTGTGAGATTAAGTTACCAAATTAGGTCATTGGAAGATTGGATCATACGGTGTTTCCCTGAATTCTACCGGTATCTATACTTTTTTTACTGCACAGTGTCGAGAGATATAAATCCCACTTCGGGAAAATAACAAATAACACTTCAATATATAGGCCTCTCCTCTCATTGTCAATTGGTTTTGAGACGGATGCTGTAACACACCGAATCTATTTGTATGCAATTTTAATCTTTTTTACTTGTTTTCACATGGACAAAATGAGACAGTAGAATTTGGAAGAGTTTGCAGGAAAGTACAAGTTACACGTTGCAAGTTCCCAGTTTTTGTAATGGTGCTGAAGTAACTTATTAGAAAATTCGGTCAGCTGTCATTGATTGGAAATAGAAGGTTATAATGATTTATGACGTGAGTTTGGAGAGAATACGTATTTTGCTAATGATCTGCATTCTTTGTCTGCATTATTCCTTGTATAATCCGCCATGAACTTGTTATATGCGTGCATTCAAGATAAAACATGATGCTTTTCATTGTTTGCTGGTAGTTTCGCTAACAAATGTTGCATCATGCATGGTGTTTCAATTGATTTTGCAGTTTAAACTTGAGATCTTATGTCGTGCTTGACTTGGGAACAGGTCTTGTTGTGTAATTCTCTATTGTGAAGCTAAAGAAAATGGAGGGAGTCCATGAAGAGTTAGACACTGCTAAAGCTGTGATTGAGAAGCTTAGTGCAGAATATCGAGTCAAAGCAGAACTTTCCGAGAACTTGAGGAAAGCCCATAATGAGCAAGCCATCAAAATTCAAGACCTGAGTTCGAAACTTGAGAAGCAAGCACAAGAACTAATGGAGAAGGCAGATGAGATATCTGTTATGAGGCAACGATATGGAGACGTCAATCAGAATATGAAAGAAAAAGAGACAATTATCAGGGGTCTTAGTGCTGCAAATGATAGGCTTCGAGTTGATAGTCATGAGAAGCTTAAAAGATGTGAAGACGACAACAGAGGGCTGATTTTCTCATTAGACGAGGCAAATGTGAAGAATGTGGATCAAGAGAATAAGATTCGTGTACTCGAGGAAGAGATTGAAGGCATTAAGGGAATGCTTTCTCTTTCACGGAAGAAATGCTCAGAAGCGGAGAACTGGGCCAAAGCATCCAAAGAGTTGAGACAAAGAGAGGACATGTTACTTAAATTTGAAGAAGAAAATAGGAAGGTTGAAGACCAGCTAAAATGGAAGAAGGAACAATTTAAGCATCTTGAAGAAGCCCACGAGAAACTTAAAGATAAGCTCCAAGCCAGGGAGAAAGAGTGGGAGAGGGAGAGATCTACATTGCTCGATGAGATATCCACACTACATACAAACTTAGACTCTCAAACAAGGATTGCAGCAGAACTTCAAAGTCGATTACAAATCTGCAATCAAGCTTTGGCTCACGAGGAGAGCCGAAGAAGGTATCTTGAAGTTCAACTATCAGAATCCAAGACATGCTTTGACAACGTTTTTGCAGAATGTGAGGAGGCAAAGTTGAACCTTGAGAGCTTGACAGGTCACAGGGATAAAGAAATTGCAACACTGAGGGACTCACTGGGCACAAAGGAGACACTTTGCAAAGAAATGAAGTACAGTATTGGGAAACTGGAGCAAGATAACCAGGAGCTGAAATTGTCCTTGAAAGAACATTATGAAGCTCACATTCAAGAAGCAGGAACTTCTTCTTTGATGCCAAAACTCCATAACAAGCTCAGAGCTTTGGAGCAGATTCATGCTGACTGTTCAGCAAAATTTAAAGGCAAAGAAGCTGAACGGAGTTTGCAAATGGAAAAAGTGAGAGACCAAATGAATTGCTGCAGGTCTGAGTTAGAGAGTAAAGATGCAGAGATTAAGGAATTGAGAATGGAGGTGGAAGATTGCAATTCTCTAGTAGAGCAGCTAGCTTTGTGGAATGAGGAATCTTCTGTGATGTTATTGGTGTTGAAATCAGAATTTATGGAGGCTCAGTTGAAGTTTGCTGATGAAAAGGCCAATTTGGATATGAAGCTCAAAGGTTTGGAGAAGATTCATGGTAATTGTTTAACAAGACTCAAAGCCAAAGAAGCTGAACGGAGTTTTCCTATGGAAAAAGTGATAGACGAACTTAATTGTTGCAGGTCTGGTTTAGAGAGTAAAGATGCAAACATTAAGGAATTAAGAATGGAGGCGGAATACTGCAGTTCTCTAGTAGAGCAGCTAGCTTTACAGAACGAGGAGTCTTCGCTCATGTTGTTGATGCTGAAATCGGAATTCACGGAGGCACAGTTAAAGCTTACAGATGAAAAGGCCGAGTTGGATAGGAAACAGATGGAGAAAGAAGAGCATGTTTCTTTTCTAATGAAACAGTTGGAGATGAAGAATGCTGCTCTTTTTGAAGCACAAGTAACTTTAGCAGAAGAACATGAAAAAGTAGCATCGTTATTGGAAAAAGTGGAAACTTTACATCTTAACGAACAACAGCAGCTCTTAATGCAGGCAGAGCTGCATAGAGGGAAGGAGGAAATGCTTAAGGAGGAAGTGCTGCAGTTGAAGATTGAATTGAGGAAAGTTAATGATGCCTTGAGTAGAGCAAATGATGAACTAGCTCAGAAATGTTTTGAAGAAAGTGAAGCTGAGTTTGAGTTGCAGATATGGAAGTCTGTTGCTGAACGGTTGAATGCTAGCCTTGAACAAAGCCATCAGATGCGTAGAGAGGTAGAAGATTCTCTTCTGGCACAAGTGACGGTTGAGGTTACCCTTAATCAACGAAGAGAGAGTCTTGTCCGTGTGTTAGAAGAAAAGGACGGAACAATAGGTTGCCTTCAGCAAAGGCTTGTGTCATTGGATCAGCAACTAAAAGGTAACGATCTTCAGAAAGAGAGAGATTTGGCGGAACAAGAGTGGGTTAGAAGAGAACTTGAAGGAGCCGTTCAAGCACAAATAGACGCGGAAAGTATCCATGAGCATGAAAAAAAGAGTCTTCACCAGCTTCTAGAAGAGAAAAACGAGAGAATTTATGATCTGCAGGAGGAGATTGATCTGCTCCATGAAGCTTGGGAGGAAATTAAAATAGCAGTATTTCTCAAGGAGTTTGATATCCAAGAGAAAACGTTGATGATTGTTGAATCAGAAAATAGTTTAAGTTATTTGCAGCAGAAACTGGAGTTGCAGGAGAAAACAGTGTTTAGTTCAATAAAGGAAGGGGCAAAGATAGAAGCTGAATTGGAAGCAGAACAGTTTGAAACAAGATTGAGTAATTCAGATGCTCTTATAAGAGAGCTTGATTATGACAGAAGAAGTACAATTGAAGATGTGATGAAGTTGTCATCAGAGAGGGATAACCTGTTCTGTATTATTGAGGGGCTATCTGACAGGACAGAGAACTTTTGTATTGAAGACATTCAACTGATGAGTAGCTTGGGAAAGATGGTGCAGAGTTTCGGCGATTATGAAATGGGGATATGCTTGAAAAAGGACGATGAACTCTTTGACCCTTCAAAAGAGAACATGGAAATTCATTCTTCTCCCGTGATAAAGAAAGTTGAAACCATTCTTGGTGATAGATCCCCATTTAGAACCCTAAACAATTAGCTGCAACTGAAAGACCAATCCTTATATAGCTCATATGCCACAAGTTTGTAGTTCACTATGATATATGTACTGCAACGTTTCGATTACAACGAAGTGTAATCTGTATTTCTGGATTGTACATGACTGATGGATATGTTGACAAGTATTTTTCTCTTCCCAGAGTTTTCGTACACACTTCATAGCAAGTTACCTTGTAATCCTGCCTTGTTAAAAAGCAGAAAAGCTGGTTATCATAGAGCAGGTGGGTGACATAACATAATTATTGTGCACGGAAATGATTATAGAAACCAAATTTTGATCCATTTAGACCCAATGACGGTGTAAAAAAGGTTTACAACTTGACTTTTCCTGCAAGCATAAACGCTTTGTAGATGACAGGTCTGACCAAGTTCGGTCCTCCCCAAGCATTCCCAAGTTCTTTAACCACCTCCTCAGATAACAAGTTGACACCTCTTTGCTTAGCGGTGTTAACTGCCAACCACGACCTGAACATCCCGAGAATCCCATCGAACAACAGTCGAGTTGGTATGTCCAGTAGCAAGGGGTTCCCTTCCGAACCCAGCCCTACATTCTCGAAAGGAAATGGAAGGGTGCGGTAGCCATTTTCGCATCTGAGTTCCAGAAAGGAAGAGTAGTGTCAAAGAAGCGCTTCATAATGGGATCAAATTCAGGACTAACTACAACGCTCCCGTAGCCCCAGACCGCGAGTAGGCCTCCAGGTTTTTGCAAGAGGCGAGTAACGATATTGTAGAACCTTGGGAGGTCAAACCAGTGCACAGCTTGAGCCACTGTCACCAAATCAACTGAACCCTCACCACCGATCAAGGTCACCAGTTCATCATCAGACATAGATAGCGGCGTGTGGAGGTATCGAACTCGAGGATGTGGCATGCCACATTTTAACTGAGGCTCGCTCACATCAGATCCGATCACTTGGTCATAATACTCAGCAACCTGGTAAGAGAAGATACAGCAATAAATCAGCTGCAAGAATGTGTAACAAAATAAAGTTCCACCAGAAATAAGCATATCAAAGTCAATTCCGAGTTTTGTCATGTTGATTTCTCGAAGTTTAAACTATGGGAGGCAGTACTCTGAAAAGGCAGATGCAGCTCATGTCATTAGAATGTTGAACAGTCAAGCCATTACATGTGTTAAAGCGTGGTGTCTAGCCAAAAGCATGCTCAAGAGGTCAACCTGGTGTAAGATCTCAAATCCCATGTATAGTGGGACTTGAAAACATGCTATGCAGAATTAGATAAATGCGCGACGAGCCTTGAGAAATTGGCAGAAATTTAGAAGCACGGATAGCACTTAGTACAAACCAAGAACACAGTATTCAGAGAAATCAAATTCCATCTAAAGTTGGAGGTGAAAACTTAGTTTTGAACCGATGTGGTGCATTGGGGTTTATCAAATGAGAGTTCCAGATCCATAGTAGGAGCTCGATCTAAATCTGCCCATATTCAGAATCCTGCCCAAAGGACATCATGGTTTTACTGTCTGCAAGAATTGCAAGATTCGAACACAGTGTGGTGACTTTGGGACCCAAAAAAAAAAGGAAAAAAACCAAAAATAAATCTTGTAGGAACTAAACTCCATATGCATGGTTTATAGCTGCATATAAATTACAAATGCATTAGGAGGTATAGAGAGCTGAGAGACTCACGCCGAGAGCGGCTTGACCATTGCCGGTGCCGCCGTCCCAAGCGAGGGCATGAAGAGTGGTCCGAGCAGCCAGCATGGAGTACCATTCCCTTGGATAACTAGGCCTAGCATCCACGTATATCTCCGCTTGCTTATCGAACAATCCTACCATCTTCTGCTTCTTCCATCTCTACCTGTATATGTTACTCAGTATATGTATGTGCCCAAGTCAATGTCACTCTGTGTGCGTGTGTGTGAAGAGAGTGTGGTGCGTCACTGCATGCGTGCAGTGCATTCTGGTTTTTCAACACCAAGAAAAATAGATGAACTTTAGTCTCTCTAAAAACCTCTTCTTTATTTTTTTTCATCCTTTTCTTTCTTTTAAAATATACACATAATTTCATTTATTGTTTTTGTGTGTGGATGTTTACAGGATTCGGGAGGGATTTTTGATGTACCAGAACTCCGTTAGTGGTTGTTGTATAAAGTGGAACGCCGTTAATCAAGTGCAGAGTTTGTGGCGTATCTTCTTCAAACGAAGCGCGTTTTTGCGTTACTCAACCGAATTTCAGGCTCTTCTAAATCTTTCTTTGAATAGATTTAAATTATTGGATTAGCTTATTGTTAATTTGATTTGGTATAATTAGTTTGAAAAATCCTATTTTTACATCTTAGGAACAACAAAAGACTAACTGCGCCCTTCGTGGTAGCAACATTTGACATGGATCTTGGATGGAAGTTTCAAAGTAAGTTTTTGACATGTTTGTAAAAGTCCAAGGGCAACTCTTTTTCCCTTTTCTTGAAAAAGAGGGAGAAAGAGTTTAAATATCAGTCCTTGTAGGTGGCTACATGGACCATGTTACACCCAACTTTGCCTTTGTTTTGCCTAAACTTCACTTCCATTTCTTCAGATTTCAGATACTACTCGTGTTGATTTTCACGCCACTCCCACTAAGAAGGAAAACACAAGTAAAGATTTATTTAGCGAATTTAGTAAATCCCTGCATTAAAACGAAGATAGAAGGTTCACCACATCAAAGATTTTTTTTTTTTTGGTTAATAAGAGAGTGACATAAATTGGAACTTAAGGATACCGTTTAATGAAGGTGATCATCAATTTCTTATTCATGACATCTCCATGACTATCAAATACACAAAATAGGAAATCACGAAATAAGAAATACAGCCTGCTTATATACATTTGCCCATACAAAAGACATGCATGAACTAGTGACTGAGATTACAAAAGGGTATCACCGATTCAGTCTTGATGTTCTTGCGTTTGGGGATTGCATGTGAAATTGAGTGCGTGTGTGCTTCCTTAAGTAATCTAGATGCCTTTATTCACACTAAGGGAGTGAAAATGATAAGATAGAGCATAAGTCGTACATGATCAGTGCCACAATGTCCAAGATGTCAACAGCTTTAGATAACTGTGAAAGAAGAAAATTTGAATCTGTTAAAACGATGATATGTTTAATTTGTTTTCCAAGGCCCAGGTCACAGCTAATAGGAGACCCCTTCCAAAAGCTAAGTAAACATCAGATGAAGGGAAAGAGATACTTGCTTATCCACATTTATTCATATCGGCATCAAAGCACGTGATACCAAGTCATGCTGTAAGAGTGGAGACATTAATAGATAAATGAAAACCTAGATTGATAATGGGAGGGTTGAGATACAGGAAGGATAGAAGAGTTGGTATTATAGGCGAATGTGTACTCCAGAAGTTAGATATGGGTTGGCAATTGGTTGGGGAAGATTTTTAGGTTTCGTTGGTACGGTTCCTGTATAGGCTAGAATATTAGATACTATTATTTTTTTGGGTTTGTTGAATCACTATGATTGGATTGAAAGGTACTTGTCGAAAGGTGAGGTTATTGCGGTGAGTCTATATAAACCATAAGGTAGTAAAGATGTGTACACAAGGGAGAAAAAGGGTTTTAGTATGTAAAGGTCCGCTAATCCATGCTATGAGCCATTTAGTGACGGAGCAATTAAAGTCATTAGTTCGACCCAGGGGCGATCCTTACCAAATAGGTCGTACTGACGAACATCGAAGCAAAAGATGATCACTTGTTACAGGAACTATGTTGCAAAAGGGGCATGTATCAGTAGTAGTAATCGTGAGTCGGTTTAAGTTAGTGTGTAGAGGTAAGCGATCCCATAGCAGTTGCCATACAAGAAAAATTATTTTTGGTGGTAACGGTAATTTCCAAAGGTTAGTCCAGTCCTGATTTGAGTATCGAAGTCCAGCGGGTTACGAGCACCTCTAACCAAGTCATATCTGAATATTTTCCCTAATACTTTTTGTGATAGATTATTTGGTAGACAGAGGCCAGCGTGAACTCTCCACTAGTGATTTGACCTCATACTTTCAGATCATCAAAATCTTTAGAGAAAATGTAGATGGCTAAAATTGCGCAGGAGATTTCTGGGGGAAAAAGTTCCGTCAACAATTTTTATTCCAATTACCATTGCTGATGAGATCACTCACTTTGGTAATTGACATGTCTCGATCACCATTTCTTTCAAGATTTAAGGATTGAACGTTTTGTATCCAGTTTTCTTGCCAAAGAGGGATGTGGGACCCCATTCCCACTTGCCATCGAAGGCCTTATAGTAAGACTTTACCGTTGGCCAGGATGCTACGCCATCCTAGGAGAAGTTTCCAGTAGTTGGTGAGTTGAAAAAATTTCTCCAAACACAGTATTTACCCCATAGAACTCTGGATATCAGATCTTGTGGAGCTCTAGATAACCTCCAGTAATATTTAGCTAGTAAAGCCCGGTTAAAAAGACTGGGATCTTTAAAATTGAGGCCGCCTTTATGTTTTACACCACGAAGGGCAAACCAACTGGTCCAATGTACATTTTTGAGTTCTTCATTACCAGACCACCAGAAAATTGCTTAGAATAGAATTGATTTCTTCACAGATAGCTTTGGGAAAAAGGCATACTAACATGTGGTATATTAGAATAGAGGATAGTACTAATGTTACAAGAATTGCTCATCCTGCTTTATTGAGAAGGCATCCTTTCAAACCTGCACATTGAGCTCGAATTATTTGTATGATGTCCTAAAAGTACTATTTTCTATGGGTCATTATGTCAAGAGTAATACCCAAGTATCTCCCAAATTTTTCAGGTGATTTGAAGTCCAGGATAGATTGGAAATCTTGTCTATCCTCAGCATTCACTTGAGGGCTTGTCGTTCAAGTGATTTACAAGTTGATCAAATTATGAGCAATAGTTGTCCAGCAGTCTTTTCACTTCGAAACAAAAGGAATGACTAAGTTTCGTAAAGATATTAAGTCATTCGTAAACAAATAAATGGTTGATTGGTGGGCTTCGAAGCCCTACTTTAATTCCTGCGATAGATCCACTGACATTTGTATCTATCAAGGTAGGTGAGAAAGCTTCTGCACATAGAATAAACAGACATGAAGTGAGAGGGTCCCTGGCCGTAAGCTAGATAGAGGTTAGAAATGAGTAGTTGGAGATCCATTAACGAGGATTTCATATGAAGTTGTCTTCACACAGGTCATTAAAAGGGAGATAATATGCTCCGAGAATTTGAGTTTCATGAGAACAACTTCTAGAATATCCATTTTACTCAATCTTACACTTTGCTCATATCCATCTTGAGTGCGCCCAGAGTAGTTTTAGAGTTCTTACATGACTAGATATTTTGGACTAGTTCTTGGCCAATGAGAATATTGTCACAAATATTTCTGCCCGAAAGAAAGGCATTTTGAAATTCGGAGATGAAGCTTGAAAGATTGTTTGATGCAATTGGCTAGGGTTTTAGCTATGATTTTATAAATGGTATTGCATAAACTACGAAAATCACTTGGTTAGAGGCTTCCTTACATTTTGGTATTAATGTTATAGGTATTGTTGGCTTCCAATAGCATACGTCCCGAGAAAAGAAAGGATAGGGTTGTAGATGTCAGAGGTACAGAAAGAAAGTTAAAGGTGGGATACCATCAGGTCCTGGAGCTTTGAGAGGGCGAAAGTTAGAAGATGGCCATTTTAATTTCCTCCGTAGTGAAGGGATTTCCTAGAAGGTTGATCTATCTTTTCGAGAGAGATTTGTTTAAGGCATTGAAGGTGCTCAAAATGCGTGGAGCAGTAGTGGCCATGGAGGAGAACACAAAATATATTTAAAATAAGCAAGAAGGCAATGGGAGATGTCCATATGAGAAGTATAAGTATTGGCCTCGGCATCAAGTAGAGAGGAAATATGATTTCGATGAATAATGGTTGAGGTGTGGAAAATTTTTGTGTTGAAGCCACTTTGATCTAGTTTTTGGACCCAAAACAATTCCTCATAGTCCAAAAGCCATTCAAGGTTATCCCTTGATTGACATTCCAAAATCTGTTAGTTATAGGCAAAAGACTTTGGAAGTGGAGCAAGCTTGCTTTAGTATCAGAGTTTGAGCTTCAAGATTCTCAAATTTGTTTTTATTGCAAGATAGTAAGATCGACATCATATGCTTACCCCATGAAATAACTTTGAATATAGGGGATCCACAGGCGGGGATAGACCAGGCTTGTTGTATGAGTTGAGTGTCGTCCGGATGGTTCAGCCAAAATACCTCAAAATATTTAGGGCCAAAAAGAAATGTTGTGAAGGACAGAGCTCAATGAGAAGAGGTGCATGTCGGAGATTTGGATTCCCAGGTTGTGGACCTTGGCTAGTGGAAATCTAAAAATCCAAGCTAGATTAGTAAAAGCTCTTTCTTACTTTTCATACGTACAAAATTCCTTATGCCAGTGATTGCACCATGTGAATGTCGGTCCTGCCACTGTGCAACCGGCAAGGTGATGGTATAAATAAAATCCTATAGGAGATGACTAGTAGGGGTACTGAGGTGATGGACGCCAGTTTTGTCGATGGATGAAAGGACTTGATTGAAATCCTCTCCCAGTAAAAGAGGAAAACAGTAAGGGTTCAGAACCTCCGATATATGATCCTACGTCCTTCCCTTTTTTTTTAACTAAAGAAGGGTGTCCATATATTAGACCCAAAAGCCACAGAGGTTCCAATGCTTTCAAGAATTTTATCAGAATGAGATGTTTGTCCATGTGAAGAACTTGCCCATGGACAGTGTCCATCCAACCTACCCATAAGCCTCCTTGTGTACTAAGAATACCAAATACATCAATACCATCCGAGTTAATGAAACCCAATTTTAGAAATTTACTAGAGACCAAAGAAACCTGTGATTTGGTTTCTTGAAGAAAAATTTACTCCGGATGGCTTCGGACAAGTTTGATTGATGATCAAATTGTTAGAGGTTGTCCAATCCTCTACAACTATAGCAGAGAATTCACATTGAAGATGAAGTAATTGCTTAGGGGCACAACCAGAAACCTTAGCAATGTCTATTCTATTTAAATATGAAAATTCCTTTGGTACTTGAGGGGTTACCCGAATGCACAAACAACCTGACTACAAGGTTTTAGGTCTAAGTTAATGATAGATTTGGATTTTTTATTTGTTTCAAATATAAAGGATGGGGAGCTTTTTTGTGGCTATCTAAAAGGGTCCTTGGTAAAAGGAGAGGTTGACAGCTTTGGTCAGATTTAAGAAGCGGAGCAGGTTCTTAAAAATTTCTTTCTGTGATAGGCCATAAGAAAGAAATATTATGCTTCCTTTTGGTTTTCCTAGAGTGTTTAGTTAAAGGGATAAACTCTATAACCAACAATATAATAAGGTATAAGGATGCATAAAACACATGCATAAAGTGAAGGAAAAAAAAGGAAGATATATAACGTGGATTGAAGGGAGGGGATTCCAAAGATAGAGATCGTTGACATTTGCCTCGACCACCGAACACACTAAATTTATTCACCACAATGGTATCAGGAATAATGATAGCGTTTTTGTTGATTTCTTTAGCATTAATTTCTCTAGCATCTCTATCTTCAGAAAAATCAGGAGCATGGAATATGGTTCCAGAAGATGGTGCAAAGCTATTGACTGAGGGGTGTGTTGTGGATCTACATGAGTATTAGAAGTCTGTTCCTCAGAGAAGGAAAATCTGATGTGCAGTAGAGATTCTAGCGAGGGCTTGAAGGTGATATCCTATTGAATACGATCCATATTCTTCTGAATACTATTTATATTGACAAGATGCTGGTTAATTTTTGTCAAAGTCTTTGGATAACAATGAGATAGAGAGGCCATAGATGTTAAAGTTTTAGGTTTCATATATATTCAGGCCTGCATAAGATATTGGGCCTCTGGTGTCATAAGAAAGTTTGAGGGGACCAAGTTAGAGAAGTTATAATGAGTTGAAAGATCATGTCCTGACTAACAGGCAGGGTAGGAGGTTATGGCTTAGAATTTTGAGCAATTAAGTTGTCTCCTCATACCCACTATGCAGAGGCAAGTTGTGTGAGTGGGCTAGACGCAACCGTCTGCCCAAGAGTGTAAAGGGTCAAGGGTGGCAGATCCACCTCAACAAAGGGACACGTGCCATCCGTAGCATAGGTATTTGAAAGGCCAGGTACGGCTTTCCTGATGGTTCTATCAGGAGCATTTAATGCAGCACAAGGGATTTGTGGAAAACTAGACTCATATCCGGCACGTGATGAATCTGGGCAAAAGTTTTATTTGACAGCTCTAAAGAATCAGAATTGCTAACTGAAATAGGTGGAGGTTGACAAGAAAATATGGAATTAATGCTAGATAGTTCCTCCTATTCATTAAGGAAAAAATTGTTGGTTAAATTCTGCTCCAATGGGAAATCTCAGTCCTCTGGGTTGAAATCAGAAATATTATCCTCAATGTTAATGTCCTGCATCTAATCCAAATCATGGTCGCAAGAAGTTGCATTGCTTGCATATGAGGTTGAGGATCTTGTGCCATGTAGTCCCATACATCATTGGCATTTCCAGATTCTAAATCTTCAGAGGGTTCATCTATAAGGGCTTCTGAGGTAGCAGGAGACCCCGAATGGAATGAAGAGTTGGTGTCTCAAACTGTATATCTGCACTTGACACAACATATTGTAGTAGGTGAGTAAGCATCATAAATCTGTGTGATACGAGTGCCAATGGCATCAATCGAAAAGAGATTCGAGGACTTCAATCAGAAAGAGATTCGAGGACTTCAATCAGAACGGATTTGTAATAGACATTCTCATGTCCTATTTTTCCACATCGATAACGCGTTCATAAGAGCACCACAGAGTTGTACACCCCATACCATCAAGCAACTGAAGAAAGACAGCTGGAAATAAGGGGAAAATTAGTGAAGATACAGACTTTGATCCACAAATAGTCAGCTTAGACCAATCAAGCTCAAGAAGACTTCCAGCTGCCCAACCAATTTTCTCTGCCAGATAAGGGTGGTAGAAATCTCTGGGAATATAGGATACCTGCATCTATAGATCCATAGTAGGAAATTGAACCATAGCATAAATAACACAGGGAGGCCAAGCTTGGAGCAAGAGTAGGGCTCCAAACACATTCTAGGGTCCATATATAAGTATCAGATAGGCATCTTCTATACAGGAGAAATGGAAGAGGAACACAAATGAGATTTTTTGTACCACCACAGGCCCACAGAGATGCCAATATTCATTAAGCCTTTTTTGGACTTTCCTTCGAGAAAAGACTTGATTATCTAGGAATTTTCCTATGAGCAGATGAGATTTATTTTGTCTAGAACTCCTTACCAGTTGTTCATTGAGAGACAACACGTGTGCGTGAATTGACAAAGTCATTTTCTTGTATGTTTCTATCAAATTTGAAAGGGATTGGCATGGTTCACAGATTCTAGGTAAGGTGAAGTAAGTGAAAAGGGGATTAAATAAAAAGAGTTGACCATAGAAGTGGATCCAGAAGGGGGTGTTATATCCCGAAAATTTTCTTTTTATGTGTAAAATTTGTATTTTTGAATAAATAAGTTTGTGGTCTTTTGTTAAAAATTAAGAAAATTGGTTGGGATTATTTCTGAAACTTTCAGTTGAAAGAAAATGGTTTTGCTTCAAATAAAAGTGGTTTCATTCAAATCAAAATTATTTGATGTTAAATTTTTGGTGTCTGAAAGATTCGGTCGAAAGAAAATGTTTTGCTTCGAATGAAAGTGGTTTCATTCAAATCAAAATTATTTGATGTTAAAATTTTTGGAGTCTGAAAGATTCGGTCGAAGAAAAATGGTTTTGCTTTGAATGAAAATGGGTTTGCTTCGAACGAAAAGTATTTAAATCATGTTAAATGAGTTTCTGAAGTTTTTATTCGAATTAAAAGTTTTAATTAGAATGAAAACTCATTTTCGGTCGAATGCAAAAAAAAAAATTGAACCATTTTCACTTCTGTCAGATTCGGTCGAATAAAAGATGTGTTTCGGTAGAATAAAAAAAAATTCGGTCGAATTAAAACTTGGTTTTGTTTCATATAAATAGTCTCTTATTTTGCTTTCAATTTTTTTTAAGTTCTCTGCCTACTTTTCTTTGCAATAGAGAGAGAGAGAGAGGGGGGGGGGGGGGGGGAGGAAGAGGCTTAGAATCGTGATTTCAAAAGGTGGAGTTCAAGGATTTGTATTCTCAAAAGTTTGGCTAAGGTAAGGGTTTATTTTTTAAATTCAAACTAGCGATGGACCAATCACTCATGTAAGTCCTTAGTTTCTTTTTGAAATCCGAATTTCTTTGAATTGAGTTAAGTGATTCTTCTTCTCCTTTTTGCTTTGAGCTCCATTATGAATAATTTGTTCTCGATGCTATGACTTGTGAAATTCGATTTACGTTGAATTTATTTGACTTTATAAATTGCTATGTTGATATCCTTTGTTTCAAAGATTGTCATTCACTATAAGGAATAAGGCTTTTTGTGACGGGAAAATCCGTCTCTAAAAGCCTCAATTTCGTCGCTAAAGCGACGGAATTATCGTCGCTAAAAAGCTCTCATATAAAAGCGCGTAACTAAAAGTTTTGCGACGGAATTTGAAAATCGGTCGTCTAATATTGAACTTTCAGTGACAGATTTCTTTATAAAATAGCGACGTAATTTCCGTCTCTAATTCTATTTTACTTATTTTAATTTGTTTTTTTTTGTAAAATTAATTTAATTGGTAACTATTTAGAGACGGAATATAATTTTTAGCGACGGGATATTCCGTCGATAAATGAGATTTTTAAAGACAGAATATTCTGTAGCTAAAATCTTAGAATTAAGTACACTTTTAACGACATAATTAATTCGTCGCTAAAAGTCAATTTTTTTTAAAATATATTTTTTATTTTTCATATGCCCAAACCTATAATAAAAAAATGCAATCCTAACCAACAACGCACAATCCCCAAGACACAAACAACTATATATAATCAAATTTAAAAAATGTTTATTATAATAAAAAATAAAATGTAGAAGTCGGTAACTGGATACAGCCGGTTAAGGGAGGGGAGAAGAGTATAAGCCGAGCGCGGGGGGGAGCTGGGACCGGGCACGAGAAAGGGGCTCATCAAGGGTTGCCAAGTCCCGGATCTGGATCCTGCTGATTCGGGGCTGGCTCGGCATGTCCAGCAGGGGTGCCCTACTGATCCTTCTCCCTGATCATTCTCAATACCACCGTAGCAATGCTCTGGATCTCCTCCTCGGCCAACGGACACAGATGAGCCGGTGTTTGTGGAGGGGCAACGGGGGGTGTGGACGCTCCTATCACGGCACATGCAGTCGTGCTAGGCAGGCCGCGTATGCGGCCTTTCGGCTGATTGACGACCTCCGGTGTATCCAACCATTGCTTCAACCTTCCAGTACTCGCACCTGTACTAGTTAACACTGATGGCTGTCCGGACTGCTGCTCGGACCCCGTAAGCTATTCATACGAGGCCTACAAGAACAAAGACTTAAAGATATGTTAGGACATTAATTAACGCAACAAACATTGAATAGAAAGACAATAAATTAACAACTTAAACAAATTGACTTGCATCGATCCACCGGGCAATATCTAAAATATAGTCGCCCGCCCAGTGAGCCTCATCCTTGTCCTTCTTCCGCACGTGCGTCTGATTATACGTCAGAGCTACGATCTCATCCTCCCCCAGAATCGGGTGCTCGACCTCATTCATGTGTCGGATGATGTCGTGTGCCACTGACCCCCCCCCCCCCCCGTGTGCATCGAATCTATGTTCTGTTTGTTCTCGGCCCCGCTCTTACTCTTGGCGTCCCAGCCTGGATCCGCAACCCACCGATCTATCATCTGCCCCCATACAGTCAGAGATATCCAATGTGAAGGATATCTCTTCATCTCCGCCATTGGGGCACCCTCGTGCTGTATTTTCTTCCCCCGGTCCAATGCATCGTGGAGCCATCGGTGGTAATTCTTGCCGATGTAAGCAAAGAAGGCCTGCCGCTCCAGCGCATGCTGATCAGACGAGTCAAACATGAACCCCTCCTGCAAGGCATCCAATAACCCAAATTAATTTAAATACTAAATTCTAATTAAACAAATACTATCGCACAAAAAAAAACTTCAACGTACCAGTCACTCCTCCCATAGGGACTCATTCGTATCGGCATCCCAGTCCTTCCAGCACAGGCGTGGCTCGAAGAATCGGCCCTTCATAAGAACGCCAATCTTCGTCCTCGCCTGATTCTCCAGGATCCCACCAAAGAAGTAAATAAATAAATTAATACAATTCAAATATCAATTAACACCCCAAAAATTTAAATATAAGGCATGATGTGATTATTTTACCTACTGACATTCCTGGCTGAGCGTAACTCTTTGTTTACGGTGGGGGTCAATGCGTACCCCGCGTGTCGGGCCACGACCTCGTCGAGGTCCTACAAAGCACATACATTAATACAGTTCAAATATAATTTAAATATAAAGCTAGCGAAAATTGACTAAACACCATTATGAACTATACTTGAGGTAGAACCCACATGTATAGTTGAAATATACTTTAATTACGATTAATGAGGAGTACATTGGGCTAATTATAGCTAATTAGGATTAATTAGGACTAATTAGGGTTATTTGGAGCTAATTAAGGTTAATTGTGCAGAGTAGTGTTGATTAGGCCAAATTAGGCTTAATTGCGTTATGTTAGGCTTAATTAGGCTAACTATAATCAATATGCGCATAATTGGGTTCATTAGAGCTAATCAGAGTTTAGTTAGGTTTTAAGGTTTAGGGTTTAATTAATCTAATCACGGGTTACTAAGATATGAGTAATTAGGGTTAATTAGGGTCTAATTTGGGCTGATTAGTGTTAATTATGATTAATTTGGGATAATTACAGCTAATTTGATTTTCTTTGGGTTCTTAGGGTTAATTAAAACTAATTAGGCTCGTTAGAGCTAATTAGGGTTAATTAGGTTCATTGGGGTTAATCGAGACTAATTAGGGCTAATTATAGCCAGTGTTGGAGTCACGATGAGATTCTAGGGGGTGCTAAAAATGTCGCGTTAACTTAATTAACCTAAATTCAATAACCAACCATTCAACTAATTCATAGATATCTCAATCCAATTGGGTCCCATCCTCCGTCAACAATCTCAATTATCAAATTCTCAATGCACAGTCAACAATCTCAATTCTGACACCTCATATAGGGTGTCGATATGGTGTCCGACACCTCCAGACACGTGTTTGACTCTTCCGGACACGTCCGAAAACATTGATTTATTTTTTAAATGCTGGACTCTGTGTCTGTCACCCCTTGAAGAGATGTTGAACACCTCTTGAAGAGGTCTCCACAAGTATAAAGCCAAAATGTGACATTTCAGTGTCGGTGTCGATCGGACGCGGTGTCCATGACCTACTGACACCTCATCGACACATCTAGACCCAGACACGTGTCCGACACCTCTCAGCGATGTCCAAAGACATTGATTTATTTTTTAATTGCCGAACACCGTGTCAGACACTCATTGAAGAGGTGCTGGACACCCATTTAAGAAGTGTCCACAAGTATAAAGTCAAAATATGACATTCGGTGTCGGCGTCGATCTAACGTAGTGTCCGTGTCCGTGCTACCTAACAGGTATCTCAATCTAATTGGGTCACATCCTCCGTCAACAATCTCATTCTCAATTCTCAAATGCTCAATACGCAATTAATAATCTAAAATCATCAATTAACAATCTAAAATTATTAATTAATAATCTCAATTCTCAAATGCACAACTAGCAACCTAAAATCATCAATTAACAACCTAAAATCATCAATCAATAATCACAATTCTCAAATGCACAATTAACAACCTAAAATTATCAAACAAATAATCAATGTTCAAATGGGAAAAAATTGTTCAAAATGCACATATCCGATGTGCTTGAATTATTTTAGGTTCTGGTAAATATTTATTTCACTGCATCTACCACTTCTAACAACTTTATTATACATGGGATCATTTAAAATTTACTAAAAGATATTGCCAAAATAAATTCTAAAGGTCAAAATTGTTTTTATAAGAATATCATATTAATAATTTTATTTTTGTGAACGCATTATGTGTGCTATGGGTAACTTTTTAATAATATTATCTATAACTTAGAATTAATTTTACTGCAAATTACTTAGAATTAATATTATCTATAACTTAGAATTAATATTATCTATATCTAGATAGCTTCAAGAATCGTCAGTTGGAGCGGGGCTCAACTAGAAGCGGCTTGCAACGGCGCACTAAGCGCTGTAATGGCACGAAGTGCGAGCGGTTGAAGAGAATGATGGGAGAGGTTGAAGAGAATGATGGCTCATTTGGGTCTGTGGGGTTTTTCCGACTTTCCCAAAATGGGAGGTGGCGACACTAGCCGGCTTTCAGAGACAATAACGCACAATGATTGCTCTTTCTTTAGTGTCCATCATTTAGGGCATGCTTGTTTTGTCTCCTAATCATTTTCATGATCGCGAAATAGGAATCTCCAAATAGGGGGATCTCATGGCTCACTTCACTCCACTGCATGTCCCTTCTCAGTCACGAGCACGTTGTTTGGGGACAGAGATCGAGATACTTATGTGTAAGTCTGTCTATATGCCAAATATGGTTAGTAAAAATCAGCACGATTCAGGCTCTTAATTTTTTAATTTAGTTTTTAATGGGTTTAATTACCTTAATATCCATATGCACTGATATAACTGCTTCTTATATATACGTCTATATATGTCAAAACATAATTTGCCATATGCAATTATTATACCAATTTGATCAGCATCAACACCATTCAGGCACTCAAATCCTTTGATTTAATTTTACTTGGTTTGATACTTTAATTACCAATTTGAAGACCCAATTCTTTAGTGCATAAATGCCTTTCGCAAGAAATTTCATATGTCACCTTGAAGGTTATTTATACATAATTGTAATTCAGTATGTTTTGGGTGCAGAGCCTCACCACCTTATGCATAATAATAGAGTTCATGACTATCTGTGACGCAAAAAGTTATTTATACCTCAATTCTATTTTTATTACACTTTTATGGGGTAATGGACTTGCATTAAGTCTCAGTCTGTAAAGACTTTCCACTTAGAATTTCATGGGTGAAACTTCAGTCAGACTTAGAGTACAAAATAAGCATTGCTCCAAAATCTATGCTCATACGGTGGGTGCGATATGATTAAACTACTCAGATGTATAGTGTCATTCATGGAGCGGGTTGATTATATCTAAGGGCTGCTATGATCTGTATAAAGCATAATTTTACTACATTAATTTTATTTAGAATCTTCCTAGAACAACATCATTCATAGTTTTGAAAGTTTTCTGAAGTCAAGTTCTTCTGTAGACCTAGGTGTTCATAAGCATACTATAGAGGTAATTATGGTCTTACTTAAGCTTTATCGTTATCTAGTCTTCAAGATTTATCATAAGTAAGCACATAATCACGACTTCATCCCCTACCAGCATAAGGTATTTCCAGTTTGAGTTTGATTTTTAGTAATTTTGAGAACCAACATGAGGTATTTTCTTTGCTTGCATGTGTTCTTTGCTTTATTTCATTTGTAAAAACTAAATAAAGATCGAAAGACTGCAAGATAAAACAGTACAAATGGATATGAAAAACTAGTGCAAAAACTACCTGAAAATCAAGAGACTGCAAGAGAGATCGGGTCCTTCGATTTTGAAGATCTACGGCAATGGCGACGACGGTGGAGGTAGCAGGCTCAATTCTGTCGGGGGATGGGTTGCAGGGGATGACAGAGACAATGGTGGTGACGGAGGAAATATCGCCGGTGAGAGATAATAGAGAGAGAGAGAGAGAGACGGGAGAAAAGCAAAAAGGGATCTGTGTTTTTAAGACCTTTAGCGACGGAATAAAACCGTCGATAAAAGTCCGTAAAAAAAACCCCGCTTTCACCGACGGAAGTATTCCGTTGCTTATATGTTTTTGAAAAATCATCAAAAATTATAAAAACCTAAAAATATTTATCGACGGTATTATTCGTCAGTAAAAATTTGTCGATGAAAATCTGTCGGTAAAACTGTTTAACAATGAAATATTTCGTTGTTAAACAATTTTACTGATGGATTTTCATCGACGGTATTTTTCGTCGCTGAAAGATGTTTTAGCGACGGAATCTCTTCCGTCGCTAAATCCCTCTTTTCTTGTAGTGATTATTTCGTTAACTCCGTATATTATTTGACGCGTCCGATATTTGATTGTGTGTTAAATGTCACAGTGTATGTGACTTATGTCTGACTTACCCACGTGGATTGAAACGTGGGCTAGCTCAGGGGAGTTGAGTTAGGGATCATGATCTTACTTTTTGAATCGGCCTCATATGTCAGTATTGATTAATGTGATCACTTTCTGAATGGCTCTCTAGTGTCTGCCTCCGTACTTAGATATATTTTGGCATTTGAAATTTAGTTTGATGTCCGTTCCATTTGAACTTTTGTGCAAACGAAATTTTGTTCTTGGGCATTTTTGCTTCCGTTTGATTGGTCCTTTGAGCGACCTTACTGGGCATTTGGCTCATCCCCTTATTGCTTCTCCTTTCAAGTGATCAGTAGGTGGGACTTTGGGATCAAAGGGCTACCTGAGTGATCAAGAGTTAGCTGCCTTTGTTTCAAAGTTAGTACTGATATTTTAAGTGTAATATTTGAGACAGATTGTTATTATTTAGGTTTTATTTTAAAAAATTATGTGTCAGAAAACTTGAATTGTACAAAGGCTTGGGGCTACTGTGTTAGATATGGATGTATGAGGTAAAGTTTACGTGACTATCTAGTTATGATAAACAGTTGGTGGCTAATGAGAAGGATAGAGTGCAGATGTTTACTTGGGGTCTTAAGTCTAGCATTAGACAGCGCAGTCCCGATAGAGACCTATGTTCAGTGCTTGGACATTGCGAAGACTATTGAATCTGAAGCAAGGGATTTTAGAGAGAGAAAAGAAGCAAAGGCAGGTAAGAGAGATCGCCCAGAATCATCTCAGTCACACGCGGCACAAAGTGATGGGAAGCGAAAATAGGCATCTTCGTCGATTTCTGTTGGTTAGAGGGACCAAGGTCAGAGGCATGGTCAAGCTCAAGGTAATTTTAGTAGAAACGTAGGCCAAAACTCTGCTCAGAGACCCACATCTGTAGGTTCTGATCCTATCTGTCAGAGGTGCAACAAGCGACATGGTGGTCAGAGTTACTATTAGGATAGGGGAGCGTTCTTCAGGTGTGGCCAAAAGGGTCACCTTATAAGAGATTGTCCTATCTTGCCATCGCGTCAATATGGCCCACAAGATTCAGTTGCAGGGAGTACAGCTTCGGGCCCTAGACAGAATATGAATCAGTTATTCGAAGAACAAAAACCTAAGGCTACGAGCAGGGTGTTCAACATGACAGCTAAGGATGTGTCGAATTCAAAGGATGTGGTGGCAGGTACGATTCAGGTTAACTCGATTGATGTGTATGTGTTGTTTGATTCTGGTGCCACACACTCTTTTGTCTCTCTTTCGTTTGCATGTTGACTTGGGGTTAAACCCCAATCTCTTGACTATGAGTTGTCTGTTGGTACTCCAATTGGAGATTTTATGATAATTAATTCAGTATTAAGAAATTGCAAGGTCTGTATATGTGATAGGGACCTTCCGGGGGACCTAATTCCTTTATATATCCGTGATTTTGATGTGATTTTGGGTATGGATTAGTTGGCATCCCATCAGGCCTTAGTTGACTGCTTTGCGAAGCGAGTCCATTTTCGTTTATCTGATTTGTCTAAATTTGAGTTTAGGGGTTCAAAACCTAGTGGGTTGTTTGTTATTTCAGCTATTGCGGCTTGTCGCATGCTTCGTAAGGGCTGTAAGGGTTACATTGCACACATCCGTGATATTAGTCATGAATGTCTTGAAGTATCAAAAGTACCGGTAGTCTGTGACTTTTCTGAGGTGTTTCCTGAGGAGTTGGCCGGAAAACCCATCGATCGTGAGATGGAATTCACAATTGATTTAGTGCCCGGTGTGGCACCTATTTCTAAGGCTCCGTATCAAATAACGTCTTCAGAGATGAAGAAGCTAAAGGAATAGCTCCAAGAGCTATTTGATAAGGGGTTCATTCGCCCTGGTGTGTCACCTTGGGGTGCCCCTGTCTTATTCGTTAAGAAGAATGATGGTACATTGAGACTTTGGATTTCACTACCGTGAGTTGAATAAGATCACCATCCGTAATAAATATCTGTTGCCGAGCATAGATGATTTGTTTGACCAACTTCAGGGAGCGAAGTTTTTCTCGAAGATAGATTTGTGTTCTGGATATTATCAGCTGAAAGTCAAGGCAGATGATGTGCCAAAGACCGCGTTTAGAACTCGTTATGGTCATTATGAGTTTTTGGTAATGCCGTTCGGGCTGACTAATGTCCCTGCTGCTCTTATGGATTTGATGAACCGTGTGTTTAGATTGTATTTGGATCAATTTGTTTTTATTGACTATATTTTAGTGTACTCTAGGTCGGAGGAGGAGCATCGTGAGCATTTGTAGATTATCTTGCAGACTTTGAAAGATAATAAACTATATGCTAAGTTTTCGAAATGTGAGTTTTGGCTTCAACATGTTACATTTCTAGGGCATCTGGTGTCTAAGGATGGAATAATCGTTGATCCTTCTAAGATTGCGGCAGTAATTGACTGGTAGAGATCGAGCAGCTTTACCAAAGTGCGAACCTTTTTGGGATCGGCCGGCTACTATCGTCGATTTGTTGAAGGTTTTTCGAAATTTGCTGTGCCTTTTAGTCAGTTGACTAAGAAGAACACCTGGTTTGTTTGGAGCGAGGAGTGCGAAGGTAGCTTCCAAGAATTGAAGGAGAGGTTAGTGTCTACACCGGTATTGACTTTACCATCTGGTTTCGGAGGTTTTGTGATTTATAGCGACGCCTCAAAGAAAGGCTTGGGTTGTGTTTTAATGCAACATGGTAAGGTGATTGCTTATGCTTCTAGACAGCTTAAACCCTATGAAAAGAACTATCCCACCCATGATCTTGAGTTAACGGCTGTGATTTTTGCTTTAAAGATATGGAGGCATTACTTGTATGGTGAAACCTGTTAAATATATACCGATCATAAAAGTCTTAAGTATATTTTCACCTAAAGGGAGTTGAACATAAGACAAAGGTGTTGGTTGGAGCTTTTGAAAGATTATGAATGTTCGATTCATTATCACCCTGGCAAGGCGAATGTCGTGGCCGACGCGCTCAGTAGGAAGAGCACCAGAAACTTAGCATCATTGATTACGTGCCAGCCTCAACTATTGGAAGATATGATGAATTTGGATCTTGAGATTAGATGGAAGATGGTGGAGAATACTTGGCAGCATTACAAGTACAACCCACTTTGATCAGTAGGATCAAGGAAGCACGAGATGGAGAATCAAGTATAGCTCACATCATTGAGAATATTAATGTTGGAAAGCAATCTGAGTTCAGAATAAACGAGCACGACGTGGTTTGGTTCTATAATAGACTTTGTGTGCCAATTGATTTAACCTTGAGGAGGGAGTTACTGTCAGATGCTCATAGTTCTAGTTTCTCTATTCACCCGGGAGGAACAAAAATGTATGATGTCATCAATACATATTTTTAAAATAACGATACTATTGGATATTCTTAAAAATTTTAAATTAAGATTTCAATCCTTAATTTAAAGATTAGGGTTTAAAACCCTAAAATTGTTCTCTATCTTAATTTGAAACCCTAATTATTTCACTGAAATCCCTATCAGCAAATTAGGGTTTCACTGAAATCCCTAATTTGCAAATTAGGGTTTCACTTAAATCCTCCCCACGCCGGCAGCCTTATCCTTCCTTTCCCCTCCTGCCACCCCCTCTTCCTCCTCCCCACGCCAGCAACCTTATCCTTCCTTCTTTCTTCCCAAACCAACAACCACCATCAATTCAACAACCCGAGAAAAAAAAACCCTACCATGATTTTGAGTTATGGCATGAGAGAGAGATGGGCGATTCGCGGTGGGTCAAAGAGGGGTCTTGCAGCGTGGTGGGGAGGGAGGGACAGCGGCGGCGATGGGGTGCGGCCGGTTCAAATCACGCCGTACGGTCAAATTGCAATACGGATGATCAAGGCTACAATCACAGGGCCTGTTAGAGCTCTTCAAAATGCTCAACGCAGCGACGGGGAAGGGGAAGGGGGAGGGTGGTGCGGCGATGGGGAAGGGGGAGGGGGAGGGTGGTGCGGCAACGGGTAAGGGGTAGGTAGAAATGGGTTGAGAGATTGAGAGAGAGAAATGGGTTGGTGTGTTGGGGGGGGTGTTGGGGGGTGGGGGCATTAATCTTTCTTTTTTTTTTAAGATGAAGTAATGGCATTAAAAAAAATAAGGTTTCAACTAAGGGGTAATAAAGTCTTTTCATGAAAATCGTTAGGGTTTTTAATATTCCGTTTGGTCAACGGACATAAGTGTAATTTATCCAAACTATTGTCCTTACCTGTAATTATACCCTAACCTCAGGGACATAAGTATAATTTGCCCTAAATAGAGTTATTCTCTTGTATTTCATTTAGATCGGAAAACTACAATATAGTTTGTTTGTCTCCAATTTATCATGGTATAAGTGGGTTTCTTTTATAGCCTGTTTGCGAGTTTTTTTTAGGAGAGAAAAGAGAAGAAAGGAAAGGAAAGTGGCCCATTTCCTCCCTTTTCTCTAGTTTGTGAATTTTTTTAAGGAGGGAAAAGAAAAGAAAAGGGAGGAAAGTTTGAGCCTCTTTTGTCTCTAAATCTTTCCTCCCAAAATTGGGAAGAAACGGAGAGAAAGGAAACTCTCATAAGTAATACTTTAATAACGTCTATATTACCCTTGAGATTATGAAGCCTCAATGTTTAATGACTTTTAAGTTCTAGGGTATTTTACAAAAACCTATCATACCATTTATTACAAACAAACAGAAGACCAATTTGTATTTTTTCAATAGCTAGTTTGTGTGTTTTTTTTATTGTGGCACTAACCGGTGAAGACTTGTCACGTTATTATGGTATAAACTTTATGTTTTGTCTGACCAATTTTTTTTTCCGTTTGCATTATGTTCTTAGTTAGGATCATACTTTAAAGTCTTTGTTTGGATTAGCACACTATTGTATAAGGGTATGTATGTGATGTTGTATCATTTTTTTTCTTTTCTTCTGAACTCACAAACAAAGGAAAAAAATGATGTTTTCCCCTCTCTCTTAAACTCACAAACAAGAGGAAGGAAAATTGTATTCCCTTCTCTTCCTTTCTCTTCTCTTCTCTCCCCTTCCTTTCTTTTCTTTTCTCTCGTTTCAAAACTCACAAACAGGCTATTAGGGTCTTTTTGACTGCCTTTTGTCAACAATTCCTTAATGCTTAACATCAATTCTCTACTGTACCATGTGTCCAGTTTCAGCTCAGTTTGGCTTTCTAATGGAACCACAAGCTTTGTCTTAATTTTCCATTCGAAACGACCCAAAGTTTGCCTAAAACCATCATCCACGCACCCTCACACACCATCAGAAGCTCTGCTACTGCCACTGCTGTTTTGCTTTGATATGTAGTCTCTGATCATTTCTCCAAAATTCTGACATACTATTTCCTCAGTTTGTTCCCTCCAACCAACCTCAGAAAATTTTATGTTGCTAGAGGCCGGTTTTTTGACTTATAAGACTGATTCCTCATTAAAGTAGGGCTCCGAGTTTTATTTTGGCCTTTGTTTGGTCAAATTCTTCTTCTATATAATAGTTCATGTGCACTCTCCTCCATTTTCTTTTGGTTTACATGTCGTGGTTAGACATATGTGCTTCAAAGTTTAATAGTTCATGTGCACTCTCCTCCATTTTCTTTTGCACTCTCCTCCATTCTCGACGGGTTCTGTTATAATTCCTGAGGACAAGTTATCGTGGCTTTCTCAAAGGACGCAAAGTTTAGCTTTACATTAATAGTTCTCGAGTTCTCCTTGAAGAGCTTATCGACGAAAGATATGACGCATTCAGGGAGCATCTTAAAGGGAACATTAATAATCGAATTCGTACTCGGTTTATCAACACATAGATCATGTCCATTAATATGCTCTTTGGCATTTATGATACTACTACGAGGTATGAAATCTTCTGGCCAAGCAATACTTATCTACTTGGTATGTTTGAACCTAAGTGGGACAATCCTAAGAGATGCTGAGTAATTTTCTCAGCTTCGTGAACATGAGACTTATGCTATTCTTAATGGCTTTTTGTGATGAGTTTTAATATACCAAGATCTATCCTACATAATCACCCTCTGCCCTCATTAAATCGTGCAGTAGATGTATTCATTTTTTAAGAAAGTCAAACTTAAACTCATTCTCACCACTCTAAGCTTCTCACTGTTGTTGGTGCACACACACCCATTGGTCATCAGCTTTCTTTGGCTCCTCCACAGTTGACTACTACCTATGCTCTATTATCACTTCTCAGCTGCTCGTTTCACTGCCAGAAGGAATAAACATCATACCTTTTGGTATTTGGGTTATACTTGGGATCAGTGTCATAAATGTTCAGGATGACTGTCTATTAAGTCCGTCCCAAAGACTCTAGTGGCGCCACATATGCATTATTGCTCATCCTGAATCACATCCTGAGTCTCCTGCCCCTCATTCTTCCCCATAAACCACAGTCATATCCACTGCTAATCTTGAGGCATTGATCAAGTAGGTTTTATTTTGTACTAGCCCTTCTGCCATGTCTATTACTCTTGGTAAGTCTCTTGGTATATTGATTCAGTTTGGTGTAATCATATGACTTCTAATCCTTCTTTCTGTGACTAAATCTCATTGTGATAATACCCTTCAAAGTCACACGGCTAAGGATCTACAATGGACGATAGTCATATAAGCTCTATTTCTTCACCTAGTTTTTATGTTGACTTCACCCCCTTTATTCCTTCTTTTTAACTAATTTGTTGTCTGTTGGACAACTTTGTGATTTAGGTCTTCTTTATCTTGAAGCCAAGGTTGTGTTGTGTAGGTATAGGATCCTCGGACGAGACATACAATTGGGATAGGTCGTAAGCTTAGACGCCTTTTTGAGCTTTCTTCTCTCCATGCTCGCGCTAGCCTCTCTATAGCAACACATATCCCGCCTATTTCAGTTCAGTTATGGATTGATGCCTTGACTCATGCCTCGCATACATTGAGCGTTTAGTGGTCTTTTAGAACTGTTACTCCCTAGTCCTTTGATTGTGTATCGTGTCAACATAGAAAGGAGAGTGCTTTACCTTTCAATATTAATGATTAATTTCCCATAAAGTTTACTTTGTACATTCCGATGTAGGAGATCTTACCCCGGCGCCTACCTTGGGGAGGGGTTGGGGTCTCATTACTTTGTTGTTTTTATGGATGATTTCTCTTGGAATTATCTTTTGCAACGTCCCTTAGAGCTTCTTGCTGTATGAATAGAGTTTGTTAATATGGTCAAAACCTAATTTTCTCATAATATTAAGCTACTTCGTTTTGCTGAATATGAATGTTTTTCCTTTCTTAACATCGTCAAACAACAATGGTACCCTACCCCATATATTTTATCCCAGTGCCTCTTAACAGCTGAACATAAACACCGCCATATGTTGGATATTTTTGGCGCTCTCCTCCTCTCTTCTTCAATTCTTGAAGCCTTTTGAGATGAAGATGCTCTTATTGTAGTCTATATATTGTTAATAGGATTCCTTCTCCTATTACTCACCACTGTCTTTAAATGAACGTCTGCTCGGGTCTTCTCCTCCCAATCATGATCTTAAGGTCTTCGACTGTGCCTACTTTGTCCTGATTCCATCCTATGAAAGCTTGAACTTCAGTTTCGTTTATGCTGGTTTCCTTGGTTAGGAATTCAACATAAAGGCTATAGATGCTAGGATCCTATTTCTAAAGAATTGAATATTTCAAGTCATGTGACTTTTGGGAAAATAACATTCACTAGCTTGCCTAGCTTATCATGTTGGTCCCTCAAGTCAACCTCGCTTGTTCACTGAACTTGCTGCTGAACTTTTTGTAGATGATCTTACTCTGGACCTTTCCTGTTCGATAGGTTTGTCTACTTCGCTTAAAGATTCTGTCAAGAAATCATCAGTTGACATCGGTTCCTCTCCCCCTCTATTTCTCTCTCTCCCTCTCTCTAACTGCTCCATTCTTGGGAAGCTTGTCATTCTACTCAAGTAAGTCAGCCTCGAGTTCTCGTGATTATCGCGGCGATTATGCCTTAGCTATTCCATCAACCTCGCACTTTTCATGAGGGCAACTTAGATCCTCTTTAGCGATAAGCAATTGTAGGTGAATTGCAAGCCCTCACAAAAACTCACACTTGGGACATGGTTAATTTGCTTGCTAGCTGTAAGTAGATTTACAAGATCAAGACTCACTCTGATGGCTCAGTTGAGCGCTATAAAGCTCGTTTGGTAATGAAGGGTTCACTTAGAAATACGACATTAATTATAAGGAGACTTATATTATCGGATCTCTACTTGTTATTGCCTCTACTTTAAACGGATGTCAAGAATGCCTTTTTCAACGGTGTACTTATTGAAAAAGTTTATTTGCAACCTCCACCTGGGTATGATCACCCTTCTAATAAAGTATGTTGTCTCCGTTTCTCTATTTATGAGCTCACACGAGCCCCTCATGCTTAGTTTGCCAAATTTAGTACCATTAACTTGGCTTCACCTCTAGCCCCTATGGTTTGGCTCTTTCCACCTGAACTACTACTAGTAGCACTATGTTGTTGCTTTTTTGCGTAGATGACATGATTATTACCAGTGATATTATTAGCAGTATTCATGCTCATGAGAGCTTTCATCACTGACATTTTGAGATGAAAGACCTTGGGTCTCTTAATTATTTGTTGGGACTTGGAAGTTTCCTTAGACTCTAGTGGTACTTACCTTACTCAGCCCAAGTATGCATCCAACTTATTATGATGGCTCGACATCTCTAATAGCATGACCGTTGCTACTCTTCTTGAACCGAGTGCTAAGCATCATGCGGCCGATGGACTATGTCTTTTATATGCTACTTTCTACAGACAGTTGGTAGCCTTGTTCATTTGACGGTCACTCGTCCTAATATTTCTTGTGCCATCGACTTAGTAAGTCAATTAATCGCTGCTCCTCGGTGTACGAATTTTTTTTCCGTACCTTGCATCATGAGATATGTCAAAGTAACTATGTTTCTTGGCCTGCATTTTTCTTCTACTTCTTCATTGACGTTTTCATGTGTGCTCTGAAGCTAACCGGGCTAGTGGTCTGACAGACTACGCTTGGCAATTGGGTATTGTTTCTTTTTTAATGAATCTCTTCTCTTGGCATAGCAAGAAACAATTTGCAATTACTCACTCTCGCACCGAAGCTGAATATTGGACTGTCGATGATACTTTCAAACTTATTTGGCTTCCCTAGTTACTTTCGAAGATGATAATCTCTTCTACCTCTAGTAAACCTATAATGACAGTGCAATTTAGATTACTCATAAATTATGTTTCACAAGCATGCTAAACATGTCGATATTAATTGCCATTTTATTCAGTCTCATCATTTGCATGCAACACATCATCTACTCCGTGTTTCCTGTGCCAATCATGATATCTTCACGAAGACTCATCCACCGGGACGCTTTATCGATCTTATTTCCAAACTTAAGTAAGATTCTTCGTCATGTGGTGTATAATACTAGCGTTAGCATAGTTTTGTTGTAGTCATATGGTTAGTGTACACATTCTATCATTACAATTATGGTTATTCTCTTGTCGCACATTCACATTCAGGTAGAAATATAACAATATAATTTTTTTCTCCTCTAATTTATCAAATTTGCATTCCTTCTTATGTAGTCTTATGCCAAGGTAATGCCAAGGCCAACGCCATGGAGGTATCAACGCTTGCCAAGGCTTGCCACGACCAAGTCAAGGCTTGCCGAGGTCATGCCAAAGCTTGCTAGCGGCCTCAAAAATACTTCCTCAAGGCATTATATCCGGTGCCATGTCCCATTGGATATAATTGATTTAATTAAACTTGATGTTTCTTTTTTAACTTTTTCCAAATTCCTTTTTATAGGTCCGGTAAAGTAATTGTTGGTTTTACTCATTGTTTGTTTCTATCTTGACCAGTTAGACGATGCTTATTTACTCTATGACCGTAGCTTGAGTTTGATTTTTCATTTACACATAGTAAAATCTATCTTAAAAATTCACATAAAAATCGATATTAAAAAAAGCTAATAAAACAGAGCTAGTAATTTTTAATCAAAAGACCAAATGAAGAGACCGTGGGATAAATAAATTCTTAAATGCTCCAAAGGGGGAAAAAAGGAAAAATGAGCCGCCGCATATTTCACAAAGAACACGTGGGATATTGCAGTTTGGCGGGACCACCAACCCAACTCTTGAAATGTTCTACCACTGTTCAACAACATTCTAAGGCGAAAATTTACCCCAAAAAGTAGAAGGGAACCCTGTACACCTTATTCTCCCTCGGCCTCTGGAGACGAACCGGCTCTGGTGCCTTTGTTTCGACCGTCGTTCACGCTTCGTCCCCAAGGGTACGAGCATACCCATCATTTTCCTCGTATCTTTCTGCCGCTAATTGTTCAGCCCTTGATTCTTGGGTTGATGTAAATTTGTCCTGCCCTGCTGTCTGTCCGTAACAAGAAACTCAAAATTGCTTCCTACGAGTCTTTAACTCTAGTTGGATTGTTTAAAATTTAGAGACCCATTTTTCTCTTTTTGCGATGAAGTGGGTTTTAGGCGCATGTATGGTTTTGCGCCTGTATGCCTATGTATGTGTAGATCGATAGGTCCCCAGCCATGTAACTTGTAGGGATAGTTGTTAACCGTTACCAAAAATGTTTCACTCGGTTCTTTTAACCTTTTCTTTAAAAACCCTTTGTTTTGCTCTGAAGTGGGAGAAATGTATTCTTTATGCTCGATGTGGAGGAAGAGAAAGGGAACATGAGAATTTTGTAGCCTTCCGGTTATGATGGTGCACACGTATTTTGCGCCTTTGGGGTCCGTGCTGCGATTGTTTTAATGACTATCCTCTGGTTTTTTGGAAAATTAAGTACGCTGTGTTTCTGTTGTCATTTGCTAATTGTGGTTGGTAATATGGTCTAATTTTAGCTCGTACTTGATTGACGGGGTAGTAAGCTTGTTGTACTAGGTCAGTCTTTAATTCCTTTCAGGAACATAGGAGTTAAGCATTGATCTGATTTAGGACCTTTACCGAATTATGATTGTAGAATGACGGGTGCCAGATAAAAGAGAAAAGATTAGGGCAAAAGAGGGGTAAGTTGAGTTGTTGCTCATCAATAGAGGAGGGGGACTCACACTTTTAGTGGTTGGGAAGAAAGAAGAACGTATTTAGAATGACTGAAATCGGAGGCATTCATCATGCCTATTCACAGCGGTGTCATATTCAAGGGAAGATGCATAACACATCTTTAACACTCAGTTGATCGAGAAGAGTCATATTGGATAAGGAAGCTCATGCTTTGTTTATAGGCATCGTAAACGGGGATAGATGCATAAGAACATAGTTGACCCTGAGCAGATTATTCATTTGCTATCCATTTGAAATCAAATTGTGTAAGCATATCCATACAGCTTAACCAAATTGTCGACTAGTATCTTGCGGAAGTTGAGTAGCACGTTAAGACCTGCAACCGCTTCTGGGCACATCTGAGGCATTACATTAGAGAAAAGTATTTTATTTAAGTGTGAAATACCATTGCTAACCATTTGAGCCACTGATGGTATAGCTAAGCGGGTATAGCTCAGTTCCTGCTGCTACGATTCAAAGCCAAGACACAAAGAGTTAGCAAGTCGCGACCATAGATAGCGTGAATGTATCATGGCACAAACCTAGAAATAATGTTATGCCAAGCTATAAAAAAGGTTACAAAATTGCTTTTACTTAAAAATAAACAACCTTTGCAATTGTTTCAAGTTGATATTCTCCTTAATTTCGTTCTTTATTCCGGCCTTATCTAGTTTGCATCATCTATTCTATTGTACATTTTTCCAACTTTGTTTCTTTACTAAGTATGTCTTTGTTTTCTTCTTAGGTTTTCACATATTGTGGCTAACTTATTTTACTTTGTATCAAGGCCCATTTCTCCTTTCCCACTGTTAGTATTGGAGGTTCCAGTGGCGTGTCCTATTTACTTTATGTGTGAGGACTGTTACTGAGTAGCAAACTGCTTCCACTTTAGGACACGTCACAACATACTCAGTTGCCTAATGATGGCGGCTGCAGGTTCTTTGCCGCTTTCCCATGAGTTGGGAACATGCAAGAACCATCAGTGCAATAAACAGTTCCGGGTATGATTTTCTTTTCTAGGTTTCATATGCTTGTGTACTAGCTTTTGTCCTTATTCTTCATACATCTGTGTTTGTTTGCAGAGTGTGATGGGTGGAAAGTTACTTTTATCGAATGCCAATCTTTCATCACTTTCTTTGGTATGGCTTTCTTTGGCTTGTGATAAGAAATTTGATGCATTTGTCTACTGCAACCTTATACAAGAAGTATCTAGTAAAAGAAATCTGTTGAATTTTGGGCAAATCAAAAAATAATTGCTCATATTGGCTTATAACTTACTCCCTCCGTCCCTTAAAGACCGATCCATTTGACTTTGCACGTATATTAAGGATTTAAGTTATATATTGTGTGTCTTTCCCATTTTACCCTTTAGAGAGAGGGGGAAGAGAGTGGGCCATGAGAGAGAAAATTGGTTGGTAAAGTATTAAATGTGGAGAGAGAAATAGAATAAAAAAGTGTAAAGTGGTGGGTCAGGAGAGAGAAAATGAGTTAGTAGAGAATTAAATGTGGTGAGAGAAATAGAATAAAAAAAGTATAAAAGGGTAAATATGTAAAAATACCTACAGAATCTTCTCCTAATTTGGAAGTGATCAATTTTTGTGGAACGGCCCAAAAAGGAAATATGATCAGTTTTTTAGGGACGGAGGGAGTATCATGATATGTGTCTTTGTGATACATTTATCCTATAAAGAAAAATAAACCATGACATTTTAACTTTGTACATTTTCAGCGGCAGGATTCTTGGAGTATTCAGCTTTCAAATAGATTATACAGGCCAATACGAGCCATTCCTCTGAGATATAACTTGTATAAGTGTCATTCTTTCCTAAATCCAAGCCGAGCCTTTGACATTTCTAGCATGACGAATGCTACATCGGCACTAACAAGGTGATTTTTATTCTTTCGACAAACTCTCTCGTGTGCATGCCATACATTCGTTTTGAGTAAGGACACTGTTCTGTGTTGATTCGTGGATATATATATTTACACATATATGCACTTCTGTATGTACAAGTACAGTATAAGTCCATATTCTATATCCAGTTGCGTTGGAACTCTTGTCTTTTGACGGTACATGTTTTCCTGATTCTTCTTGCAAGTGTCATTGTAGTCTTCATTACCAACTTATGGACTTCTGTACATTGTTTGTGTGTATATGGGTTTTTGCCTTTTCCTTTCCTTGGAGATTATTAATGGTTTATGATTACCTCATTGCAGTATAATGTTCTCGATAGTCGTGAATAGGTTTTGTCTATATGTCCTCTTCTTCCTATTTTGGGGGTAACCTTCACTTTTCAAAAGCAAAATCCCCTTGTGTCACGTATGCCTAAACACTTATATCTGCTTCATATTCATTCAGGAAGCTCATCAAGTGGGTCAATATAGATTCACCTACTTTCTCATAAGGTTGCCTTAAAGCTTTGAGGCGTTAAGAATTAGGTTGAATTATATACGGCACTCCTGAAGTTTGCCTGAAACTACAGACGACGCCTACTACGTATTTTTAACTAAGCTACACATTTTTGTTTTTCAGTTTACAGAGTTAACAGAATCAATGAAAAGACAGTAATACCCCTCATAAGCAAAGTATACCCTATCTGTCATCCTCCTTTCCAAACACCATCCCACCCCCACAGCAGCTGCACATCGCTCTCTCACACACACACACACACCCCTGTGCGCTCACACACATATGCACACTAGAGAACCACCACGGTGTCGCTGTCACCCCCTCCACTGCCCGCCAACACCACCAAAAGCGAAACCACCAACGCTTGATCCACACCCCAACCACCATTACAAGATCCACCTTGATCGGTTTCGAGCAGGTGAATTTTTGGATGGATTTTCGTGTGTCCATATGTGTGTGTTTGTGCCTTCTAAAAAGAGGCAATTTTCTTGGGATGGTTGTTAGGTGGTTACAGATTGACAGATTTGTAACGTGGGCTTGAGTTGGTTGTGAAAATCAGTCGTCGTGGTGGGTGGTGAAAACGAATGGTGGGGATGGTGCAGTGGTGTTTGTGGTTGCAGATTGGTGGTGGTGGGTTTGTCTTGGGCGTTGGTAGCAGGGCAATGGTGAGGGGTGGGGCAGTGGTAGTTGTGGTTGAAGATCTTTGTGGTGAGTTTGTTTTGGGCGGTGGTGGCAGGGCAATTGTGGGGGTTTGGGCAGTGTTAGTTATGGTTGAAGATAGGCGGTGGTGGGTTTGTTTTGGGGGGTGGTGGCAGGACAATGGAAGGGTGTGGGCAGTGGTGGTTATGGTTGAAGGTCGGTGGTCCGGTGGGTTTGTTTTGGGTGGTGGTGGCAGGGCAATGGTGGGGGGTAGGGCAGTGGTGGTTGTGGTTGGAGATGGGCGGTGGTGGCAGGGGGCAGTGGTGGTTATGGTTGAAGATGGGCGGTGTGGGTTGTTATGGGCGCTGGTGGCGGGGCAATGGTGCGGGTGGGGCAGTGGTCTTTTGTGTTTGTGTGTGTGTGTGTGGCCGTTTTATGTATGTGCCTATGTCTGTGTGTGGGTGGTGGCTGGGCTTTTTCTGGTAAGAAAGGGAGGAAGACCTAAAGGGCATTTTGGTATATTGTAATAAATTATGTTGCCCTAATTTTTTTTGACAGTTCCTCAACAGAAGTGGGTTTTATGTAACACAATGACAAACAATAGGTGGCGGGGAGTAATAAAAATACTTAGTAGGCGCCGTGTGTAGTTTCGGGTAAACCATGTTTAATTTACCCTAAGAATTTTTAGTGCCATGAACGTTTGGCAAAAGATTAAGACTCTTTTAATGCACATAATCTTTTTGTTTAATGCTTTTAGCTCAAATAATCAAGTGATGGCCGTAAGCAGTCTGAAAATGGAAATTAAGTCTGATATGGTAGTTCCAGAGCAGGCTGAAAGGAAATCTGGAATTAGGATAGACTTCCACATAATTCTTATTAGTAAAAGTTTGAATTGGTTCTTACATGCTATGAGGTATAAGGGAAATGAGTTATTGTTAAAAAGGGGAAAAATGAGGAGAGTGAAGTTAGAAAATAAGGTCAGCATACATCTAAGGAAAGAGAGAGCCTGGCTGAGAGTTAGATTTTTGGGGATGGTGAGGAGAATGCTTGGTTTTAACAAAATAAATACTGCTGCTAGGGGATGTGGAAACGTTTTGGCTAGTGATCGTACGATAAATAGGTTATATGCTAAAACTCTAAAGAACTAAGATGCAAGTTTTGTTGGGAACTTGGTAGAGCGAACGTGAAAGCTTTTATGTTTATCGGCATCTTAATAAAATTGGCGGAGATGTAGTTAGCTTAACGCTATTGAAAAACAGTTCTGTCTAACAAAAATCCATAGCATTATTGGATGGGTGGAAAAAGAAATATTTCTAGAAACTAAAGAAATGTGGATGCACAACTGCAACAATGACTGTGGATTGTGTCCACCGTCTAGTTCAGATGATTGAGGTCATAGAGAGTTAGTGTAGTTGACCTGGATTTAACAAGGTGGCTTTACTTAGAAGTGGTTGTAGAAGACATATGAATATAGTTGACACCAAGTAGCTGGACCTCAGGAGAATATTTCTGATATGGCTTGCTATCTAGAAAATCACCTCCTAGTACTTGTCGACATCCTTTTTCGCAAGTGGTGACAGAAAGAAGTAATATAGCACGATGCACTTTTATTAGCACAAATAAGTAAGCAAGCAGATTAATAATTGAAGCTTTCATCCTATCTAAAGGCTTCTTCGTCAAAACCTGTTATTTAACTTTCACACCGGCTGCTCCTGAAAAGCCATGGAGGTGTCATCACATCAGGCACAGACCATTCCCTCCCTTTCTTCTTCTCAAAGAGATGAGAGCACATCAAATCTTCCGGCCGATTTGAGAGAGCCTCCTACAACGAAACATCAAATGGCAAAGCTCCTGTGCCAGAATAATGAGGGTTATAGATATTCTCTACTGTGCTTGCTCATAAAATACCAACTTAAAAAGTTCTTCCTCCCTCCTTTTTTTTTGGTGGCTTCGTTGCTAAATGACCTCTTAAGGGTTATACCCTTCTTCTATCGAACACAAGCACTAAGGTTCTGACAAGAACACGCGGTGCTTAGACCCATCCGCCTCACCCTCTAAGATTTTAAGAACTATAGCTTAAAAAAAAGCAGGTGCTGCCCTATGTGAAAATGAGAGTCCAAGTTACACGTGCACCTCATTTGATCCTTCTGTAAAAGGGACGCCATCCCAGCATACCTAGTATCATGCTATGAGCTAACCCCCAAATCTATTTCCCACCCAACAGTGGATGAAGCAGAAGAACAAGCAGGAAAAGAGAAAAGAGAAAGAGAAGGGAAGAGACAAACAAAAAGCCCTATTGCTCACTTCTCAATGATCGGTGATCCTAGTTTGAACAATAAGGGGAGTAGCACAATTTAAACTGTAAAACTACTTTCGTAAAGAAAGACAATTACGACTAAATTTATTGGCGGTGCGACGGTTGAACGTTTGAACCTTGATCTGGTAAGTTTTATGGTTCATCAAGGGGATTCTCGTATTTGGAAATACTTTGACTCCTCCTCCACGCCAAAAGAATGCTATCCATAACTTGCTTCCTAGAAGAAGTCTTCTCCCCAGTATATCGCCACCAGAAATCTGAACCCAGCCTTCCCCCCTTTAAGAAAATTGCAGAGACTTGGTGTTTCTCGATCAAGATGGCAATTATGGTTGTTTAGATTGGCTAATAACAAAAGGTTCTTATTAAACCATCTAAGACAAACATGCTTACAATTACCATGGAAAAAATATGCTATCTTACCTTCTTACCAATAGGCTTTGGCCAGCCTACCTGTTTGGTACAGAGACTCTCTTACAAAGATCTACTGGTAATAAGATGGACCACTTAAAGTAGAAGGCTTTTGAAAAACATAACATTAGGTACATATGCAAAGCTGTTCAGAGTTATTTATGAACCAGATTAACCAAGTTTATCAATATTTTACAGTTGGATCTTTTAACAGAGGCGTAGATAGTATTATTTGTTCAACTAGCTAAATGAAGTTGGGCTTCATGTTTCTCTGAGTAGGTTCAGAACAATTTGGTGTAACCTTAAATCTAGGTAGACAGGTGTACAGGATTGTGTTTGATATAGTTAGTTGGGTATGCTTGTAAATCCTTTTATAAGCATTAAAAAGTATATGTAAATAGTTTTAAAACTTTAATTTATTTTTATTCCTCTTTCTATCCGCTCTTCCTCAACTGTGCTATATACTCATTCGTAATACTTCTTTGATGGGGCTCTTTTTGGTGGCATGTTATGCTACAAAAAGACATTGAACCCCATTTGTTCTGCAAATAAACGAAGGAATTTTGAGGAAAAGAACCTGTATAGTGGTATGCCACTATCCTTTTATTTCGGATGAAATGAATTAGACAAAGTAGAGGCATATCCACACCTGATAACCATACCGAGTCCATGTGACCCAGCTTTGAAACTTGGTGTTTATTGTATTTACGGTGCTCGTAAACTGTTTTTATGCAGGTCCTGCAGTGCCATACAAGGCAAATCTCTTGTACTTAAGTTCATTCCTGCAGTTGGTATTGTTGTGTTTGCTGTATGGGGTCTTGGACCACTAATGCAGCAAATCAGAAAAATATTTCTACAGGTATGTGATCTGTTAAGGTACAGTTGCTCTAAAAGCTTAAGCTGTTAGAGTCTATGTTACATGGACTCTTCAAAATGCGTGAAGTACCCATATCGTACACTCGACGCTTGGACATGGGTATGAGATATGTGTCCGACACATCCTTTAAGATATGCCACTAAGAACACTAAATTATAGTGTTTCTTTTACTTTGTTAGTACTTTAAGATGATCTCAGTTTTACATTGAAACAATGTGTAACTTAAAACACCATGTAAACTAAAAAACAACTAAAGAACAAGAACATATAGGAATATTTTGCCATGTCCCCGTGTCTTGGGTTTTGAAAAACTAGACAAATCTGACACTTGGACACGTATCCTACTCGGACACTTGTACTGAGTCCATGTAACATAGTTTAGAGTATGGGCCCAACAATGTATATCATACCTGGCCTAATCTTTTCCCAATCTCTTTCTTTTCTCCTGATTTACTTCCTTAGTCCGTGTAGCTGATTTATTTCTCGTTAATAGTGATGTTATTTTGCATATACCCTGCAGAAGAGTGATAACAGTTGGAGAAAGAGCAGGATGCATTATGTTATGACATCTTACCTTCGACCTTTGCTGCTATGGACTGGAGCAACACTCATCTGCAGGTGCCTTTATTTTAGATTTTCTTGAATGGGAAGCAGGGTGCCATTTGTGCCATCTTCTCTTAGTGCAGGGAATTCATGTCAGTCACTCTGTTGTTACACTCTTGGTATGTAACTTTCTTGCAGGGCTTTGGACCCAGTGGTCGTATCTTCGGAAGCTAGCCAAATTGTTAAGCAACGGCTCTTGACTTTTGTGAGATCATTGTCAACTGTGCTGGCCTTTGCTTATTGTTTATCAAGGTAATTACTGTATCCATGTCTTATGAGTCAAACAGGGGGATGCGATTGAGGGTTACAGAAACTCTTTCTATAGATTCCTATAATGTTTTTTGTGTGAATTATACACATTTTTGGGGATCTTCTCAAGTTGATAATTTTTTGTATTGTATGATCATCTGTTCGCCTGTTCTTCTTACCTGACCAATTTCTTCGAATGTTATGTTATCGTCTATCTTTGTGATCTTTCATCCTACAACCTGGTGCATGTTAATCTTGCTACAAGTTGCAGGCTGCGTCTGTGACAACTGAACATCTTTAAATTCTTGGTGCAGTGTTATTCAACAAGCACAAAAGTTCTTCATGGAAACAAATGATCCCACTGATACAAGAAATGTATGTTCCAAAGTACTTTTGACATTTTTCTGCTGGGTTTGCTCATCCTTTGTTATGCATATGTTGGTTTTTTTTTGTCGAATTGCCAGAAAGAAAAAGCTTGCTATTGTTGTAGTATATTGAGGAAAAATATGGAACATAGGCTGTAGGATATTGCTGTTACTCGATTAATCAATATCCTGATGGATGAAATGAAAGGGTAATAACCACTTGGCATTCTTGAGGCTCACATGCTGATAAGGTAAGGTATAATGTAGATGAGCATCAGTGTTTATGTGTTCTGATCCTTCTGGCTGGTTCACATTTGTGGTGTGTCCTTCCCGGAGTTATTGTTGTGTTCCATCGTTTGTATGTGACCGATTTCTTTAGAAAACTTTTAAGAGTAATTCTTTGTGACAACAACAACAGCTAGAAACAATTCTACGAATAAAGGGTTTTGGCTTCTTGACAGATGGGATTCCAATTTGCTGGCAAAACCGTATATACTGCAGTATGGGTTGCTGCTATATCATTGTTTATGGAGTTGTTAGGTTTCTCTACCCAGAGATGGCTTACTGCAGGAGGTCTTGGGACAGTATTGCTGACACTTGCTGGTCGTGAGGTGTGACTCAGATTTCTATAATCTTCCTTACCATTGTAATATCGACTAGACCTGCAGTTCTGCATACACCTTGCCCAATTTTGTATTTTCATACGCAGTGGATATCTACTGATTTTGGTTATATCTCTATTCAGATATTCACAAATTTCCTCTCGAGTGCAATGATTCATGCAACTCGCCCTTTTGTTGTGAACGAATGGATTCAAACAAAGATTGAAGGTTATGAAGTTTCTGGTACTGTTGAGGTTTGTATTTAGGGCTGCGACCAAATTCCTGAGCAAGGTCCATATAAATACATGCTTCATCTTTTGTTTTGAGGATTATCTATACTCTATATGTTGACTGAGCACCTGGTTTCTTTTCAACTTTAAAGATATTTCTTCTTCATGACTCTAAAAGCTGAAAATGTCACAATATACCTTACTTAAAGTTGTCTTATGTTAATCTTGTTATCTTTTCATCTGCAGCATGTCGGTTGGTGGTCACCAACAATAGTAAGGGGCGAAGATCGTGAAGCAGTTCACATTCCAAACCACAAGTTCACGGTGAATGTTGTGAGAAATCTGAGTCAAAAAACTCATTGGCGTATTAAAACCCATTTGGCCATCAGTCACTTGGATGTCAATAAGATTAATGTGAGGATTATTCTGGATCATTCACTAGTTGATTGAGTTGGGCTGCATTTTACAGCCATAGAAGTTTGCATTCTATTATAAATATTTTGCCCTCTTACTTTCTGTAGAATATTGTAGCTGATATGCGAAAAGTGTTGGCAAAAAATCCCCAAGTAGAACAACAGAAGCTGCATAGAAGAGTATTTCTGGAAAATGTTAATCCTGAAAATCAGGCCCTTTTGGTTAGTTGTCATTCTTAAGCACTATGATTTTTTGACTGACATTATTCCGTTGGTGGTCACTACTCTGTTTCTATCTTAATTTAGACAGTTCTCTCAACAATGTTATGAGGACATAATGATCTCTTTTAGACTTATCTTTGAATATGTATATGGATTTTATGGTCTTTGGTTCCTGTGAACTCAGAGAACCATGGACCACCCCATCAAACTACGAGATCACCCCAAGGACGCCTTCGGCATCCAGGGGTCACGGACAGACCATAGAACCCTGTTCAGTTCAATAAGTGGAACGCATTAGCTGTCCGCTCTCAGGTTGGGCAGTAAGGGTCGGAGAAGGGCAATCACTCATTCTTAAAACCAGCGTTCTTAAGACCAAAGAGTCAGCGGAAAGGGGGAAAGCTCTCCGTTCCTGGTTCTCCTGTAGCTGGATCCTCCGGAACCACAAGAATCCTTAGTGAGAATGGGATTCCAACTCAGCACCTTTTGGGTGAGATTTGGAGAAGAGTTGCTCTTTGGAGCGCAAAGTACAATGAAAGTTGTAAGCTGTGTTCGCCGGGGGCGGGGGGAGTATTATTGTCTATCATTGGCCTCTATTGTAGAATTAGTCGGGGGACCTGAGAGGAGGCTGTTTACCCTGCGGCAGTTGTCAGCGGTTCGAGTCTGCTTATCTCCAACTCGTGAACTTAGTCGATACAAATTTAATAAAATTTGAAACCAAGACATGTACTGTGCTGTAAGCCAACACTGCTGGTGCAAAATTGTTTTTTCATTGAGATCCTAAGACTAGTAGTTCTGCGCATGTCTGGTGTTTGTGTGAAAAAAGTGACTTGTGTGAGGACAGCTGGATGTGGTGTAAAATGAGTTTTCTAGGGCTGCAAGTTCACATAAAAGGTTGGTAAATGGTTAACTTTGTAACACTTGTTGATAGGAGCCATCCCTTGTAGACTTTCCTGTCGAAAGTGTGGTCAGTACTAATATTGTCAATAGGGGCCTCACTTTCTTTATAAAAAGGTGGTGACATGCATGCTCTGGCCCTCTCCAAGACTTGAAGAGTAGCAATCTTAACTGTTGAATCTTTTTCAACAATGGTAAGTTTGGTTGTAACATGCAACTTCTTGAAAATTAAGTTGTACAAGTCATTTCCAAGAAGGCCAGTAATTGATATTCATGTGTTGAACTAATTACTGATAAAAGGGTAGATGTAAGAAGAGATTGATTACAGAGAATAGGAGATTGAAGGGGTGCTTTTGATCTAAATTATCTAAATATTGAAAACGGGCTTCCAGAGTTTTTATCGCAGAAGTTGGTTCCTAAATGAGGTGGCTCACTGTGATTCAAGCATTTCAAATTGCAGGTAATGGTTGGCTCTAAGTGAGCCACCTCATTTGCCAAGCAACTTTGTGGGATAACATCTTGGAAGCCTATTGTGACTCCTACCAAGATGAGCCATTGGCTGGAAAAAGATGTAAAATTACATAATAAGATGTGGTCCAAAATAAAGAAGACGATTACGAGGGAAAATGAGGTTGATTAAATACAGAGCTGGATCCCTGATGCTTTTATGGAGAGTACATTTTCATGAAAATTTCGGATTTTTATTTTGCGTTAGAAAATGTTGACAGATTTTTAAAAGCTAGACCATTGATTGAACTGAAAAAGTTACTGGGTTTAGAGTCGGTGGTTCAACCTTCAGGTCAACCATGGATATGCGCATACTTATATTACATTGGCTGAAATCTTAGAAAAGCAAAACGAGTACTCAACTTTATACTGTCTAGCATCAAGAAACTCATTAACTTCTTACAAACTTCGACAAAATACCTTCAAAACAATGTGTTCTAGATCTGTGCAGCAGAGAATAGCACAGGAAACAGTAGCTTTGTGCTGGCCCTCGCGCATATAGCAGCAGCAGAGGGATTGAAAGGCGCCATGGGGTTGAATCCTCAAAACCTAAGCCTCCAATGCTTGAAAGCCCTAGCTGGGGTGGAGCTGAAGCTCAATCTTACTGTTCCTTTTCTGTCTTCTTCAAAAAGCCCCCCAGAGAAGGCAGACTTGTCTTCTTATATATCCACTCCAAAGCTTCCAGAGAAGCCAACTCTAATCCTCCAAGAGAAGCCAGAGCTTTGCAAACAAACCCCTCCCGCAAAAGTCAGACTTCTCTAACTCCCCAAGCACACAAGTACTTGTACAAAATGACCCCAAAGCTGACTCAGCTTAGAGACTAAACTGAAAAGAAACTACTACCCCCAACAAAAAGTACTACAGAAAATACATAAATAAATAAATAAACTCCTTAGAAGCTAGACATACTTATATGAGTTTGCATCAGTTAGAGAACTTTTGTATCACCTTATGTAAGAATTAGCTTTCTATAGATGTACATTAATGCACGATTTTATGTATTTCATAAAATATGTGTAAGGTGGTTGCTTTTAAAATCGTGAAAGTTGACAGAAGTAGTAGAGCATTACTTTTTAATGTGAGCTTTACACTAAAGGGAAATAGTTGCTCAACTGTAAAATAGCCCAACATGGAAACGGATCTTGGCAACACAACTTGAACACTGTTGGCAAATAGAGTGGTTTCAACATGGAAACGGGTACTGGCATGCAGCCAAAATTGATCCTCTACAGTTTACCGGTCTAGCTGTTGAACCAGTTTGTCCAGTCCGTTTCTCAAGCCATTATCTCCTGCTAATACCCTAGATACCTTATTTCACAGAGATATGCCGGAGAGAGGTTTAGAGCACAAAGAGCTAGTGTTATGTCAATCGTGCATGTGCGGTACACGCAGAATAGGACGAACTACTATAGCTTTGAATTGAATTTAGGTCCATTATGCAACTTTTTACTCACGTTGTTTATCAGAACAAATTAAGCACATCCTAATGCTTTCATGCATTTCTTGTAATAATGCCTGTGGGTTGTATTTTTTACATTCTGTTTACTATTTGCAGATCTTGGTATCTTGCTTTGTGAAGACCTCTCATTTTGAAGAGTACCTGTGTGTCAAGGTATAATAACTTCTCTCAGTCACATTTACTTCCATTTATTTGGACCTCGCCTGCATATTTTGATATGTTGATTTATTATGCAACTAGAACACCCGCAATGCCAGATGAGTGATAATTCTGAGCTTTGGGAATTATGTCTCAAATCTACCGTGAAAGCATGGTTTTGGAGAGTTGTTAAGGAGGGCTGTTGGTCTTGCAGTCTAAAGTTACACAGCAACGGACCCAAAAGCCAAAAGTATGTTACTTACAGAAGTTTTTGAGATAGGGAAGCATCCTGAAAAGTTAGTCCCCTTGATGAACAAGGATAATTATAGAAAAGAATATTCTAGGAAGGATTTTCTTTTCATACATGGTTTTTCTCATGCGAAATCAGTAGGATATAAATCCAGGCGAAGTGCCAGTATTATGCTGAGTTACTGTTTTCTTTATCTTCCATTTCATTTTGCAGAGGTCTTATTAACTTTTGGTACATTTTGTTACTTTTGATTTCATCTAGTGATGTTAGCAATTATTGTGTTTTTTTTTGGATTTTTTTTTTTGGAAAGCTACTTTATACATCCAGGCTATGATGAATGGTCAACAGTCTGCATCTTTTCTATTGAAGTATCTTCACGTCACCTCTCAGCTCATTTTGATTTTTCTTTTGATTAACACAAAGCAGGAAGCTATAATGTTGGATCTTCTGAGGGTCATTAGCCATCACCGTGCTCGACTTGCAACTCCTATTCGTACAGTTCAAAAAATATATAGCGACTCGGATTTGGAAGCATTTGCGGATTCAGTCTTCAATCGTGGAGCAGCAGCATCAAACCGTCCATTGCTATTAATTGAGCCCTCTTACAAAGTCAATGGAGAAGATAGAACAAAAACTCGTTCAGTGCGGACAAACGGAGAGCAAGACAGCAAGGCGGCAGTGCGGCCAACACCTGACAACAAAGCCGATGCCAAGGGTGGAGCGACACCACCGCCCGACAACAAAGCCAAAGAAAGGTCAACATCAGACTTTAAGGCCAGAGAGACGAGTATATCTGACACCAAATCAGATGCCAGGGCTGGAGAGAAGGCAAATTATGATTCCAAAGAGGACCATAAGGTTGCATCAACATCTATATCTGATTCGAAGCTAGATGATAAAACGAATGCAAAGTCATCAAATCCTGTCCCAAAAAACGAGTCCAGGCCCCATATATCAGATAATTCATCCCGGAATAGCTCTGCTAACAAGCAACCTAAGAATGCCGTCTCCGGGAGTTCTCGCCAAAGCAGTGTTGTAGACAACACTTCAGCTTCTTTGTCTGAAACTAGTGCTGAAAAGGCTGGCTCTTCCCCGTCTACCAAACAAGGAGAGAGACAGCTACCAACATCCAGACCTGGCTTGGAAGACAATTTAGTTCTTGGTGTTGCTTTAGAGGGCTCAAAAAGAACGCTTCCAATTGAGGAAGAGATGGTTACCTCTACAACACCAGCAGAACAAAAGGAGCTCGCTACATGCCGTAGCGGGAGTGGGTCTCCTCCAGCAGCTGAGAAGGATAAGAAAGATGGTCAGAATTTAAACGTTCCTGGCTCATCATCAGGTGATAACTAAGATCAGCGAGAGCGTGGAAGTCCAAGCTACATTACAACTAATCTGCTAACCCTATATGCATGTCTTCTTCAAGCAGCATCTACGCTGTAAATGGCCTAACAAGTTCCTTGACGATTGTTTTGAAAGGGGATTCAATTGGAGTTTTCCCCAGTGGGCATATACTTCATAGAGTATACCATTATGTTGGATTGGATTGTACTCATCGCAAATAGATCAAGTCGGAACCTAACTATTGGGGATTTGTAAAGACAAACAAGTACTGTGTTTCCAATCATATTATATCCACACAGCATATGAATCCAAAACCTTTTAGTGATATAACCAAGTTTTTTATGGTGTGCCATTGGCCCACTTATCCATCTTCAGAGGTGATTCAGCTCTACTTGGAGCATTTACTCTCGAGTAAAGAAAGCGAGTGACCATATATACTCGTCGTTTTGTTAAAATATCCAGGCATGCATACTTGGATAGGAGGATGGTCCATGCTCCAACGGGACCTGGCTGAAACTTGGCTATACATTACATTGTGCTGTTCAGAAATTCTATTAATACACTGGCAACGTATAACATCATCTCCCACCCTCAATAAACTCACAACTGGTGATACATGAACTTTTACAAATATGACAAACCAACGGGTCGCATTTATTTGAACTGTTATAAACCACAAACAATAGCTGCAATTGCAAACTAAATGATAACTAGGGCGTATTATGAACCACAAACAAAAGTTGTGATTGCAAACCACAAGATAAACAATGTACGCTTCCATTTGTCAGTCCGATGTCACCTCAAGCATGGCACATGCAATCAGGAGCTGGATATGTATAAATAGACTGGTCCGGCTTCCGTAACCTGAGTTGTCCTTGCCTGGTTTTGTGACCTTCAATGACTTCTTGTTGGAAGTCTGGCCAACTCATGCTCTTATTCATGAAAAGCTGACCCAACAATCCCATGTTAGGCCTAATTGTCTTCATATTCTGGTAACTTCGATGTCCCACCTGTTGAATGCAAACTCTGTAAGACTCAGTTTGGATACAAAGCCATTTTATCACGTGACAAAACTTGTTCTAGTGCATATAGTAAACCAATTTCAGCAGAATTGATGGAAACTGCCTCACATATGTGGCAAGACAGTTTCCGCATTTTGAACCAGAGGTCCAGAAGACGAAAGAAAAGAAACTCTCTTTTTTTTCCCCTCCGGGTGGGAGCTCTTGGTTTTCTCCTAAAGGTATTCTACGTAATTGCCGATTTATAATTTGTCTAATGAGGAGTCTGCCATCAGCCAAACCATTCTGTGGGGCCTGGCACAAAAATATTTCATGCAAAATCTCACTATGGCAAATATTAACACTAGTGGCCAATTATATTGGAGAAGCATCACATTTTTTTCCCATCAAGTTGCATTGTGCTTACCATTGCATTGTGCATATTTCCCGGAGAAGCAGAAATGAATATGTCACTGTGCATACTGACGTAGTAATCAACAGCAGCTAACAAAGAAGCCTTCCCTTTTATCTGTGCCCTTTCCGCTGCAGAGGCAAGGCTCTTTTTGTCCTCCATAAATGGAAACAGTTTTCGTAAGGTAGAGATCCTAGCTTCTCCACCATATACCTGGAGGTATGATCAGTAAATCAGTTAAAATTTAGAAAACAAACACACAAGTTCAACAGTGGAAATGAAGTTAATAGAACCACAGAAAAAGAAAAACAAAGAAAAGTACATGGGACATGCTTCATGATATTGTATTTAGTGAAAACTTCTTTACTAAACCTTGTGGGAAGCAAGATATAGACGAGTACTGTTGTCAAAGCCCAAAGCTGCTAGCAGCAATCCAATTTCTTCCGGAGTCAATGGGCAGCGCCCCTGATTTCTTAACTCCTCATCCGTGAACTGAGAATTTAACACCCTTCCCTGCCAAATTACTTGTCGGTACTTAGCCAGCGCCAATTTCTCAGCTTTACCGCCACCAAAGTCGCAGGCCGAATGAGCAGCCATATCCTGAAAAACATTCAGGTTAGTAGGAGTGAGTAACAAAACAAATTACAGCCTAAATCCTTAGGTTGTGGATCGTTCAAAAGAATGAAAATAAGGAATGGACCCATATGGAAATTCAGGGTGGAAAAAGAACGGGCGTCGAATGGGGCATAATGTGCTTGTTTGCATGAGAACAGAATGGGGCTCGGAATGAGCATTTGATTCCTCTTGACTGTGTTTGGTTGGTGGAATGAACCTCGGAATGGTATAGAATGACATTACTGCCTCATTGCTTTTTTGCGTTGAATGTTTCATCTTTCTTTTTCTTTACTTTCTCATCTTAATTCAATCAACAAAATTGTTGATACTTTCTCATCTATACGACACATGATATACTCGGAAGAAAAATGGTAGCAGCACTATTTAGAAGCAAAAGTCATGAACAATAGGGTTGGCAAAAAAGTCATGCAATACCGTTAATTTAGCAGTCACGCGACAATATGCTCATTCAAATGCATTGGCTACTTTGGCTCAAAACAGAAGTGTCATTCGGACTTTGTTATTTAGCAGTCACGCGACAATATGCTCATTCAAATGCATTGGTTACTTTGGCTCAAAACAGAAGTGTCATTCGGACTTTGTTGTTTTGGGGGTGGGGGTGTAGTCGGATGCTATGCCGGCATAATGGACCAAACAAACACGAAGGGGCCTTCCTCTATGAATGGGCATTGCATTAAGGTCTATTCCATGAACCATCCACGCCCTCAGATGTCAGTGTGGAAGACAGGTGATCATCAAGCTCAGGAAGCTACTGAATACATGCAATGTTCCGACTGAGGAAGCATAAAGACTACTAAACCAAATGAGTAGGGTTGATCCTATGACCGGAATGATTATAACCACTTTCTGAACAGCAACCTGTAGCTTTAAGCATTCTTTCGAGTAAGTGGGCATCAGAAGATTTAGAAATTCACACACATGCAGTAGATAATGGCAGACAAGTCACACAATATAGTTTAGAAAATACTAGAATGTCAGCAGGCAAAAACCTACTGTCTTGAAAGCTGAAACCAGAAAAGCACGAGAAGGAGATTACTTTAATCAGGTATCAACATCCCGACTAAGTGGTGCATACCTTATCGAACCGAAGGTGCAGGACAACAAACTTCCCTGCTCCTTGCTTGCCTTTTGCATCAGTAACCTCTCTAAGGTACTTGGTACCAGCTACTTCATTTTTGCCAGGAGTATAACGAAGGCGACTGACAAGAGCATCTCCAAGAGCTCTAACATGAGGTACGAAGCTCAATGCTTGAAAGTTGACCTTACAACGTAATCGTTGGATGTCCATGGGCATGTTGTCAAAAGCCAGTCGGTGTGAAAATGGCGATATTGCTGCTATTCCGTAACTGCATCGTAAGAAGAATAGTGACATCAATTTCCATATATTCAGAATGGATAAAGAAGGAAAAACGTCAGTAGACAAACTTACAGTTGCAGAAATATAACCTCACATAAACATTACAACATAACCATTGGAAAAATTTGAGGTTCTTCCCAATATTGCTTTACATGAAAAGATTCCACAAACTTCAATGAATACCTTCTCTATAGAAGATGTCACACACCCTGTGCTAACTCATGTTCACTACACACTGTTCCCCTCAAAAATTACCATAGGAACCTCCCAACTTGAATGCCAAACTTGTTACCAGGAGAACAATGCAAAACATAAAATACCTTGACTTTACATGCGTACATCCTCATTGTAATGATTTTCTTGTTTCAACATATCTAGCTCCATGTAAACCAAATTACAAAAAAAATTCTGCCCATAACACATCTATGTCAGCTTTAGAAATAAACTTGACTAAAGATATACATAAACAGTTCATCAATAGAGAAAGTAGACCCTTGGAATCCAAGTGTAAAATTCATACAAAAGATGGTAAAAGCAGGAAAGAGGTCATTTTGAATACACTAGCGATCATATTCAAATTTAGGTTCCAAAAGAACTAGTATTAGCTATTAGGAAGATTGAAGTGTAAAACAAACTTGACCTACCAGCTCACACCATTCATAGCCTTCAATTTCTACATCTAAGCAATCTCAAGATTAAAACCTATCTAAGATGATTTCGGAATTATCCAATAGCAACTTTAGAAATACAACTGAATGTTCATAATGAAACAAACGCAAATCGTCATCAGGGGTAATAAGAATAACATTACTTGACAGTAAAAAGCAGTAAGGAATTACTAAAGGAAATATAGCAGAGTCTTAAGCAGAAGAGAAAAACAAGAGAGACAAGAAAGAAACTCATAAGCTCACAGGCTTATCTCAAAGTTCAATACTTAACTCTCAACAAGGGCTTACATTGATAGATATTACCTACAGTACCACCTTTGATTTGTACTACGAGTAAAATAACTAAAAATAACAACAAAAAACACAAACAACACAGAGGCTGTAAAAAATCATTATTTCTGACTGGAATCAGAAGATGATCTCTGGATACACAAATGAATCTTGCCAGAGGAAATTTCGTTCCCCTTCTAAGACTCTGAAGCTCGTTGATAATATGGTGTTCCCTCAAGGCTGTTAGAAAATTTTAATTGAATTGTATTTGTTTGGGTTACTTATTCCTTATGATTTAAATTCCCAAAATCACGTCAGCAACAACCATGTCTTTCATTTCAAAATTATCGGATAAGAATTTCTTTGTCTTTACACCTTGTTCCAAATCAATACCAAAAATGAACATATCATCTACGTATAAGCAAATGATAACTCCCTAACCGCCATCGAACTTGTTGTACACACACTTATCCGATTCATGTATTTTAAAACCATTAGACATCACAATTTGATCAAACTTATGATGCCACTGCTTAGGGGCTTGCTTAAGTCCATACAATGACTTAATCAATTTACAAACTTTATTTTCTTGCCTATGTACAATAAACCCTTCCGGTTGTTACATGTATACCTCCTCATCTAATTCACCATTTAAGAATGCCATTTTAACATCCATTTGATGAATTACTGGCTTATGGACAGAAGCTAGTGCTATAAGCACCCTAATACTGGCTATCCTTACAACTGGTGCATAAGTGTCAAAGTAATCGACACCTTCCTTTTGGAAAAATCCCTTGGCCACTAACCTTGCCTTAAAATTTTCAATCGATCCATCGACCCTTAATTTTTTCTTAAAGATCCATTTACAACCAATGGGTTTAGAACCAGGTGGTAAATCCACCAATTTTCATGTTCTATTTCCCATGATTGAATCAATCTCTTCATTTATTGCTTCTTTCCAAAAAAGAAGAATCTTGAGACTTCATGGCCTCTTCATAAGTCCTAGGGTCGGATTCTACATTTAATACAATCAGTATGGAGTTGTGTATTGCCGTCCTAGTTCCTTCTACCAAATACATGTAGAAATCGGGTCCAAAAGTTTTAGCAATTCTCAGTCATTTGCTCCTCCTAGGTTTCACTTCATTTTCATGGTTTTTCTCAACTTCACGTTGACCTTCCTTTTGCTCAACTTGCTTAGGAAGTGATTGGAACCTACTTTCGTCAAAGATGGCATCTCTAGATTCAATGATAGTGTTTTTAGAATATAATAATCATTTTGTTCCACTACCATGAACCTAAATGCTTTAATGTGTAAAGCATAACCAATGAAAATACATTAAATGCCTCTTTCACCCAATTTCTTTCTTTTTGGTTCCGGAACTCTTACAGCGGCCCAATAACCCCAAACCTTAAAATAATTTAGATTAGGCTTCCTTTTCTTCCATAATTCATAAGGAGTAACGTTATTCCCTTTAGTTGGAACTCTATTTAATATGTAGCAAGCCGTTAATGAAGCTTCCCCCCAAAATCCTTTTCCTAGACCCGAGTTGGAGAGCATGGCATTAACCATTTCGACTAATGTCCTATTCTTTCCGCCACACCGTTTTGTTGTGGTGTATACGGTGCAGAGAGTTCACGTACTATGCCATTTTTTTCGAAAAATGGTGGCTCATAATACTCTCCTCCCCTATCGGTTCTAAGCACTTTAATCTTGGCATCACAAAAATTTTCTACTTCATTTTTATATGTAATAAAACTAGGCATGACATCATAAAAATTTTCTATTTCCTTTTTATATGCGATAAAATTAGGCATGACATCATTTTTTATTATATAACAAATAAACATAGCAATACCTAGAATAGTTATCAATAAAAGTCACATAATATGAGTTTCCTCATAAGAATGTTATCAATAACATTCTTATTATTAATATTGAGTTTAAACAATCCCTCACAAAAATATCTCTTTCACACAAAAACCCCTCGCTTAGAGAGTACAAACTTATTAGCTTCAAAAACAAGTTTGAAAACAAACTTGTTAAGCATTCAACTCGAAACTAAATTCTTCCTAATTTCGGGCACAAACTTGGTGAGGGTGACTTTTCTGGATGTAAACTCGAGCTCGACATTTCCTTTGCCCGCAATTTGCACAATTGAGACGAATTTCCCATGTAAAGAATGCTTTCATCCTTCACCAGTTCATAGGTTGTAAAAAACCTCGTCTTTGCACACATGCCTTGTCGTACCCGAATCAATCCACCATGCGTCGTCATCTTCAAGGACATTTGCCTCACTGATTACCGCGACTAAATTATTTTCGGTCGCCTTTTTCTGTTTCTTCAAGGCACGACAATCACGCTTATAGTGCCCTGGTTTGCCACACTGATAACACTTCCCTTTGTGCTTTTTCTCATTGTCCTCATCGTCATTTCCTTGAAGCTTTCTTTTCTTGTTCTCACGGAAGTTCTTCTTAGATGGCTCTCCTTCCTCCACGGCAAAAATTTTAGAAACGCCCTCATTTTTAGACTTTTCTTCCTTGGGCAAGTCTTCCTCAATCCGAAGATGAGTACCCAACTCGTCAAGGTTGATGTCTTTCTTACGATGCTTAAGGCTGTTTCTAAAATTCTTCCAAGAAGGAGGCAATTTATCAATGATTGACGTAACCACGATAAATTCATCCAAGGCTAACTTGTGTTGGGAATAACGATCAAGAATGGTCTTAATCTCATTAAACTGTTCCATAACCGACCTACCATCAACCATTTTGTAATCAAAAAATTTAGAAACAATGAACCTTTTACTTGTAGCATCCTCGATGATGTAGCGACGCTCCAATTGGTTCCAAAGCTCCTTAGCGGTCTTGACAGTATGATAAGAATTGAACAGCTTGTTGGACATGTCATTCAAAATATGTCCTCGACATATCTCATCATCTTGATCACACCTCAATCTTTCACGTGTTTTAGCAAAACTTTCCTCATTTTCACTGGGTTCCGGAGGTCTTGGATTCACAATCACATAGTACATTTTCACTGTAACGAGTAGAAAGTGCATCTTTCTTTGCCAACGAACGAAATCCCCACCATCAAAGGGCTCCAAGCGGTGGAAATCCGAGCCCATGTCTTTCAACGTCACGAACGCCATTGTTGCAAATTATAAACTTAAGATTGTTGGTGGTGATATAGGTATGGCTTTGTGACTGAAATAAAAACTGGCTTCGAGGCACGTTGTAAAACGCTTTCCTTAAGTTTGTATTTGCCCCCACCTAAAACGGTGTGCAGCGGGTTGCAGGCAAATATCCTCCAAGATACAACGAAGCGCACTTAGTGAATAGCGTTTGCACACACGATATTCACCCCACATATGAGTGTATGAAATTCTGGATAATGGTTTTACAAGTAAAAAATTCTACAGAAATTTCGTGTTGTAAAAGATCTACAGAAAGGAAATAAACAAGAGTAGAGGCCAATTCATTAGGTTCGAAAATCTGACCATTGTGCTCTATTTATAGAGCACTAGTGGTTGCTAATTAAGGGTCACACCCTTTCATTATGCACCCAAGCAATTTGGTCCATTGGATCAGAAACCGTTAAGATTAACAGTCCAGATCTGAACTGGTAACTAACCAGCTCCCAATAGTTGGGTCTGCCCCGAACTGGAACCACCCAGCTGCCCAACAGGTGCAACCCGAACTGGTGCAAGTGTAACCACCCAGTTGCTGACGGTCGGATCCGACCCAATCCGTGCACCGGCGGCCTAATTTTCGTTACGAAAACTTAAAGGCGTTTAATCGCGTCTCGCGACAATGCGCACGTGCGAAGTGCAAAGTGCGCCATCAAAACGCCACATTGCGCCTCACAGCCCACTGCAACGCGCGCGTGCGTGCAATCATTCCTCGTAGTGCTTCGCACCATCCTCGGTGCACATGCATACACCTTAGCATGCCACATAAGTATTAAAGTAAGTGGAGTTCTTTATTATATACCCACTTACTTTTCCAATTCCCTTCTACGTGAGATTCCTCCTTCTTTACCTCTTCACCTTCCTTTCATCATTTTGACAAAGAAAATGAACCAAACTTAGACACTATATTTTGGAAAACACTAACAGAAAGTAGGTTAGGAGAGAGAAAATAGGTTAGTTAAATGCTAAATCTGAAGAGAGAAATGAATAAAAAAATATAAGAAAGTGGTCCAGGAGAGAGAAAATGAGTTGATGGAGATTTAAATGTGGAAAGAGAAATAGAATAAAAAAAGTGTAAAAGGGTAAATATGTAAAAATACTTATAGAATCTTTCTTAATTTGAAAATGAGCAATTTTGTGGGACGGCCCAAAAAGGAAAGTTGATCAAACCATGCAGGACGGAGGGAGTTTACAACAGTTGCATTACGAAAACAAAAAGCATATTCTCTAGATACTTCGACTCTCCCTAGTTTTGCTTACAAAAATCTAGACACTTATTTTGGAGAAGCAATGTCCCAAACATCTTGGTCGGCTTACTGGATATCAAAGATTCAGGGGTCTGCTTTCATCAGTGCGGTCTGTAGGCAGAAAACAGTCCATAAATTGGCCTTATTAAAAACTGGAGACGAATTTGTCAATAACCCAATTGCAAAATGGTGGGGGGCAAATATTGGAAAACATCTGTAAGACATGCCTTAAAGCATATGGTTCATAGACTACCATCATCAAGGCGGAAATTTTGACCAATAAAGGCTTCTTCGTGGTCTCGAACCCGTAGGTCCTACATCAATTGGGAACTTTGCCAGAGGTAAGAAATTTCTGAAACTATTTCAGCAGAATTAATTTTTTGTGGTCTGGCTGTTTCTAGTCTTGCTTACTGATGCATTGTTATATTCTAGTCATTTGCTGTTGTTTAGCTCCAGGGCATTCCTTGAGTATAGTCTCTATATTAGCTTGGCTCCTTGTTTTTAAAAAAGCTGCCTTGACCTGAGTTGAAAGGCCATTTTCACCTGCCCCTTATCATTCGATATCGTAATATCACAATCTACAACATTTTCCCCACCAATACTTGTTCTCCGCTGTCTACGAACGTGTGATCACCTTAGGCTTCCAAAGCCTATTATATTTATCAACCACACTATATGCCTCATCAATCAATCCCTCCGTCCCATTTTGAGTGTCTTCTTTGACTTTGCACTCTGTTTAAGGAAGCACATTTCATAAAGTGCCAACTCATAACATATAAAGCTCATTTTAATGCTACTCTGCTATTTGGACAACATGCAATTGCAGTTATATCAAACCGAGACCATGCAGACAGTAGTAATATGCCCTTTGCCAACCATTATGAGCATTTTGATCAAGAGTATATTTGTAGAAATATTTAACCAGCTATATTGGTGCCCAATGCACGACAAGCCTCAGAAAACAGAAGCAAATTCCATCCACAAGGAAGCAATGAACCTCTCACCTCACAGCCTCGTCCATGTAAGTAATCGTTTTTTTTTAGCTATGTTCCTTGAATAGCTTTCGACAATGTAGATTGTCAAAATTTAAACCATTCAATCACACATTTCTATCACCTGAAGAATTTGACACAACAGACAATTGCATTCCTGAGAAATCTAATAAAACCCAGTCTCAGATTCTTCAACATTCAAGCATTTGTCTCCTAGTATTCAATTAAAAGAGTGCAGGAACTTCAACTTTTAAACAGCACTAACCTTTAACAAAATGATGCAACCTTCTAGTTTAGTTGACTCACAGACTGTTCAGACTTATAGACTAGTACTGGAATTGCATATACCAACCTCTCAAGGACAGGCAAGACATTCTCTAGATACCAGTTAGCTGAAGCATGAATAGGTGCAGTTTTGATTCTGGTAGCTCTGATGGCAGTAGCATAATAGTCCCTGGTGCTCCAAGAGAATTCATCGGGTAACTCCTTAACCATGGATATGTCATTCTTCAACACATCGATAAAGTGGTCCACATCGAAAATATCCATAAATGAGCTGCAGGAGAGAAAAAGGTGGGAATTGATAAGCACTTCGAACATAGAGAAATAAAAATCCATGACTACAGATACATCTACTTCTTAGCAAAACGAGCAAATTTTCCTTTCCTACCATTCCCTATCCCTAAACTGGAATTTTATTTCTTGGCTATAAAGAATAGGCTACTTAAAAAAGTAAGGATAAACTGCATGGAACCTTGAATCTTGCCAAACAGGATTCACTTCAAGAAGAGGGATTACAAGTGTTGCATTCAAAATTTTAGCAACAGCAACTGCATCACATATCTGTTTGAAGGGAAAGGAGCAACATATAACAAGTAATCAGACAAGTGATTGTAAACTAAGTCAAGAAGGTGTAATTATAGTTCATAATAGACTTAGTCATCTATAAAGAAAATAACCTATTTCTATTAATACTAGAACTTACACCCATTCTCTGCTGGTTCAACCCTCCATCAAGAAACACCTGGAGATATCCCTGAGAATTTTCTGGTACTGCCTTGGAAGAAGGACGAATCAATGAAAGAAAAACGGAACTCGGAAATGAAAATCGTACTGATTTGATATACGATCATACTTTTGATGGACATTTCAGGCGTATCATAGAACCTAATACTCCTCAAACTAATTCTAATTCTTATCACTTACACATGGAAGTGGTAGATTCAACACAAGTTTTCCATCCCTGGTTAGCTGGAGGCATCCATAGATCAGATTCCTGTCCATTTGACTAGGCAACGAAAACACAAGTGAATATAGTAATTCTTTATACGTGATAAGCAACAGAAGTTCATTATATATAGGTTTTATATGCAGTTCAATGAAGTCTTTACTCACAGTTTGTTCTTGTAGAGCACTCTTGAGAAGACGCAAGTGCCTAGGTTTTGGAGCGTTCCACTCCTGCATTCTTGAACCGGACTATGTTAAGAGAGCTAAACTCACCACCTTAACTTTAAAATTCATGGCACCAGGATAATCAAAAGGATGTACATGCTTTCATGGAGTCACCATACACTTATGTGTTCTCAAGTTATAAACCATAAGGGCCTGTTTGACAACATTTGGTTCCAAAAGACCAATCGGGTGTTCGTCTATTTCTGAGTTTTGGTTTTATCCTTTTTCATTAATGATTTTCTTTTCTTTTCTACTTCTTCCATGTGTGATTGATTGCATATGTAAACATTGAGAGAAACTCAAATTAGAGAACACCATTCAACAAACACGCTGACCCACCATGGGTATTTTAATCTTCCAACTTTTTGAACTAGGAGGTGTTTTCTAAACTATAGCACTGCACTGTATTCATCAATATGTGTTGATGAAATTTGATGCAGTTTTGCAAGTTCACATAGTATCATAATGGCTGTATTTTTCTCTCCCCCCTACGTTGTAGCACCATACAAATTCATTGATCCTTTATTCTCAAATATAAATTTTGGTAATTCGCAGTTTTGAACAAAGCATCGCTAGAATGTTCTTGCATAGTGAAGCAATTTCAAAGCATGAACTGTTCACAGCAATTGAGCACCTTTATAACGTCAACCAGCCTACATAAAACTCTTACACGATATCGGTCACCTGTGCAAGGAATTCAGCGCATGAAATTTCCGCAGCGCAATGTGTAAAGAAAAATCGGTAATACCCTGAAATAAGCGCTGTTTCGTAATGCAGTATTTCTATACTGATTGCACAGTACGACATTCTTCTCCCTTTACGACGTCTTTGCAATCACAGTTGCCTACCCCTTTGGATTTCTCTACGCAAGTACAGTTGGTTCAATTGTTCTCTTCTTCCTTGCAGGTGCAGTAGCACGGGTATCTTTATTCTTTAGTGATGAAAATGCTTAGCTCCCCTTATACAGATTGGCATGACATTTATAGCATCACATCTATACCTTCCCTGTACCTCTTGACTGAACTGATCGAACTGTACAGCTTTATTCTTATTTTTTGGGTTCTTCCCTTCTCGTCACATTGTCCAATCGAGGAGGACCTGATCCCACGCACCATCTTCCCCTTCCCTCTCGTTACCTAATTTATACAGTCACCTTCTGAGTGTGACTCCTCCAGCAGTTTAGTTAGACAAACATAATACTATTGCAGTAACTGTGGTCAGTATAGAAACCTCATATTTAAAATCTAAACTCCAAGATTAGATTAATATTCCCATAAGTCAGCTTTTTGAAGTTAGATCCGGGTAACGGTCAATAGCACATGAACACCCACCAAATCAACCGTCTTTGACGAATTTATGACACCATATAAGCCTTAACAGTTCCCTACTTGCCATATCGAGTAATAACCCCACATCACTTTCTATGCAAATTTCAGTAATAAGTTCTCTAATCCAGCAATAAAGCATTTACCTTTAATTCATTTTCATTCACTACTAAACCCAACCATTAAACATGAAGCCCTAGTTACTCCAATTACCACCACAAGGATAAAGCAAACATCCCCACGTGAGTCTAGTCCACCCGCAGCATGCCCCCAAGTCAAACGAGGCATTCGTACAAAAAGAAACCATTTTCTGTCCAAACAAAAAAAAAACCCAGATAGCAGAAAGGATGAAGAAGCATTCCAATGAAAGCTGAAATAACATACCTATACAGAAAGAAACTATTTTCTGTAGAAACAACAAGACCCAGATAGTAAAAAAAGAAAAAGGAGAAAAGAAAAGAACAGAATCCAATTATTAAAACTAACATCAATTTACACAAATGTAACATACCGATAACATGGAGGGGGAAGCATGACCCAGAGGAGCAAATAGGCTCGGAAAGAGCACAGGAAGCAGCAGTACAAACAGACCAGCAAGAGGTACAACCCCCCCACCGCGATGAAGCTTCATGCTGTCTGATAGGCGTCGGTGGCAGTAGATGGATTGGCCTCTCTGAATCTTTATTAAAACTTACCGGTGCTGAGAAGCACTGCAAAGTGCTGATAGAAAGAAGAGAGAGAAAAGAGAGACAGGGGTGCCATTATCGCCGTCACGTCACATCGCATCAGCAGCAGTAAAGAAGCCCCAAATCACATGGGTACCTCACATTAATATATTCGTACTTGGTATTAAACTCGTAGCAATACATACTGTACAAAAAGGAACAGCTGCTAGAAATTGATTTCAGAGGAAGAGGAGGTGTCCCAATTTAAGGTACACCTCCTCTGAAAAAGGAACAGCTGCAATACCCATTCATTACTAAAGACCCCCCCAACGGATAGATGCACCATTTTTAAGGTTTTTGCTGCAACGTGTCACTTTCTTTCTCTTTCCACTGAGCTACTCAAAGCCAAAGGGGGTCCGGACCGGTCAATGACTGACTCTATCGAGGCAACCTCCTTTTTAGCATTTCATTCATTCATTCATTCATTCATTCATTCATGGGTTTTTACAGGCATGTCTTGCTTTAGCTGAGGTATCAGTAGGGTTGGTAGGTGGGTGTTGTGCGTTATGTGGAGCAATAAATTGTACCGTCTGCTTTATTATCGTGGCACCGACACCACCACCATGTACTGTGCTTGGCTGTGCTCTCTCTCTCTCTCTCTCTCTCTCTCTATATATATATATATATATATCTTGGAGGATCCGAACAATCAGATGGTGAGTCGTTCAAGGGCCTAATCGACGATAACAACTCATGATTGCTCGTTGATAGAATTGATGTGTGCATAAAATTAAATTGCAAAAATTTTAACCAATTATACGAGGATAATAACAATTACCATCAATTCTTCTAAAGGTATAATAATAATTATTATTATTAAGTATTTTTACTGCTTTTTAATTTTTCGACATAATAATTAGAATCGCAATAAAATTTAACATCTTTGTTGTGGAGGGTCTGAGGTGTTCAAACCAAGTTGATGGTGCACTACATTCTTCGAAAGAACGCAGATTTCTTTGGTTGAAACCCAACCCAAACTCTGTAGTGGAATTTGGCGAAGTTCGAGCGTCCATAGTAACTTCTTGTTACAATAATACTTAACTCGTCATTTACTTAACTTGAATTTAAATATAATTGATTTAAATCGTCATTTTGTTGCGGTGTTGTACGAAGCTTAACTCGCAATAGTCTCCTGATATGCTCTTTTGTGCGATCTTTTATGTGGATAAATCAAACAATGAATTGACTATATTCTTCAAAACAAAAATGAATTTCAAGTCTAAAAAAGGAGTAATTTTTTCTATGTTAAAATACGAATTCATAATGTATGTCACTAGAGGACACTTGCAAGTGGTGCACGATAAAAGAATATTTTGGCTTAATATTCAACAAAATACTTTTGTTACTATGTGCAATAAGTGAAAGGGTAGCAAGTAAATTTGATGCTCCATACTTTTGGGTCATTCATGGGAATGCAATTTGGGTTGAGCAATCCATAAACAATAGTGTCGGTGTGAGAAAATGTAGGTTTCGACTCGCTTTTATAGAGACCGTCGTGGACATGGGCTGCCGGTAAATTTCAGGCTGAACATAAACAGTGGCTTTTAAAGACTCACTCAGTGCGTGCCAAAACATATTACGACCAACTTTTACATAACATAACGTATGATGTATCTATATGAACATTATGTGTTTAAGGCATGTGATTTTTTTTTTCTTTCATATTATTTCACTGTCAATCACATAAGTTCAATGTAATTTACACCCTCGAAATTCTTAAAATAGACCTAAGTATAATAGTGCTCAAAAAAATTGCAAAGGACAAAAAGTCAAGAAAGGTAAAAAAAAGTCCAAAAACTAAAAAAGGTCAAACCGTCCAAACCGATCCGTTAAAATCGAGTCGTTTCTCAAACTTATATCGTCAGTAAGGTTTAATGTTCAACCTTGAAACTGAACCAGCTGAATCGGCTCAGCCCTAGTAACGTCAATCACTTTTGCATCCTTTCCATTGAAACAGTTGTCTTTTTCACATTCTTCCATTGCATCGTCTTTTTCGAAAAACGTTTCTTTTCTTACGGCACAAAATTTTTCATTGTGGAAACATCACTTTCTCTCCTGTAATATTTGGATACTTGAAACAACAGGGAAACTAACACACTAAATAGAAACTGAGCGATAGAACTACTCCAGTACTCCTTATGAATACAAGCATGTTACCCTTTGATCAATGCAAGTATGTTACCATTTGATCAAAGTTCAAGCCTGCCTTGCCTCTGTAGATTGAACATGGACAGTGTAGGCACTGAAATATGTTGACCTATGGTCAACTATAATCTTGTCTTGAATATAAAGCTATGTATTTAATTGACCTAATGCCTTATGCCTTAACGGAGGAAGACTGTTAGTTTAAGGCTGGGGGACAAGTTTTGTAGGCTAAGCTTATCGTTTAGTGATTCAGATCTGATTAATATTATGCAAATCATGAGTCCTACATGCACCTTGAAAGTAGCATTTTGAAGAGCTCTTGATATTGATATCATGGAGATCTTAAATACTTTGGGTAGGAGCAATGAGACTCAGTTTTGAAAGTTGCAAAACTGCAAACACTTTGGATCTCAAGCTCTCATATTCATGTCCTAAACTCCTGGTGGCATGCAGTCCTCTGCTTCCAAACCTCCAGACAAGAGTGACTGGAATTTTTGGTGATGCTTGATTCTTTTCGAATTATGAAATTTTAACTAAAACCTCAGTTGGGCATAATTTTGTGGCTTTAGCCAACTATTTAAAGGCATCAATGCCAATCATTATAGGTGCCAACTTCATTAGATAGTATCATCATTTTTGCAGTTTCACCTTTGAACTCTTTGGGAGAGACTTATACTTGGATAATTTGAGCCATAAGTTCACTTGCAATCCATGTAGCATGACATCTTTATTGTATCCAATCTCTCTACACAATCTGTAGTAACTAAATGAGATTTTAGCCTTAGAGGAAGGCTTGGGTGATGTTTATGTGTTGCACCAAGAGCAACATTGTACCCTACTTTGATTGGCACCGCATTCTAACGTCTTTTCTAGGATTGCGACTCCTTCAACTATAGTTGGCAATTGGCAACGTAGGCGTTGGACATAACCTCGTGAACATGCCGCGTGCATTTGTTTGATTGTTTCTTTCCCTACTATTATGGAATTAACTAGTCCGGCGACCCGGACAAGGTCTGAGTCAACTATATTAGGGTATTTAGGCTTTACGTCGATGATTTTGAACTAAGCTTTATTTGTATTCTCTTGAAGCGAGCTATCAAATTCAAAATATGTCGTATTCATCCATTTCACATTTAAGTATCATCATAATAAAAAAAATTAATTTTTTTTTTTGAAAATGTTTCAAAATAGTAAATACCGGACTGATTCCACATTTATTACGTTAGTAAAATAACGTATGATTACACATGATAGTTGAAGATAATATTAAAAGAATGATTATACATTTCTTTTTTAGTAATTATTTTACTACTATGTGATTAAGTAAAAGATACGTCAAATGGATGAAAACATTATTCATGTCTAGTTTATCGTATAGATTGTGAGAGAAGGGGCTGCAGTGGCGTAGGGTTAAAAAAATCTTAAATATGTTCATTTACTTTATTTTTTGCTTTGCAAATTGTTGATTGAGTTCTAATTTTATAATGTATTCAAGTGATTATCGTAATGCCTAAGTTCTAATAATTTCATTTATAGATTAAGAATACAAAATAATTTTACATCCAGAATTATGAGCTACAACATTCATTTTATTGAAAACTAATTTTTTTTGTATTTAATAGGAATCATATTAACTCCTAGTAAACTTCAACATTTATTTCACTATATAATTTTATTTCTCACGTTTTTACATTCTTTCTTATTTAGAGTTTTTCATAAAGTGCAAGTAAAAGTACAAAACTTTTTTTTATCTTTACTTAACTTTTGATATTTAGATTTTTTATTCCTATCATGTTGAATACTTTAGGTGATAAAAGTCACAATTAAATATCAATAATTTAATTTATTAATTAAATGTAGTATAAAAATAATCTCCAACTTATGAGATATAACATCTATTTCAATATATAATTTTGTCTCTCATGTTTCTACATTATTTTTTATTAGAATTTTTTGAAAGCGCGAGTAATCTAATTAATCTTGTCAGTTATTTTATTTATGATGCACAATGCTTATGACTTGATATTTATATTTGATTGTACTTTTTTAAAATCTTTAGTTCATACATCATGGTCGTAGTTTTTTTTTTATTTTTTAAAGTACTTTTGAGGTCTTAATACTCGAAATCAAGCCTAATGTGTAAATATATGTTTATAGCATAGAGTTTTAAAAGTTGTACATTTGATTTTCTAGTTTTATAAGATTTACAAGTATCATGAAAATTATGCTAACGGATTTTTTAATTCTAAATCATAGTAAAGAGTAAATAAGGTGGGATGATTTTAGTATTTTACCTTTAAAGATTTTATTTTATTATTTTAAAGTACTTTTGAAGTGTTAAAAGTTAAAATTAAGGCCTAATATATGATTAGATAGAATTTTAGAAGTTGTAGCAAAATATAAGGATTTTTTTACTAATAAATTATATTAGAGTGTTAGTAAGTTGAGATAAAAAAAAAAAGACACGAAAACAAATTAGATGATGTGTCGCATAATTAGAAGGGGTGACATATCGCGTAAGTAGCCCCATGAACATTCATGTTTGTCTATTTCTAATTCATTTATCTTAAAATTTATTTTAGGAAATTAAACTGTTATTTTTGTGTTTTAACTACTTTTAAGAGTTCAATCATATTCAGTTTGATTCTTTTTTTAGTTTGTACTTATTGGTGTATATAATTCTCAATTTAGAAGTTGAGGTCACACAATTAAAATTAAAATCTTAAGTAAACCATGTTGGTATATTAAAATATTTTTAAAAATTAAGTCATATTCACTTTGTACATTATTTACGTAAATAGAAAAGAAAGATCTTTTTTTGTAAGTCATATTCACTTTGATTCTTTTTTTGTTTACCTGTATTGGTGTATATGATTCTCAATTTAGAATTTGATGTCAATTTTGCGACACATTATCATGTTTGTTTTCGATTCCATTTTTATCCATATTATTAAAATTACACATGCATCATGATTCTTTACTTTGAGAGTAAGAACGATTCAAGTATTGAGAGTACCTCAAGGAAAAATAAGGAGAAAGATTCGAGAAAGAAGCACTTCATAATGCCACTTTTGGAGTGATAATGACTCAACTGCAGGTAAAGGTCGTGACTTTCGTGATAGAGATACAAATCTATACTTCATGACTCAAAGAGAGGATGAGACAAATTCTTATATAAAGAATCTATTAAATTGGCCAAGAAATCTTGTGCTTTAGCAAAATAAGTGCATAATCAAAAAATCTAGATAACTTCAAAAGTGAAAGTCATAAGTTGAAAGCCAAAAGTGAATGCATATATGGCAGCCATTTTTATGCAAAGTACGTGGAAGATAGTTTGATTGACTTTGTTAGAAATACTATTTTAAATGAGATCTCACATCATGTTTTAAACGTATAAAAACAAAATGAGATATTGAGAATTGAGGTTGATGAATTAAAAAAATTGTCTTGCCAAATTTGAATAGAAGCTGATGACAATTTGGATACCTTGATTGCCAACCAATATATCACTCTAAACATATGTGGATTGGGCATTAATTCTTTATGCTTTCCTAGAAATAATTACAATACCATGATTAAAAGAATTTTCCTCCAAGGCAACCAAAGACCTAGTGCACACACTTTACACATTGTGGTTGGTGTAATAAGAAAGGGCATGCATTTAGTCATTGCTTTTGTAGAAATATTTATGTTAGATAAATAAAGAATGTTGGTTGTTAAATAATTTTCTAGTATTGTTATGACGAACACTTATAAACCCAAGAGAAAGTGGTTACCAAAAATTAGATCAAAATTGTGATTATAGGTTGTCCGAAGCAAAGGCAAATAGTAATAAAAAAAAGGCTCCAAGAAAAATTTGAAATAGAAGAGCAACATGCTAAATTGTAAGGCGGAGACAACATTTAAGCTTAGAAATGCTACTTCAAATGAGGAGAACTTCAAAGCTTACTATGGCGAACCGCCTCGAAAAAGCCCTAGACCCGAGAAAGGTCTAAAATTAGGAGTCGCCATCTTATATTTGAAACAAAAGGGAGAATAAGAAAAATCCTAAAAACGCTATAAATTTTTCCAAAGACTACAAATTTATTTAAAACAATAAAATGAATTCGGAGACTAAGTTATATGGCGGGAAGGTCTTCAGCACCCCCTACACCCTTTCGGTCTCTACTTCATTTTTATTGAAATTTTGCTTTAACAGAAAGACATGCAATAAAACAAACGCTCATTCTAATTCTATATTATATGTTTGAATTCAATAGTGGGGTCAAATGGCCTACATATCTGGTTGAACACACCAGAATCAAACCATCGTAGTTTGACTGGGCCCTAGGGATGGTAACCTGCACTTCGGTGTTTGAATCAAATTATATCAAGAAATGAAATGAACTGAGAGAATCTTTTTTGAAATACTTTTGTTTTATAGACCTAAATGAAGTTGCATGGATGGGGAACACTATAGACTATCATACCCTAAACTAATCTAGAAAGTTATAAATGCAACTCGAAAAAGCTCTTGCCTAGAAGACTCAGGAACTCATTGTGATGAATCCACGTTACAACTGGCTTATGAATATGGAGAATTTAGTATGCAATGCTGAATTTTTCCTTAAAGATAAAAACCACATTTAGAGAAGAAATGGTATAAAAACTCTAGAGAGAAAAAGTTGATCCTTTAAAATGTAGCCCAAATACCCTTTTTATAGATGTCTGGGGCAAAGGAAATATAAATATGACCATCTTAAAATGTGATCCGGTAATAAAACAAAATATTTGATTGAAATTGCAAACTAAAAAAAGTCAATGAACCGGTCAGTTTACCCTTTAAAGTTTTAAGATTGTTCGCAAGTCTTGGGACATTATTTGTTCTTGATTTGGTAATTATCTAAAAGAAACGAAAGGGATGAACCATATTTGAGAAATTATCTCCAAACTTCATTTAAATCAAGGAGATTTGACTACATCAAGGATAAATCCCAAGATATTTCCATCTAATCTAATCAATCACAATCTCTTAACCTTAACTCAGTTTAAACTAATTAAGTGGACTAGTTAAATCAACTGGATTGGTCTCTAACTGGGCTGGACTACCTATTGAACTGAATAAAATAGATTAGGCTTACATTATTAGGCCTAAACACATAATAGTAATAAACTTTATCACTAATAAAGTCGCATAATACAAATAAGAAAGATAAGATAAAACTACAAAAATAGGGCTTCTACAGAGTCCTCGGTGAGGGAGCTCGCTTGCAGGTGAAAATCATCGTAAATAACATATTTTTGTAGAAGAAATACGGAAAAGACCACTAGACCTAAGACAGACTCAAAGACTCACATAAACATAAGATCAAATCTTTGTAAGGTTTTTTTTTCGTATCCCTATAAACGGAATCATACTAACAAAGTTCAGTAAGGGTGGAGATATTGTTAGAAGACGGAGTGAATAGTGGCAACAATTGGTCACCGTGCAATATCAAAAGGGATGTGAAGTTGGATCTTATCTGAAATCGGAACCAATAATAACAACAACTGGTTGCCAGATAAGGGGCACAACCTTAGAAGCCAGAGCCAAAGGTAACAACAATTAGTTGTCTGAAAAATACTGAAAGGTCATGTCTCAAAGTCGGAGCGAATGACAACAACAATTGGTCACCTGGGGATACTAAAAGGAACCTTATGCCTAAGTGCTGGAGCCAGTAGTAACAACAATTGGTCGTTTAGGCATAAGTTGCATCCTTAGAAGTTGGAGCCAATGGTAACGACAATAAGGATACCGAAAAGTCATGTCTAAGAGCCGGAGTCAACGGTAATGATTATTGGTCGCTTAGACCCGAATAGGGGCATATCTAAAAGTCGGGACCAATAGTAACAATGATTGGTCGTCTAAACACTGAAAGCTTATGACTAAAAGTCGAAGCCAATAGTTACGATGATTGGTCGCTTAGCCATAAGGCCCATTCCTAGGACCAGAGCCAATGGTAACAATAATTGGTCGTCTTGAGATACTGAAATTTGGAGTTGGAACTGAAACCGAAGTTGGAACTGAACTAAGAATGGACTGAGAGTGGATTGTACGCGATATTTGCGTACATAAAACTAGATTGAGACTGGGACTGTAACTGGAGCAAGAACTAAATTGAGGTTGATACATGATATCTCTATGCCAACCTGAATAGAGGGTTTCTACCCTCAAGCATATATCGGGATTGAGACCATGACTGGAAAATGGATAGAAGAAGGTACATGGTATCTTTGCGCCACCTGAATTGATGGTTCCTACCATCTAGACTTGGATTGATAGATAGCTGTGCCTGACGAAGGTTGCCTACATACTCTTGTCCAGAAGGGATCAAGACAAATATAGTTCAAACCATATTGGAAAAGAAGAGTGTACGTGACTCTTATATACTAACATAAAATGAGGGTCAAATACCCCTAGACATTGAACTGGACTGGAAAATAGGGTATGTACACGACTCCCCCCATATGGACATGAATAAATTTGAACTGAAAATGGTTGTAAACTATGAAGGTTTCCTACATTATCCTCATCCAGAAGGGATCAAGCCAAACGTAGTTCGAATTGGATCTTGAAAGAAGATGATAAGTGAAGCGCTAGAGAGATACATTAACTCTATCCTAGAGTCAAGAAGGATATAAGGGTGACTGAAAATCACAACAAAAATCAGATTGTTTTTGTTTTTTATTTTTTATTCAATCTTTTTTATTACATATGTGTGTGTGTGTATATGTATATGTATGTAAAGAAAAATCTTTTGGAGACAAAGTTAAGAAGTAGACTCTTAAGACATAGACTCAGATGAGACAAAGACACGAACCCTGATTGTCAGGATAGGGTATCAGTGGAGCCCCTTGACAAAATGCATGCAGAAGGAACTGGCTGTGCAATGGCGTGACCAAACAAGGATAGACATATATCCTGATTGTTAGTAGAAGCCCCAAGAAGAAATACATTTAGAGGAAACTAACAAATGCAATGTTTTGAGTGAACAAAAAATAGACATTATTCTGACTGTCAGGAGGGACGAATTGTAAGGAGCTCCTAGATAAAATGCACGTAGATGAAACGGACCATACAATGGCCTATAGAAATACAAAAACTATCACGACTGTAGTAAGAGGGAAATCATAAGGAGCCCCTAGACAAAAATACAGGCAGACAATGTTGACCATGCAATGGACTGGAGGAACTAAGGTAGACATTACCACGACTATCGTGAAAATGATATCCCATTGAGGCCTTGACAAAAAATATAGGTAGACGAGACTAACCATGAACCAAAAGACAAACGCTATCCCAAATGGTGATGCTGACCTTGTAATAAGATGGAACAAATAAAGACCGATGCTACCATGACTGTCAGGAAGGGGAATCACGAAGAACCCATAGAAAAAAATGGATACCCATATTATGGCAATTCCACCCAAAAAGTTAGACAAAACTGACCATGTAAGGACTAGATGAAGACAAACTCTATCACACCTGTTAAGAGAGGGGACTTCATATGGAGCCCCTGAATCAAGACAATATGTTATCCTGACTGTTATGAAAGGAGACTCACATGCGGCTCTTAGACAAAAAATGTAGCCTGTTCATATGTCATGTTTGTTAGGATAAGGGACCCAAATGGAGCCCCTAGACAAAAATGCAACCGTAGTAGAAGTATAACAAAAAGGGGTCAAATAGCCCCTTAAAGACATCCAACAAAAAAGAACCTATGACGATGTTAATATCTTTTCACCGTTCTATAACATGTCTAAGTTGAAAATCATTTAGAATGTTCGATTTGATAAATAAACCATTAGTTTCAAGATCTATCCTCTTGTCGTTTGCATTTTAAAACTTGAGCCAACGGTGCTCAGTCTATTGACACGTCTATCTCTACCTGAAGAGGGAAAGACCACTGAAGTTTTTTGGTCGAAAAGCATTTCAATTCCTTATCATTAGATGCCATTTGATTTCATAAAAAAGTTACTTCTTAACTTAAACACTCGAGTTCAGATCCTTAACATTATCCCCCAAAGGTTGAGCACAAAAGTGGTTAGAGAGAGTCAAAGGTGTATGAGTTGTGAAGCTGATGTGTATGTTGGGAGGCTGTATAAGTTGTGAGGCTGATGGGATCTTGGCCCATGATCAGCCAATAGATCAATATATATAACTAGGCTGAGCAAAAATACATGACTATCAGATGCGTGATAGAAGACATACGACAAAATCATAAGGCTTCTCGTAGTATCATTGAATTGGTGGCAAATATATCAAACTGACATAGAAATAGGGTAGGCTAGGTAGGTCCTGAAATCAATGAGTACTCATCAGGTCATAAGGAGGTGAACAATCAGGTTCAAAGAGTCAGGAATTGAAGGGATATCAAACAAGCCATAGGGAGGTGAACAGTCAGTGTCATAATATAGCAAGCTCAAAAGGTGCTTAGAAGATTATCTCCTCCCTTTTTTCATTTTTTATTTTATTTTCATCATTTTTTTCAACCTCGTCAAAATTTAAAAGAGCATTTATCTCTCTTAAACTAGCATAATCTCAAAGAGGATTCGTATATGGGACACAATATAGGTCGGGATGTGGGTTAATGAATGAATGGTAATAAGGTTAAAAAACCCAAATATGAAACCAAAGCTTCAAGGGTGTGCCCATGGAGATCGAGCCTAGAAGGTGACTAAGCTGCCAATCAGCATGGACGTAGTTCAAACTGGATCTACTGAATATATATCCTTTGAACTCAATTAACGGTAATTCTATGCGTTGAATTTTTACAATCATTCTCCAATCGTTACGGTTTATCTTTTTTTTTCCAGTACTTTTTTTTTTCGAGATTGAATAATTGATCTTCGTGATTTCATCCTCATCTATCTTGAAGACTTTGGTTCCTATGAGAGGGAACCCTTTTCATGCTGAGTTGACTTTGCAACTAGGACATAGGCACACACAAGGAGCCTATCCACCCCAAGATTAGAAATATAGGCTTCTAAAAAAGAAAGGCTAAACTATTTATGCACAATAGGGTAATCAAGATGATATGCGGTGGCCAAACGATGGCTCCCAATCATCGGGAATGCTCATGTCAATGAAAATAAATGCAAACCCATATTCTTTTGATCTCTCTCTCTCTCTCTCTCTCTCTCTCTCTCTCTCGTGCCCTAACTTCTACTTAGGTCTCCATTTTCAGGGTTTTTAATCTAACGGCTTTTTTTCTTCTTTTTTTAGAAGAATAGTCCATGCTAGGAGAGGGAATAAGTGAGCATTAAATAAGAGAAAGTCTTGACATGAGACCTTATTATGTTTTAGGATATGACTTATATTCGGTAAATGAAGAGTTGGCCAAGAAAGAAATGCACGGCATTTTCTTAAAAATCTCTTAGATTCTCACTCGATTGTTTAATCAAACCAAATTCTTCAATTAGGTTTCCTAACATTGAATTCCAAATAAACTAAAATTCTAATTTTTAAGCTTGAAAATACAGGATCACTACCCCCCAAGTGCAAAGGAAAAGTGTCTATGAGATAGACCACTTGTCTTAAATCCAAAATTATCTTTTACACAATATCCCGAAGTGATTGGTCAATTATAAACTCAATCGATATGAGATCGGGCAATTCTCTCTTGCTTTGGAACTGTTATGCTCTCGATTTGCTAAGGATGGACTCTTAGACTTTATTGAAAACACAAACTCTATTTGACTCAAACACTAAAAGAGACTTTTAAGAAAGATGATATTTTTTACTGTTATTCTTTTTATTCATTCTCAGCCGCATTAGACTAAATTGGCAAACAATCAAAAGAATAAGTTCAAAAAAGGTAATCTAGACAATGCTAGGAAAACCATCCAACATTCTAGTTCGACATCGTACTCAGCTCAGCACTGAAAAGGTCTTTGACCATCGATCTGAGAGCTAATAAGTCATATCTCATGCTAAGGTGATCTGGCTAATAATATCCTCCTCTTAGTCAAGCATTGAAAGATCTAGCGCCAGAAGAGATGCCTTACTTATGCTCACTTGGTGCGCTATCAGTGATTCTGTCTTATATTGGGTATGGCAGAAGGGTTTGCTTCACTTTTGTTAATCAAATCTTGGATGGCATGACAGAGGGCGATGCACTTTTTCTGTGTGATGACCGACTCTTTGATGATAAGCATAATGAGATTGGGCATCTTATCCTTTGGGTAAAACAATGATGCAGGAGTAGGGACAACTTGGCTATCAGATCTCCTTATAGCAATTGTTCAAAGAATTTTGACAGTGAGGCACTTAAACTGGCAAACCGTCGTCGTGGCTTGGAATGGCTTCCCGTGACACTACCTGTTGAGACCTTGTAGTTTTGACGTTATATACTCTAGCTGGCTTTGACAGAGCATTGGCATTCCTCCCATTGACTTGGTATCCTCTCAGCTTAGTTCTTGGGGTATCGTTCCCTTATTGATAGCATCTTTAACTCGTATTAAGGATCTTAGTGCTTTGAAGGAAAAGTGATAGTGCCCAAAAGATACTCATGGTACACTGGTAGCAAGTTATTCATTATGATGTTAACTTGTTCCCCTTCTGACAGGCGGATAACTATCTGAACGGCCTTATTACTCGATTGCATTATAAAGGTTGAGACTGACTCCTTAGGCTCTTGTTTGGTAGTCTCCAAGTCTATTTGAGTGATATCCAAATCAGCATTATACTGGTATTAATTGACAAATTCCCTCACCGTATCTTTCTATGTTTATGCTCTTGAATTGTCGAAGGTGAAGAACCATCGAGCAGCGGCTCCGATCAAGGTTCAAGAAAAAACTGAACCAACAGATTCTGGTTAACTTTATGATGAGTTAATGCATGCATATACATCGTTATATGGATTCATGGATCCGTTATCCCATCGAATTTGTCCATATTCGGCATCTTTAACCTCGAAAAGAGCATATCCTCCATGCTTATTGTAAGGGTATTGAGGTCCACTGGGTCATCGGTCTTTCTCATCTTAATGATTAATGACTCAAGAGTAAATAATTCCCCCCCCCATTTTAGGACAATAGCCTCTCCTTCATCATTAGATTCTTACTACCCATCAGCTTCGAGTCCGAACTTTTTTCTTTTTTTCCCTACTTTCTCTTCAATCTTTGGTTCCTCTCCAAATTCTTTATTTCTCTTTTTCCATGAGTAATCCTATATTCGAGGCAATTTTGGTATGTTGAGCTGCTAGAGCGGTGATGTTAGCTTGAAAATAATTGTTTAGATCACCAACGATTCAAACGAGATCATTGGGCTGAGGGAGTCCTTCGACCATTGAAATCCACTTAAATTTTCTGGACATATACCAGAGCTTCGTACTAATGCTACAACTTGTTACCTTCTAAAAGAAAGTACTTTGGACTTTTTCAAAATTTTTGAGTATTCCAGTTCTTTTCTTTTCAACTTTTATTTTTAATTTTTAATTTTTTTTCATCAATCGCATTAGACTAAGCAAAACAATGACTACATTACCAAGTAAATCCAAAAAAGATAATTTAGGAAGTGCTAAGAAAACTAATTGAGATAAAACTAAGGTTCCCGCTTGGCATAGTGATCAGATCGACATCGAGAAAATCTTTGATTATAGGTCTTTTCTCAAGCTGAATATACCATATCCTCTTCTAGTCGGACGTAGAAAAATTTAGCTCCTGAAGAGATGTCTCACCCATGCTTGTTTGGTATGCTGGTGGACGTTCTTCATTCTTATTGGGCCCGACAGGAAGGCTAATCAAACCATTGTCAATAAGATCTTGAATAGTGTGCCTCAAGGTGATACACCTCTCCATATAGTATCCAGATGCTTGGTGATATTCACATTGAGCTTGCATGTCAGGCCCTTCAGTGTAGCAGTGGGCGGTAACTTGGCAATTATACATCTATTGAGCAGATGTTCAAACACTTTGGCTACAGGGGCATGTATAATTAGAGAACTTTCACCTAATGATAGTCGGCTCTCACGAGACCACCTCTTGAGATACAACCGTATTATTGTCTGCAAACTTCCTTGGCTGAGCGTTAGGATTCTTTTGACCAGTCTTGTGTATTGACTTCCCATTCTTGATTATTGTTCCTTTATTGATGGCGTCTTCATTTGAGTGAGAGAGCCTTTCAACACCATGAATATGATATGGATGTATCTTCTCTGCTCGGCAAGGTCCTCTTTGAGCAATTTTAACTCCATAGCTGTCTTTGCCTGTTAGGTGACCAAGGCAGTGAGACCTTCCTCAAAACCTTTCTGCATATCTCCAAGGACTTGTACAAGGTCATGGACCTAAGGGTATTTTTCAGCCATTGGGATGTGAGAGAATTCTTCAGAGTGATCCCGATGCCAGAGTGTCGATCCGATGCTAGAGCTCATTACCTTTTAAGAGAGAAAAGAAATATATTTTTAACTCTTTTTAATAAATAATTCTGTTATTATTAATTTTATTTTTTTGTTACCCTAGGGATTGGTCAACTTCTACCTTCTAAGAGAGAAATGGGAATTATCATTTTGAACTCTTTCAAAGAATTTTTTATACTGCTTATTTTTTTACCCTAAAGATTAAAGGGAACTAAAAAAAATGACACAAGCTAGGAAATTATAGCCTAGATAGGACTGCGTAATCAGAAGATGCACATAAGCATACCAAATTATAAAACATTGAACAATCTATACCCGTATAGGAATTGGACATTGATTAACCAAGCGATCAATCATGCGGGTTAACTGTCCGATTGTTCAGTAAGTGTTTCTGGAATTTTGGGAGAATGCCTGGAAAAGTGGGGTACTGGCTAACATTCTGGTAACCCTGCGGGTTAATCTGTCGATTGGTTAGTGAGGCAATTTTGGAATTTTGATAAATTATCTGGGGGAGTTTTGTATCTGACTAACCGCTCAATAAACTTGGGGTTTAACCGGGCATTTGGTTAGCGGGTTGAAGGTTTGTAATTCTGAAAACTCTGGAAAGGTTACGGTTCTGACTAACTGTCTGGTAACCTTGTGGATTAATCGATAGATTGGTCAATGGGTTGGGGATTTGGAATTCTGAAAAACTCTAGGCAAGTTAGGATTCTACTAACCGTCCAGGCACCTTGTGGGTTAACCAGCTAGTTGGTCAATAAGTAAGAAGTTTGGGGTATAAACCAACCGACTTCGAATATGTAAGGACTACACTTACAGACTAATCGTCTGGTTTCTTACTCAGAGAACAAGACAATTGGTCAAAGTTTTCCCCTTCAGTGAGATTTCTGCTAGCTTATAGAATATCAGTCGATTTCCATACCAATATGCCATAGGCCAAGCAGGTATTCTTCCAGAAAAGGGTAGAACACTGAAATGGTTTGAGTGTGTGGTTTTTCTCTTAGGTGTAACGTTACTCTGTCAGCTTGACTTGTACCTCCTGCTCATAACTCAGGTAATTAATAACGGGTGATCACCAGTACCTGTACACACAGTCATTTAATATACTAAGAGACCATGAGGCCCTTTGTTACTAGGCCGTGTAGGTGAGAGTACAATTGAATTCATCCTGATAACTAGAAGTCTGGGCTTTTAATCATTGCCTTCTAGTTTAGGTTTGGGACAATCATGCACATCTGTGATGCACAAAATAAAAGCACAATTACACAATTATAACATATTGTACATGTTAATTAAAACAAAGAAAACACAAAAGGCCAAAAAAAAATAATTTTTCAAGTCTAGTCCTCTTACTTTTTTGGTCCTAGGTAGATTCGTCATTGTAACGAACTGCATCGAAAAAACCCTAGACTTAGGAAAGGTCTAAACTTAAGAGTCGCCATCTTATTTTGTGAAACAAAAGGGGAAATAATAAGAACCCTAAAACGACTTTAAAATGTCAAAAGACTATTAATCTATTAAAAATAGAGAAATGGATTTGGGGACTAAATTATATTACGGGAAGGTGTTACGCACCCGCTATACCCTTTCGATCTCTACTTTATTTTTATTAATTTTTGGCCTTAACAAATAAAATTTCAATAAAACAACCCTTAATTCTAATTCTGTATTATTGGTTTGATTCATAGCTGACTCTCGACAGCATGGGCTAGGCTATCCAATCATGTCGCGGTTGGGACAAATGAAGGGTGAGCCAGGTATATCCCACATTTGCTAGAGAGGAAGATTATAGGACACGTGTGATTGAGCTTTCTTGGGGAGAGGATGCTAAGGCACAAGAAGGGAAGATTATGATATCCCACATTGGATATAGGGTAGTGTGGCCTACGTATCTGGTCCGAAAACCAGAATCAAAGCCATTGTATAGTTTGACTGAGCGTTACAGATGGCAACCTACACTTCGATCTTTGACTCAAATGATACTAAGAAATGAAATGAAATGAATTGAATAACTCTTCTTTAAAGTACTTTTGTTTTATAGACCGAAATAAGTTCGCAGGATGGGGGACATTATAGACTACTGTACTCTAAATTAATCTAGAAGGCTATAAATGTACCTCAAGGAAACTCTTGCCTTAAAGATTCGGGAACTCATTGTGATTAATCCACGATAGAAATGGCTAACCGATATGGAGAAATCAGTATGAAATGCAGAATTTCTCGTCAGAGATGATATACAACTTCTAAAGAAGAAATGATATAAATGCTCTAGAGAGAAAAAGCTTATCCTTTAAAATACAGCTCGAAAATACCTTTTTATAGTGGCTTAGGGCGACAAAAATAATAAACATGGCCATTTTCAAGCTATGATATGATGATTAAATTGAATATTTGATGGAATTACAAAAAGTCAACGAATCGGCCAGTTCCTCCCTTGGATGAACTCGGCGGTTCACCCCTTAAAATTTTAAGATAATTTTTCAAGTCTCAGAACATTATCTGTCCTTAATTCTTAATTATTCACTAAAAAAAAGAAGGGATGAACCAGATTTGAGCAATTATCTCCAAATACATTTGACTATATCAAAGATAAATTCGAAGATATTTCTAAGTCATCTAATCAATAACAATCTCTTAACCTTAACTTGGATTAAACCTAACTAACTGGACTGGCGTAATACTCTAAACCCCAATAGATTTTTACTGGTTAATTCAAACTTTTAGCAACAATATTTTTTTAACTTAACATCGATATTTTGTTTACCAACTTTTAGCAACGATTAGTGAAGCAGGGTTATGTAATAGCCTATTAAATTTTTCTAAGGCATTATTTTATTAAAAATAGTTATTTTGGGCATTTTCATAATAGAAAAAGTTATGGGTAAAATTTGAAAATTACCTAAAGTGTAGGGCTTTTTAGTAATTTTCCAGTTTAGGGTGTGTTTGTATATATATATATATATATATATATATATATATATATATATATTTAAAATAAAGAGAGAAAGAAAGAGAGAGAGAGAAAGAGAGAGAAGGAAGGAAGGAGACGGAAGAAGTTTTTTTCGGTGATCGAATCTACTTTTTCAGTAAGTTTTCTAGCCAATTTTTCTCAGATTTAATCAAGGTTAAAGGGCTGTAAAGGGGTGTCCGTGGGGTGTGATGGTTGTGCAAGATGTGTCTAGGTTATGTCCTTGAGAAGGGACTCTACTGTGAGGACACTATAGGTGTCATGCAAGCAGGTCACAGCCATGGTGGCTGTGACTGCGCTCATGACTGTTTGTGTGTGTGTGTGTGTGTGTGTGTGTGTGTGTGAGTGCATGGGTTTTATGGCTATGAGAAAGGGGCACGGGGAAGACTGCAAGAGGAGACCCATGAGTGAAGATTATGTTTATATGCGTATGTGTGTGCGTGTATGTAAGGGACATGGAAGAGAAGACTGTCGTAAGGCAGTATATTGGGTGTGCATGACTGTGTGTTTTGTGTGTGTCTTGAGAACTCATATGTGTACATTATGGGCTTGAGTATGTAATGAATGTGTATGTGTGTGTGTGTGTGTGTGTGGTGTGTTTTCTTGTGTGAGTGGAATAAAATGGTATGTGTAGATGGTATGCGTAAGTGTGTTGTGAAAAATGAGGGGGGAAGAAAAGAGGTAGTGGGTGAAGGAGGTATGAGATGTGCTGTGAAATCAATGTGTTCTTGTATATGAGTATAAAAAATGGTGGCCGCATACATAGTTTGTGTGTGTGTGTGGGCACGCGCATGCAGGACAATGGAATATATGTGTGAGTGCTTTGTGTAAGAAGTGTGTAGGTACAACCATGAGGCTGTGTGAGTATGGGTGAAGAGGGCAGAAAGAGAAACTACCGTGTGAATGCAGGTGTTTGAAAGTGGGTGAGTATGTGTGCACGTGAGTTTAGTGAGTGTAAGCGTGTATGTGTGAATCTTTGTGTGTGCAAAATGGTGTGTGTGTGTGTGTGTGTGTGTATACTTGTGAAAACAGATTCTTATGTCTTGTGTGCTTGGCCTGGTTGTAAGTGAAGTGTACAGCCATGTGGGGGGTGAATTGGGTTCATGGGAAGAAAACGGTGGAAGATGGAGAGAAAGAGAGAGAGAGAGAGAGAGAGAGAGAGTGTGTGTGTGTGTGTGTGTGTGTGTGTGTGTGTGTGAAACGAGCGTATGTAAGAAGGAAAAAAAAGCAAGGAGGGGCTGCCGTGAGTGGACCTATCTGTGAGTGTGAGTTTTTGGTCAGTTGGCAGATAATAAAGAGGAAATGAATAGGGTATTGGGTCACAACAATTTGAGGGGTACCCTGTGCTTGCATAGGTGTACCACAGACTAGAATTATGTTTGGTGCATGTGTTGGGAGGTGCACAGTGATTGTTATTGTGTGAAATTTTACAATAGGATACTTTAGGCTAAGTTAGAATTTGTGGCACAAATTTATAATTTTCTAAAATCATATGTATTTTCAATATATTCTGTAAGTTCAGATTTGTAAAATTCTTTTGGAGTCTTTAAACTCATGAAAATTCTAGAAAAAATTTTAGTAAATTTTTTACAGTATAGTTAAGTCTCGGTATAAGTTTGGTGATTTTTAGAGTTAATTTGTTATCACATTCATAGCGCGTTGGACTTAGAAAAATGAATAATTTAAAAATAGTTTTGATGCCTTTTAAATTATGATTTAAATTTTTATAGTATATATATATATATATATATATATATATATATATATATATATATGGGGGCCGATCCACACCCACCGGTGGAGAAATTGTTATTTCTCCACCGAACCGCTGCAAAGAGCAGCGGTTGCAGTGAAAGGGAAAAAACCCAACCGCAACAAAGTGTTGCGGTTGGGAACTATTTGCCAAAAAACCCAACCGCAACACTTTGTTGCGGTTGTTGCATTTTTTTCAAAAAAAAAGGACATATATATTATAATAATAATAAAAAGGAAATCTATATTATAATAATAATAAAAAGGACATGAAAGGACAATGGAGAAAACCCAACCGCCACACTTAGTGGCGGTTGGTATCATTGCAAATTTTTTTTCTGTCGCTAAAGGTGAAAACTTAATTAGCAGTTTTTCACGAATTTATAAAAAATAGCTAGAGCTAGATTTTGCCAAATTACAAAAAAAAGACCATAGTTATTTTTAAAAGATCTATATCAGGAAAAAATTTCAGATTTTTCTAAAAACTGGAAGGGGTTAACTGAAACGGGGAACCTTGTAACTTTGCAGTATAATTTAAAATATCAAGCTAGCGCAATTTCGTGCAAAACTTTTATGAGAACCCTAGGATGTTAGGAAGTTCCATTTTTCAGGACTTCGGGCCATTATGAAGTCGTTAGCTAATTGTTTGGCCGAACGGGCTAATTTTTTTAGGTCCATTTCCCAAAAAATTGCACCGTTCGGCCAAAACATTAGCTAACAATTTCAGAATGGCCCAAAATCCTGGAAAATGGAACTTCCCAATATCCTAAGGTTCTCATAAAAGTTTCGCACGAAATCGCGCTAGCTTGATATTTTAAATTATACTGCAAAGTTACAAGGTTTCCCGTTTCAGTTAACCCCTTTCCAGTTTTTGGAAAAATCTGAAATTTTTCCCTGATATAGATCTTTTAAAAATAACTACGGTCTCTTTTTTACAATTTGGCAAAATCTAGCTCTAGCTATTTTTTATAAATTCGTGAAAAACTGTTAATTAAGTTTTCACCTTTAGCGACAAAAAAAACATTTTGCAATGATACCAACTGCCACTAAGTGTGGCGGTTGGGATTTTCTCCATGTCCTTCCATTGTCCTTTCATGTCCTTTTTATTATTATTATAATATATATGTCTTTTTTTTTGAAAAAAATGTAACAACCGCAACAAAGTATTGCCAAAAAATTAGCTAACAATTTCAGAATGGCCCAAAATCCTGGAAAATGGAACTTCCCAACATTCTAGGGTTCTCATAAAAGTTTCGCACGAAACCGCGCTAGCTTGATATTTTAAATTATACTGCAAAGTTACAAGGTTCTCCGTTTCAGTTAACCCCTTTCCAGTTTTTGCAAAAATCTGAAATTTTTCCCTGATATAGATCTTTTAAAAATAACTACGGTCTCTTTTTTGCAATTTGGCAAAATCTAGCTCTAGCTATTTTTTATAAATTCGTGAAAAACTGCTAATTAAGTTTTCACCTTTAGCGACAGAAAAAAAAAACATTTTGCAATGATACCAACCGCCACTAAGTGTGGCGGTTGGGGTTTTCTCCATGTCCTTCCATTGTCCTTTCATGTCCTTTTTATTATTATTATAATATATATGTCTTTTTTTTGAAAAAAATGTAACAACCGCAACAAAGTATTGCCAAAAAATTAGCTAACAATTTCAGAATGGCCCAAATCCTGGAAAATTGAACTTCCCAACATCCTAGGGTTCTCATAAAAGTTTCGCACGAAATCGCGCTAGCTTGATATTTTAAATTATATTGCAAAGTTACAAGGTTCCCCATTTCAGTTAACCCCTTTCCAGTTTTTTGGAAAAATCTGAAAATTTTCCCTGATATAGATCTTTTAAAAATAACTACGGTCTCTTTTTTGAAATTTGGTAAAATCTAGCTCTAGCTATTTTTTATAAATTTGTGAAAAACTGCTAATTAAATTTTCACCTTTAGCGACAAATTTTTTTTTTTTGCAATGATACCAACCGCCACTAAGTGTGGCGGTTGGGTTTTCTCCATTGTCCTTTCATGTCATTTTTATTATTATTATAATATATATGTATGTCCTTTTTATTATTATTATAATATATATGTCCTTTTGTTTTGAAAAAAATGCAACAACCGCAACAAAGTGTTGCGGTTGTTTTTTTTGGCAAATAATTCCCAACCGCAACACTTTGTTGCGGTTGGGTTTTTTCCCTTTCACTGCAACCGCTGCTCTTTGCAGCGGTTCGGTGGAGAAATAACAATTTCTCCACCGGTGGGTGTGGATCGGCCCCCTATATATATATATATACAAAAATTATGTGACTTTATTTTCAGCTAGAAACAATTATGGCTATTTATGATTTTTTATGACATTTAAAGAAATTATTTTAATTCAAACAAATTCAAAAATTTAGAAAATTCTTATTTTGACTTTTATAATGTTTTAAGTTATTAACTATTTTATTGTAATTTATAATGAATTTGGAGTATCGTTACTCATTGAGTGTACAGAATTTTTGGTTAGGTTGACCGTGTGCGAGAGACCCGCTTTGGGTTGCATCATTCCGGGTTGAGGAATGAGCATGTTGTGGGTAGTTGATGTTAGATTTATAGTGCATTAGTGTAGATTGATTTCTAATAAATAAATTGTCAATCTAGGTTGATTAAGAGGACTTTGATCGAGGTTGTGTAGCATCATTTAGCTTGGATCGAGGTAATGATTTTCTTTCCGAACTTACTCATCATTATGAAGTCATATGTTTTAATCTTAACTGTTTCGTAAATTCCGTTGAATTATTTTCATGAAAATATTTGGATTTTGCCCATGAAATCCTAACTTGAACCTTAAAGTGATCGTTTGGAATTCTTTGTTCATCCTCATCTGCTTTATTGATTCAATAATCGTAAAATATTTTGAATCATTTTTATTTCTTCTCAATATTGACTTGAATTAGTAAATCTGGAGAGTTATAAGGATGGTGCGTATTGTTGGCGTTATAAGGATGGTCTGTTGATTGAGTTGAATTAGTACATAAATATACTAGTTAGTGTACACATGCATATGTAAAGTGTATCGAGCACTGTCGGGGTGGGTTTGTTATAGTGTACTACTCATGTTCAATGTTATCTATTTTTTATTTATTGCACCTAAAATATTTTGAAATGACTATTAATTTGAGGGATTGAGTTGATACCCGTCCCTATGTCTACATCAAAATGCATTGGTTTCATTTAAAAATCCTTCTAAAAGTTGTTATTTCGCTTAAACGTAAAATCGTCCAAATCATTTTGTTTTAATCCTTGATCGACCTTACTGGACTCTCAAAAGCTCACTCTCGTTTAACGTCCTTTCCGCAGGTGATAACCAGTAATAGGTTGCCTGAGTATGGATTAGAGCCGAGCGAGAGAAATTAAGTTTTAGTATTGATCATTAAAACCCCTGCGTGGGTGAACTTTTATAGCTTATTGTTTAGGTTTAAATTCAGTTTACTAATTATGTTTGTACACTGAGTGTGATCATTGATTGATGGTTTAGTTGCTCTGACAGTTTGTAGTATAATTTGGATGAGATTGAAGGTATTATTGTCTTAGAGTGAACGATCGAGTGAGTGTCTAACGTTCCGAAAATTTTGAGATGTTACAGTTAGTATCAGAGCATAGATATTGACACTATAGACGTGTAACAAGGCTGAATAGAGTGGAAGTTAGAAAACAAGATTGGATTCTGTAGAGTGCAAATCATATGTGACAATTGGTTAGTGCTTTAGTATACCATAAGCTTGAAGTTAAGATTGCTATTATTGAGTAGATTATGCCAATGGTGTAGTTCGGTATTCGAAAAGCAAAATCGAAGCACGATGAATTAGAATTTGATTTAACTGGTTGAGTTTGGAGTGGAGTAAATATAGTTCAATATGTTTCGTACTGGCTAAGTCATAAATATTTCGAGATTGAGTAATGATATCCAGTTGGTTAGATTATGGATCCCTAGGTTATAATCAAAATCTTATAGTATACTGAAATGTTCGAAGTTGTTATAAATTTTACTGTAGCAGCTATTAATGCTCTCAACTCATATTTTGGAAATTATGTGTAACATTCAATGACACCTTCGTTTGGGAGTTACGTAGTGAAAGCGTAGTGATTGGATGTTATAAGATGAATTTTTTATAACGGGGGGAGAATGTAATACCCTAAACCCCAATATATTTTTACGGGTTAATTTAAAACTTTTAGCGATGATATTTTTTTTAACTTAACATTGATATTTTGTTTAGCAACTTTTAACGACGACTAGCGAAGTGGGGTTATGTAACAGCCTGTTAAATTTTTCTTATGCATTATTTTATCAAATTTTGTTATTTTTGGCATTTTCGTAATAAAAGAAAGTTTTCAGTGAATTTTGAAAATTGCCTAAAGTGTAGGGGGTATTGGTAATTTGTCAGTTTAGGGTTTGTATACACACACACACTTTTGAGAGGCAGCCGTCCAAGCTCTCTTCCTTTCATCTGATTCACGATAGAGAGAGGGGGGAAGGAGACGGAAAAAGGTTTTTTTGGTGATCAAATCTACTTTTTCGATAAATTTTTTAGCCAATTTTTTGCAAATTTATTCAAGGTTAAAGGGGCTGTAAAGGGGTGTCTGTGGGGTATGACGGTTATGCAACATGTGTCTAGGTTATGGCCTTGAGAAGGGACTCCACTGTGAGGACACTATGGGTATCATTCAAGCAGGTCACAACCATGGTGGCTGTGACTGTGCTCATGAATGTTTGTGTGTATATCGTGAGTGCATGGGTTTTATAGCTATGAGAAAGGGGCACGAGGAGGACTGCTGAGAGGAGACCCACGAGTAGAGATTGTGTTTGTGTGTGTATGTTTGTGTGCATGCATGTAAGGGACATAAAAGATAGGATTGTATGTGTGTATTGGGTGTGCATGACTGTGTGTGTCGTGAGTGCTCATGTGTGTATATATTGTGGGTTCAGGTGTGTAAAAAATGTGTGCTTGTATGTGTGTGTGTGTGTGTGTGCTATGTTTTCTTGTGTGCATGAGTGTGTGTTTGTGTGTATATCTGGGTGTATAATATGTGTATTTATGTATGAGTAGAATGAATGGTGTGTGTAGATGGTATGCGTGAGTGTGTTATGAAAAAAAAGGGGGAGGAAGAGAAGACCCACTGTCGTGAGGCAGAGGGTGAGGGAGGTATGAGATAGGGAGAGATGAGATGTGCTGTGAAATTAATGTGTTCTTATATATGAGTACATAAATTGGTGGGTGCATAGACATTATGTGCGTGCGCACGCAGGACAATGGAATGTATGTGAGTGAGAAGTGTGAGAAGTGTGCAGGTACAACCATGGGGCTGTGTGAATATGGGTGAAGAAGGCAGAAATAGAGACTGTTGTGTCAGTGCAGGTGTTTGCAAGTGGACGTGTGTGCGCGTGAGTTTAGTGAGTGTAAGTGTGTTTGTGTGAACCTCTGTGTGTGCAAAATGGTGTGTGCTTGTGTGCGCTTCACTCTGTGTATATTTGTGAAAATAGATTATTGTGTGTTGTGTGTCTAGCCTGGTTGTAAGTGAAGTGTGCAGCCGTGTATGGTTTCATGGGAAGAAAAGAATGGAAGATGGAGAGATAGAGAGAGAGAGAGAGAGAGAGAGTGTGTGTGTGTGTGTGTGTGTGTGTGTGAAATGAGTGTAAGTAAGAAGGGAAAAAAAACAAGGAAGGGCTGCCGTGAGTGGACCTATGTGTGAGTGTGAGTTTTTGGTCATTGGGCAGAGAATAGAAAGGAAGTGAACTGGTTATTGGGTCACAACAGTTTGAGGGGTACCCCTGTGCTTGCACAAGTGTACCACGGACTAGCGTTATGTTCGGCACATTCGTTGAAAGGCGCACGGTGATTATTAGCACGTCAAATTTTACAGTAGGATAGTTTAGGCTAAGTCGGAAGTTGTGGCAAAAATTAATAATTTTATGAAATTATATGTATTTTTAATATTTTCTATAAATTCAAAATTATAAAATTCTTTTGGAGTCTTTAAAACTCATTGAGGGGGAGTACACTTTAAAAATGCATTAAGTGCACTTGTAGTAGATAAGGAGAACTCACATGCTTGAATCACATGCTATCTTGTTACTCTTGAAAAATGCATGAAGTACATGAACTTATTGAGCTATATTTTATATCTTTCTTTAGATTATGTAAAAATGATATAACTATGTTTTCATACACGCATACTTTTTGTCTTTTTTTTTAATGGCATAAGAGGGTAAAAATACTCTTGATTCTATGTGCAATATACTTGTGTGTTGAACATTTGAGCAAGAGCGTATCTTCTTTTAGTTAGGGGGAGCTATCCATGAGTTTAATTGCAATATGAGCTTAATTGACATATCTTACCGTAGATATTTCCCTGATCTATATATGAGATTGGTGTGTTTAATTGAATATGATTAGATATATTTTAATATAAGTCAATGTTTGTCATCATAACAAAGGAAAATATTGCAGTCCTATGGTTAGATAACCTAGCCTTATATCTTATTTTGATGACAAAAACTCATTGATTATGTTTCGACGTATGCTCTTAGTGGATTCTTAGTAATATGTACATGCATACACTTTCATGAAGAACATTTGAAAAGTTGGATATATGAATTATAGTCAAAGGAGCTAAAAGCTATAGTGGACATTCTATCAAAGCTTCATCAACTCCAATGTCAAAGAGTAAAAAAGAAAGCATAGACTAAGTTACTTTCAATTATGATTGATCTTTATTACTCCCTTAATCTCAAAAAAAAATTATCCATTTTGAGTTGACACGCATACTAAGGATATAAGTCATTTATTGTTATTTTTCGTTCTACCCCTATAAAGAGGGGGAGGGGGGAGGATATGGCCAAGCATAGAGAAAATGAGTTGGTGGGAAATTAAATGTAGATAGAGAAATTAAAAAAAAGTGTAAGGTGAACATGAAAAAAAAAAACACCTACAGAACCTTTCTTAATTTGAAAAGTGAGCAATTTTTTGGGGACAACTTAAAAAGAAAATATGATAAATTTTTTTTTGGACAGAGGTAATATTAGGTAGTTATTCTTGATTTTATGTTTGGATTGTTGACTCTATCCTAAAATGAGTTTAGAACGCCTTTTGCACTGCATATGAGTTCATAACCTTTCAAACAAGCGTGTTTTTTTTAATGGGTGAACTTTGAAGCTAACCAAGATTTTTCTCAAAAACGTTTTTGGAGCTAATCTTTTCATATTTTGATATAAAAAAAATTCCTTAGCATTCCAACACAAAAACGGTATTCAAACTTAATTTTTCAAGAGAAAGTTATGCCCAAATAAGAAAGCAGTCGACCAATGCAGTTGACTGCATTGAGGAAAATTCGAAAACAACAGTTAGTTTTACTAAAAGTCATGTCAAATCTTTCTATAACGCCTAGACTATAAAAATGATTTGGGGTTTCATCATATACTATAGAAACTTCATTATAAGCCTTCATTCATTAGAAAAATGTTAAGGCTGATTAAACTCTTTTTCTTTTTATCTTCTCGATCTTATATCATGAAAGAAAGGATCTTTGTGAGCAATTCTCTAATTGAGAGTAAGCATTCTTTGAGTCGGTAGCTTTCTCATTTCTCTATTATAGTATAGCTTCTTTTTTGGTGAAGGTCTTTATTTCATTAAAAGCGTAAATCGGTAATTACAAACTAATTGGGACTTAGTCCCAAATCTAACAAAGCTTTGAAAAGCTTCAATATGTTTCAACAATATCTAGAATTTCAAAGCAACAAAATACTATCTTGAACACCCTACATATGGGAGCATACGCCATCACACAATCATCATCGTATAATTTGCATAGGGATTCAGATGACAACACCATTGGAACAAGCTTTAGAAATTGGATATCCCCCACGATCTACTCACTTCGAGGAGATAATCAGTAAAGTCCATTCTATTTCCAAATCCACATCTCATTGCCAAGCACAAATATCCAATCACAACTCCTCAATGCAACCCAACAAATCTTGGTACTATTTGGCTAACCCAAGACCCAAGTTAAAACTAACACTTCGTGAAGCCCCCTAGACTCCATTGTTGTGGCCTTACCAACCATTTGTCTCGTACATGAAGACAGAATAAAAGGTGTGCACCATCTTGTTTGATCCAAACTCTAGCATTTGTAGCAAGCAATGAATCTCAGCAACAAAACTTTGTATCCAAAGATAAGAGATTCACAACTTATTTTAAAGTTACTGAGAATTGAACCATAATCTTGACCCAAACAAACACTACTGATCTGAATTGCAACAATACTTCAAACATAGAAAACAATCGTGAATTGTAGGTCTGACATGAAGAGCATCTCCCACAAATAACGACCTCGCTAATTCAAGAAAAGGCTTCTAAGCAATAAAAGCAGATTGCCGTCGGGTCAAAGGAGAGGAAATGAAGAAACAACAATCTCCAATTTGATCAACTACTACATCATCAAAATAGTGAAATTTAATCTAACGAGCTCTGATGTTTAAATTATGCGTTGCAAGAAACATCTAGAAATCAAATACAGGCGGATAAAACCTTTCCCACCAATCCATAAACCTTAATCTCAATCCGGAATAATCTTCAGACCATAAACACATATGAATCATAAATTTGTTGAGATCCAGACAGAAAAGTAGAGATCGATTGGAGCCTACCGTGATAAACTGAGACTTCATTCGAGGAGCCAAAGTTCATTCGAGGATACCAGATCTGCTACAAATCGCAGCGAAGAAGGCTCAAAGATGACACTTCCTTGTTAGGCCTCAAAACCCTATCGTGCATTGTAGATTTGAAATGAAGCACTTTGAAAAATGGTAGGACTAGGAGGCTTAATTGAGGCGAAGGAGAGGTATGAGGCAGCGGAAGAAGGAGTAGGGAGTGGAGCAGTGAAGGAAGGGCTGACGAAGAGGTTGCCGAGGGGCAAAGATGGCACTGAGAAAACCCTAGGGAAAGTTTCTCCCTCTAGTTTTAGACAGAGAAGCTCTCCCTTGCCCCATTCCCTATTATAGTATAGCTTCATTTGTACTTATTTTGATTCAAAAGGGTTTCTTTGTGCATAATTAGTCTTTGTAAAAGGCTTGTGATTAAGGCTCGAGTTTGCCAAGTCTTGGTGAGCTTTGTGGATTTAAGACTTGTGCTTGATGTGGGAATATCACCAAGTGCTTTTAAGGTTTTGATCTTGAACCAGAAGAGTATTGTTGCTAGTGGTTTCTATTGCTCTTGCAAGGGATTTTCTTGAACAGGTGGATGTAGGCTTGAGGGTGATTCAAGCCGAACAATTTAAATCTTCTTATCAAGTATCTCTAACTCAATTTCTCTACTTATTACTATAAAATTAATTGAGATTATGTAGTTGCATATTGATTGAAATGGTCATTAATTTGATTGAGATTCATGATTGTGTTTAGTTCAAATTCAATCCTATTCAACCCCCTCCCCTCCCCCCGGGTTATCTTTGTGGTTTCAGGAATCTTTATTGGTGAAGTTGTTTGGTATGTGTGCTCAATGTGTTTTGATATAACAACACATATTATAAATGTTTTAAGAAGTTTTTAAAATTTTGATATCTTCATTCATTTTGTGCCCTTGCTCCTTTTTTTTAAAATAATTAATGACTTATTCACCCATTTTTTAGTATTAATAGAACTTGTAAAAAATTTATTATTACTTCTGTTGATACATCTTAGCCATTTCATTTGTTCTGAGTCAATATTTATTTCTCCAAAAGAAGTTTTCAAACGCTTAGTGAGACCATTTTTGCCTCATCTCATCTCTTGATCTTTCAAGTTTTAAGCTTCAATGGCTCAAAGGATGATTAAGATAAAAAAATCGAAGCCAGGCAAAGGCTACAATTCCTTTACTCTCACAAACTACTTCCATAACACCAATTGCAAAATCAATACCATCAAATGAGTTATCGTTCCAATATCCAGGGAGGAGACATGGTTAAAAAATGTTCTCACACCCAACTCTGCTATGAAAATCTGCTTCTATCCACATGTCCATAAATGCATGAGAGTGCGATAGTACGTTAGTGATTCAAGTAGCGAATCCACGACTACATCTTGCTATATCTCTCCTCGATCTACAAGGTCTACCAACTTTATCGAATCTCTAGGTTACAAAATCATGTCAGTAATGATAGTGCAGTTAGTCGCTATTGGATATCATATTACCAATGCAAGAAAGGCTCTCAAAAATCTTATAAAGCAAGATAAATGTTAAGGGGCTCAAATAGATTATTTACTTTGCAAAGTAGATCTCATGGAAAACTCTGACATCATCATAATAGATACATATATAAGCTCAAAAAGTCAACAAGTCCAAAGTTCATAATTGAATGTATCTCGCGGTTGATCTATAATGTTGATCAACTGTAAGGTTTCATCATGGTGAAATGGTTGATATCCAACCTGCCAATTTTTTTGAATTGTGTTAAGTCATACGTTAAGCCATACACATAAAGAATTGAGTTCTTGAAGATGTCATGAAACTATCGACTACCAAAGCATTAAGAATTTAATGGCCAAGGAAATCTAAGGTAGCATATTGCTCATCTCGAGGAAACGAGCAATAAAGTCACCCCACCAGAGTCCATAATCAGATGCATTGCCAAATTGAGGAATTAGGGGTTTCAGTAGGCAATCCCTAAGATGGTTGGGTAATTGGTTGGATCGTGGTAGTTGGATTTTTGAATGGTGACCATGATGGTTGAATCATAGTTGTTGTGTAGTGATTGCGAGATGGCTAGATGTTGTTTGCATGACGATATGATTTTTTATAGTGGTTGCATGATGGTGGAGGCAGTTTTGTGATGGTGAGTAGGAGTTGTGAGGTGGTGGTGTGGTGGTTGTGTTGTTGCTGTGTGTTTGATGTAATGAAATGGCTTCTGAGATAGCCAGGCGAATAGGGAGAAAAGTTTCTCTCTTTGCCATGTGCTGATGGCATTGTCCCCAAAACAATGACGAAATTGCTTTCATTTCTATTATTTATGAAGTAAAAGTCTCTAGTCTAGTATGTAGCGGGAAACAACTAAAAACATCTTAAGTGTTTCTTGAAGTGGACACCTTTCATAAATCGACTCAGAATTATTTTTGGAATAATAAACCAAAAGGCGATTCTAAGCATGAGAAATTTACCATAAGATACTGACAGCCGATGCCAAACACATTATTGTGAAGAAAAACATGGAACAGGCTACATAAACACTGAGACCTCTCCATGTTATTTGAAAATCAAACCCCATCTAACCCCAAAACCATATTCTTAAGCAAACACAGTATAACTAACAACCACACAGCCAGGGGCGGATTCAAGAAGTCTAATTGAGAGGGCTAACATAAAAGAATCACAAAATGTTCAAGTACACATATAACGTGAAAAATTGAAAATGTATTATAATCAGCGTCACTATTGAATACGTTAAATGTAAAATACATTGTTCAATTTGATTACTAATCATATAATTTTAATGTTCAAAATAATTTATTTAACTTGATAAGATTAGTAACCAACAAATTACTTATCTTGCATGAAAGAAGCTTAGCTCTTTCCTATATAAATATATTATTGATTTGATTATGAATTGTACGTATGAGTATAATACTCACGTATAAGTTGACATACTATGAGTCTTTGTTTGTAATATGGGATTTAGAATTTGAAAATTGAAACATTAAAGAGGGAACAAGAAAATGAGAAAGACAAAGACTATGACGGCCGATGGCACAAAAAGCAAAAAACACAATAAAAGAAAATCTTAATTGATTAAGGTTGTAATATAATGACATTTTGTAAATATTTTAAATATAATTATCTGTTATTTAAAATTCTTTTAAAATAATTCTAAAATTTGAGGGGTGCCGGGGATCCCCTGCTTCATGTGGGTGGTCCGTCCCTGCACACAGCTAGCTTTAAGTTGGTTTTTGCTTTTCCGATACAGAGTCCAAACGAGGCCGTCGGCTTTCTCAGTTCCCCCATTGCTGGGACACGCGCGCCGCTCATTGCTGGCAGAAAAACGCACTCTCTTTAATTTCGTACTGTGTGAGTAACACCACCACCAACAAATCCGTTGAAAGTTGGAACTCGACACAAGCAAAACAAATACGGACAGATCGCAAGTTGTTGATCTTCCCACCTAAACCCCTTTAATATCCCAAAAATCTCATCTGCGTACCTCTTCAACCACCCAAATTTCCCCTCTTTCTCCCTGCATTTGCATAATTCGGGATCTGGGATGGCCGGATCTTCGTCAGTGATGAGGCGCGTGTACCTGGCCCTTTACAATTGGGCCGTCTTCGCTGGATGGCAAGTTCACTTCCATTACCACAGTTCTCACCTCTTGCATCGAATTTTGTATGGCAAGTTCAGTTACAACTAGGGGGCCTTTGTGATCTGATTTTGTGTTGTCTGTGTGGTACTAGGCTTCAAGTGTTGTGTTTAGCTGTGAAAGCCATCAAAGAATCGGGTTACGAGCACGTATACGACGCCGTCAAGAAGCCTCTGTTACTTGCTCAATCGGCCGCCGTTTTGGAGGTAACTTCGAAAAGGTCGAAGGAGTGGTATACGTGGATTAAACCGCGGAACTAGAAATTAACGCACCTTTTGCTTTACTCTAAATAGACCGAACCTGTTTTTGGGACTTACAAGTCAAATTATGCTGGAAATACACTAAAGAAGGAAAATTTGGTATTACCCATTTTTTTGTACTACCTTTTGATCTCATTTTTATATAAATCAGATCAGATTTCCACGTATACCCAAATTCACTCAATTGGGTGTATAAAGTTTTTTTGTGCCACTTTATTGGTTTCGAAATTGTAGATTTTAGTTTCTTCTTTTTTAATTTTAAAAAAGAGTTTGTATATTTAGTTCTAGTGCATTTAATTTAAAGAGCCTTTGATTTCTTGCATTTTTTGAGAAAAAATTGTTTGGGAGTATTTTGACCCTCTTTATATTTGGTGTTTTTGAACAGATACTTCATGGGCTTGTAGGTGATTACTCTCTCTTTTGATTAGCTATATGCTTTAATGGAGTATAGTTGCTTATATGATCAAATGGAAACAATTCTATATATTTTCTTTTTTTTCCTTTGACAAGGTTTGGTAAGATCTCCAATAACAGCAACCCTGCCACAAATAGCGTCAAGGTTGTATGTAACGTGGGGCATTTTGTGGAGTTTCCCCGCGGTTAGAACAACTGCTTCCATTTACATTTAATTGTACAATCGCCTCTAATGATGTAACGAAGTTTACCTGTCACAGGTCCAAACCCATCTACTTGTTAGCTCTTTGGTCATCAGCTGGTGTATCACTGAGGTGAGTCTTGAATTGACATCGAAGATTTTGGCTGGTAGTTTTGGATTTTTTCAAGTTTTCATCAACATTAGAGAAATTAGCCTAGCATATCTTGTGCTTGTTTTTTCATAACATAAATTTATCAATCCATTAGGTCTTTGTTTTCACAGTTCCAGTTCTGCTCGTTTTTCATCAAGTGGTTAAGCATTTTGGGTTTTGCTTTTGTGTACGGTGTTATTCATGCGTGCTTGTCTGCGTATGTGTAAGTTGGGGGGTGGGGAGATGGATTTCATGGAGAGATCATCTCAAACTGTAAGATGCTTCTTTGCCTCTTTCAGTCTTTTATTATGTTGTGGCAGGTGATGATTTTCCTTTGTGAAACCGTCTCCTTTCATGTAAGAGGAAATTCAACTTTGGACTTTGCTACCAGGATAGTGCACTAATGTGCGTCTCATCTTAATGACTTTCACTGATATTACATAATCCATCGGTCTGGTGATCTGAAACTTCCATAATTTACTCTTTCTTGAAAATTCTGGTTCAAGCTATTTAATATTTAGCCTGGGATGATTGTTAGGATTATAATCCTTATATGTTTTCATTCTTGGTTTTTTGCTAGATGTAATAAAGACTACATATATTGTTGTTCTCTTAATCTACATGATCACACACATTTTGGTCAGTTGTTTGGTACAATACGTACTATCAAAGATAATAGCTGCATTTGAAGCCCTTTACCGTGGCGTTGTGCACTGTTCATGATCCAATCTTTCCTGATGATTTTCTGATAGACATATTTCTGACTTATTTTGAAATATAGGCTTGGGTGCATGGATATTGTAATTGTTGAGTGATTGTATTTGCTGTTGGTCTAGGATATCATAGATATTGTCCTTGTTATCAGACACTGAAATTTTCATTTTTTGGGGTTGGTGACGTCATTATGAACACATCTAGCAACTTGGAATGTTACCAAGATGTATATTATCTGATAATCAACATTCTTTTATCATTTATAATTTCAGATAATTCGATATTCTTTCTTTGGTACAAAGGAGGCTGTTGGTTCTGCACCTTCATGGCTCTTGTGGCTCAGGTAGAAACTGTGAAAATTATTGCTGTTGGAGTGGAAGTGATTGTGCATTTAGGTTGGCCTTTATCTTAGCTCTTGAATTACCTATTGCAGGTATAGCGCTTTTCTGCTATTATATCCAACAGGCATTGTGAGTGAACTTGGTTTGGTATATACTGCCATGCCCTTCATGAAGGTAACAAATATGAATGCACATTCAAGTGTACCCTTACTAGCTTTGTCGTTTCAAGATGTGTTAATTTGTAACTGGTATGCATCCCGTAATATAGTTCTTCTATAGGTTTGAAGCATAATAGCGATTGATTGCTTACAACAATCTACAGGGGTCGTAGAATAATGTTATTGCAATGGTGCAAGAACCATATACGAAGTTTTGAGTGCACTGATATATGATTTACTCTCATGTCATAGATTCATAAGCTCGTGCTTCAAAAGGGAAGTTTTTGACAGTATTTATATGTTTCCTAAGTTAGATTGCGCTCCATCAACAATATAAGGAAAACATGAACCCATACACGATGATCTGGTGTAGTAAATTTTGCTCTTAGGTGCACTTCTTTTAGAGGACTGGATTCTCTGGTGATATCCTAACCTACCGTCATCATAGGTATTATTGGTATAGAATAGATTACTGCCAGAAAGACATATAAACAGTCAGATGATTAGCATTCTAGTCACCTGCTGAGCTTAGAGCTGCACCAGCTTTAGTCTTAAACATCTTCCAAGTAAAAACAATTCCACTTTATTCAGAGTTTGAGGGCCCAACTTGTTTTTTCAGCAATGCTATATGTTTGTCATCTTGCTGAGACTTCTATATGGATTAGCAAGCAGTTCAATTTAGAGAAGCAAAAGACCTTTTTCATCCCCAACCCCGCCCCCCCCCCCCCCCCAAAAAAAAAAACCAACCCCGATTAAAATTTGTTTAAACTTGGCCCCTTGATCAACAAACATGATGTTTGCAGGAATCTGGAAAATACTGTATCAGGATGCCAAACATTTGGAACTTCTCTTTTGATTACTTCTACATCGCAGTTATCGCTCTTGGAATTTATGTCCCAGGCATGAGTTCTTGTGCATTCTCCAAACTTCTTTTTCTGTTATTTAGCTGGTTGTATCCAGGATGGTTTATATATTTTTTTTTATCCCTGATTGCTAGCTTATCTATTGCAGGCATTCCCCACTTATACGGCTATATGCTTGGGCAGAGGAAGAAGGCTCTGTCCAAATCCAAAAAGGAGTAAATTGTTTGCTTTTTACTTGCCTAGAATTTCGTATGTGCAGCACTGTAACATCTTCGATTACATTATAAGCATGTAGTCTTTGGCACTGGCTAACCAAAAACTAAAAGGGTATACACATAATCTTTTGTTGCTCAATTTTATCGGTCCTTGGAATTTTTTTGGTTTAGGGAGTGTGGATAAAGATGGAGATACCCCTCCACAACTAATAGGCGGGGATCGGATTTGAACCTGCAATCTTCATGTAATTAGCCTGATTGAGTCGATCAATTCGAGAGACGAGAGCTAGAGTAGGACAAAATGCAAACAGTTTAAGAGGCCTTTACCGTAACTGAATAAAATCCGACAGTCGACAAATTTTTTATTGAAGATATAAAAAGAGAAGGAACATATTAAGACTTATTTTGTATGTTCCTTCTCTTTTTACTTTCTTTTTGTGCAAAGATCTGGATTTTCGATCTAAATTTCATCGTGAGGGAGAAATGAGAATTCAATATGAGAAGAGCCTATAAAGAGGCCATCAGCTAGGATGATCAAAACAGAATTTCCCCCATATCTTTCAGTCTCCTTTCTAAATTCTTTCATTCCTGTTAAACGGTAACTCAGAAATATATATTCAATGATTGAGACCGAGGGGCCGCAAGGCTCTGCATGTAGGTTTTGGTTGGGCGAGGCGCACATGCAACATTGAGGATATCCACATGGAAGATCTATCTTGGTTATGCTTGATGGATAAGCTACTCACGAAAGACATGAAAGCTACAACCAACATCACCATAGTTCTAATGGTGAGTTGGTATACTTTGACTTGGGAAATAGGCTTAAAAAATGGTCATTATTCATCAGAAAAATGCCAATGCTTAAACAAATCAGATTGAGCAATCTCTGGTTTCTTAGGGAAACTACCAAGTGTATATGGGACTACCAAACTTTGACATAAAAGAAACGGACATGTTTGGGTGCAAGTTCTTGAAATGTTTCTTGCAATTCTGCTGCAGCACGTGAGATCCCAAAGAAGATTCACTCTCCTTCTGCAGCAGCACTGGCGGCATTCAGGTCAACACTTAGGTCAAGAGTCTGAAGCATGAAAGAACCAAACAAACACGTTAACCTTATTTACTCGTGCACATGACAGGATAGAAGATGAGAAAATAGAACCGTCATAGAAGGTTAACTGAGCACAATCTATCTACTGTGCTCTTGGAAAAGTACTTGAGGCGCTCTGGTATGCACAAATAAACTAAGTTATACCTACGACAACATTTATTTCGTACCGGTCCAAAAGAAGTTGGTGATGAGACAACATCACATGCACTTTTAGTACCACACTCCATCGGTGGGATACCCTAGAGGATCCAGGTCCGATTCTTAAGCATGCTTCCAAATATACACTACATGATGTTTCTACAAATGTTGCTTTCCCAGGGATTACAAGTTTCGTGAATGCCAGCCAATAAGTTGAAAAATGGCCTTTCAGTGTCTCCATATATGTGACTAGTGCATCTTATGAGAGGCTAATTAGAGAACCTTTCTAATGTTTATGGTATAAGTCTACTCAAAAGGTTAAGAGACTATTTTCATCAACTATCTATAATAGTAGACTAAGCTTCCCTGAAGAGTAAATTGACTGCTGCTGACTCTGCAGTATAACTCACTTCATAACCTGGAGCCTTAATGCAAATTCACAACTCCAAGCCTTCTTCGAGTTGAGACGGGGGATGAGAATAATTGTTTTATAGCTTTTAAGAACAATCAGGAGCTATGCAACACCTAATAAATATGTCCAATTGTTTCATGTATGAAATAGTTTAAGAGGTTCAAGGTTCAACAAGAAAGTCTGATAGCATTTTGATGTGTTACTATTAGCATTGCTTCACTTTCTTATTGTGGAAAATTCACATTGTGATGCCAGAACAAACTAGAAGAATTTTCATTGTAGTTTGACTGGTTTCCAAGCACCTGATTCAAATGACTTTCCGTTGCTCCTACACTTGATTCACAGTAATTTATAGATTGTTTCATTAGTATATGCAGGATTAAAACTACGGGTGTTGATTGTCAAAATCAGCTTGACAGTATCACTTTTCTTATCTTCCAAGATGCGTATTAAGGAGGGATCCTTAAACATCTAACATGCTAAAACTTTGAAAAGACACATTAGCGTTTTCAAATCTACTAGAACTAACAAAAGTTCATAATGTAGTTAAATGTTGAAGTTCAAATTGGCCATTCTCAAAATGAAAAGATTACCTTCCCAGTTATGTGGCTGTACATGGCAATCACATCTTGTACCGTCGACTCGAAGTGGGTTGTCGCATCGTAACTCTGAAGAAATTTTGACATAGAAGTTATTGATGACTTCCATCTCAAACTAAAACCATATGGAAGGAGAGACCAAAACAAAATAGATGATCTGAATCCGCCCCATCGCTACAGATAGTGTTTTAGTACTAAGAACCTTCTACTAGTGTCACCTATGAAATCTTCTTGATATTTTTTGCAATATAAGAAAGAAGAAAGCAACAAAGACAAAGTTAGCTTCTTTCCCCATAAATAGCAGTCCGAACCCAATAGCATCGATGGATCGTGAGAGAATCTACTACTGGTTCATATAAGGACCAAAGACAAAGTTAGCGCTATTACTGAACAGGTCAGACAAGGAACCATGACAAGAAACTGAACATCTGTCACTCTGTCTTCCACATATATACTCCATAAAAATGACTGTATTAGATATAAGGGGCTAAAATTAAACCATAAAATTCTGATCCTAGAAAGTAAAAATAGATTGAAGCTGCATAAAATTATACTCAGACTTACAGTAGATATGAAGCAGTTGTCACTGGCATTCTGGTTAGTGGGTTCGTATCTGTCATAAGTATCAAAGAATATTTCGTCTATAGGTCCAAGGAGCTCTATGCCAGGCTTCAGTTCCACTCCAGGATTATCACTCTCAGCCTCTGTTGTAACAAAAGCAATGTATTTACCTTTTGGAGCTACATTGTGAGAATAAGAGCAGCAGAACAGATACCTGGAACAAATTAAGGAAGACCACATTTAGAAAAGTCTTCCATTTCGAGACAAATATTTCATGATCATGTTTAACTTCTTTTTGGGTACGCAAGTTCCTTCAGTGATCAGATTTTTGCAACTTATACTTTCACTCTCCTGCAGCTTATCGATTTGAGTCATTTGACAAACTAAAAAGAAGTGCAACCACTTGTCCGCTTTGACAAACTAAAAAGAGGTGCAACCACATGTGCAATAGCTAGTTGCTAGCCAAAGGTCCATGAATTAGAATTATCACTTGAGATTTTGTTGGTTTTCTTACTATTCCTTGACACTTTTTGCCACCATTCGGCTGTAACCTGGCACATGTTTCTGGGAAAAGATATAACTCCACCAATTGAGCTAACATGTATTAAGCATATTCAACATACCTAGCCTCTTTTTCTGCATGTTGGTTCCATAGAATAGCAAAACAAGAGAGGTTGAAATATTTGGGGTACAGGACATTCTGTCCTAGTGACCAAAAGAAGTATGCTCTCAAGAAAATTAGGTTTCAACTTAGACTTAGACAGCAAAAGTTGCTTCTATATTTTCACAGAAATTGCAATGTGACTTTCTGTCCCTAATTAGATGTTTGCTTCAGTTACATTGGAAGGAATTAGAAAAGAGAGCACTTTTTAAATTCTATATGCCCACATATTTAAAATCAAGTTCATGGTGCTGTAGCACAAATTGTCAGACACATCATAAGTTGAAGAAACATACATGTCAGATTTACGTCCAAGTTGTTTCTGGGGCAAAATAACCTGGACCGAATGGGCATCATTGGTGCTTGGTATGGGGTGACTCATGATACAAATAGCACGAGCTACTTTCCCGACCTTCTTTACCTGTTGCAACAAACAAGAGCTGTTAGTGAAACCAGTCAAAGCAGCATAGTGAATCTACTGATTGATGGTTTTCATATACTTACTTTGTCAGATAAATATGATGGATCACATACTACTTTTTTGCACTTTGCAGTTTCTCCTTCTGATGTCACACCAAAGGCCTTTCCATCTTTATCGAATTCCACCTGTAATTTACAGCATTCCCAATATGGTTCAACAATACTCAAACATTATCTTGCCCTTTTATATAAGCTAGATGAATCATTCCTTGTCATTCAAGCTTAATTAGCCTTGCAAAATGTCTTCACGCAGTAGCATGCATGCTGAGTGACCTACGTTCCATTATAGCTCATCCGACTTCAAACGTATCATTCTTCCACCTTCACCATCTTCTAACAACTAATCATCGCAAAAGAAAAAGAAGAAAAATAAATCTGCTAAACTAAATGCTGTATTTTCATTGACACGCCACACCAACCAACTCAATAGTTGTCTTCTGCACAAATTTTCAACGACCATGGCATCCAACTTGTGCATTAAATTCTCAGTACATTGTTTTGTTGCCATGTTTTCATCCCATAGTTTACGATTAGTTATGGTTATTGTCACCATATCAAGTTGTTCTGTGTCCTTTATTACCTTGCATTCTGGCTTGCTAAGCATGTAGGTTCCGCCATAGACAGCACTCAAACGAGCAAACGCCTGAAAATTATGCATATATACAAAGTAAAAGAGCAACAGAAGTAAGATACCCAAAGCTTGTTACCAATAAAAAGGTAGAACATACTTGAGGCAATTCTCCGAGTCCATAAAGGGGGTATATATAAGGAGATCCCCCCTGAAAGCGAGCTAAAGACTCTGCATAAAGCTTTTGAAACAAAAATGGAAACAGGTTAGCGGACTGCAGAACCCATGAGGCAATCACTACTAAGTTTTCACATGTTTATCAGGAGAAGTGCACACTCCAACCGGAGTCAGATGGATATGATCTGGCTTCAAAGAGTGCATGTTTTAAGCTTTGGTAGGTTTATTTTATGTAAGAACTAACCCTTACAAAAAGGAAAAGCTGCGAAAAAGAATTACAAAAAAAAAGAAATAAATGACATCGAATTTGACATGATGCACTTAATCAACCATGTACAGGACACACGTTGCTCAGTCGTCCAATGACCTTTGAATAGTATAACTAGTAACTAATATCGCTCCCACAATATATATTTTTGGCATATAATATTATGCAGGAAGTTTTTACATCGGCATAAAGAGAGGCCTAAAAGATTGGTTGTGCAGCAGCCTCCTTTTATGATGGCCTTCTATTTGGTACAAGTAGTCCCTAGATGCTTGGCAAACTATGTGAATAAATAGGATAGGGTTGAGCAGCCATACACTTTGGATAACATGTAGTTTGACTCTGTTCACCAACTATAGAGTGATCATTTTAACAGGCTTGCCTTCCATACTTTAGTTGTCGCGTATGGGTTAAGATGGCTGAGGAAGTTGGATGATACCAATAGCAATTACTACCCCTGGGACCCACCAACCCCAGGTGTTCGGGAGAGGGAAAGGAAAAGGAACCGAATATACTTAAATCACCACTAAGAATGTATATGCAATCAATTAGGAAGAAGAACATGTACTTAATTCATCACTCAAGGATGAACTTGATACTGCATTTGAGGCATCGCTAACAAGTAACAATCCAGAACCAGCAAGGAAAACCACTTGCAGTTTGTCTTTCAGAGTCACAGTATAAACCAGGCAATAAATGAATTGGATGATTGTAAAAGCAGAAAGGAGGTGTTATCCAATGAGGAAATCTTAACTGCAGTTTTCATACTGAATACAGTGTGGATGAGAACAAAAATAAACAAAATTAGATTCTAGACGTTTCACCTTTACTCGTTTTACAAAATCCAAAGCAGGTTGGTCCAAATAAGCATCGTCCTTATGTAGCGCCAATGAATGCCCAATGAAGTCAACTGTATTGTCATCTAGTCCATACTTCCTATCAGAAACAAACTTACAAGTGCATAAAGCTTATCTACTTTTCCTTTAAAAAACATAAGAAAATATAGTTGAGAATATAGAACAGAAATTCCGCCTTCCCTAAATTCTAGAGAACCATATTAAGGGCCTAAAAGTTACTGAAACTTTGCCCGTGACATCCAGTTTCAGGATCGTTCAGGGTTGGTTTGTGAGAGAAGTGAACCAGGCCATATTCTAGAGTTCTTCCATTTATTGATTGACTGATCCTAAATAGAAACTTCAAGACTAAGTAGCAAAAAGAGTGAAAGGAAGAAAAAATAAAGCTTTATAAAAAGGCTGGAAGGGGTACATTGAGTTTAACGCCAATGTATAGCATCAATTGACATAGTGGCTGCTTTTTAACTCAAGTTTCCACCCTTGGCTGACCCTTAAATCAAGATTAGACAAACCCTGATCCTTTCCCAGTTGCTAATAACTAGCCAAACAGAAAGGGGTTGCATGGTAGAAAATAATATTGAAGACATTGTTTCTCATATGCTGTTGATGACACTTAGGAATTATAACGCTTTTAAAAGTAAAAGTAGGTCATAACTCAATCCAGGATGTAAATCAAGTTAAAGCAGTAGTTGTAAATAGTAATGGTTTAAAGCCAGGAGTTGGGAGATACAACTTAGGGACAATCCTAAACATTGAGCACGTTTTGGAGGAAGGATGTTTCTCACGAGAAGAAAGTTGGTTTTCTATCAACTATACTATATATTTTGACAAGGTAATGGATTTTTAACATCAGAAGTCGATATTTGATATAGACGAATAAAGAATAGCTATGCTACAGGGGACAGGATAATGGGCAACTAAAAAGTGATATCACTATCATATACAAGAGGATTACATGTGGATGTGGAGATCGATAAGGATAGGCATTTACGATACATTAGATCCTCAAGACAGAAGAACTCGTAATAGGATGAAATAAGCAGAGGGATAAGTGATTAAGATTGTTTGGGTGTGTGCATTGAGCACAGAATGACATTAATGAGTAAGAATGTCGTGATCACCGTTGACAGGAATGATTACGGAAGGCTAGACCAAGTTATGCCAGTGATCAAACTATTTAGTGAGTTGCAGTTGTTACAAAGGATCCCTAGATAGATCCAAAAGGCGAACAAGATCCACGTAACCAACCCAAGTAATGCCTGCTAGAAGCTAGTATTGCAGTCATTCAGCTTCAGTCATGAATCACTATTCTCCCTAAGATTAGATCAGAAGTAGTCTTATGCTAGAATACTAGCATAGAGACACCTCTAAATTACTGATGCTAGTCTTACAGCTCTCTTTTCTGAGTCAAAGCCAGAATTCCAACCTCTGATGAACATCTGCTTGTTATTAAACCGTCCTAAATTTCTCCTCAGCCAGTGTAAATAAATTCCTTTATCTTCCTCATCTGGACAGCGTACTTGAACACACATCATATGCTCCTTGAAATCTAAAGCAAGTCAGCCTCTCACTATGTATTAAGTCCCAGGTGTACATATTGATACATTTATATACACATTTTAACAAGGTCGGGAAAGGAAAGCAAATGAGATGAGGATGAGGTAGTACGATATAACATCTCTTGCTGTAACTTTGTTAAGATCCAGCCCTTCATACGACTTTGGATCACTATCTTCATAGTCTTGCACATAAATGAAGAACTTTCGAGCACGGCGCTTCTCAAACAATCCCATTAACGGGGACTTAAGTGCTTCGACATCAGTAGCTGGTACCTTGTGTATCTGAAAACAGGTCCCATTAAAAACTAGTGAAGGTTTTGACATTATAGTAAAACATAAAACTTGGTGGGAAACTTAGTGGGGGTCACACCTTCCCTTTGTTGTACACAAAACTGCCATCAACAGCTTTAAAATTCAAATACTTTGTAACATCAGTGTGGATAAGAACACGAACCAATGCACCGTTGGCCATCATGAACTGTTGAACCACAAAAAGAGCACCAATCAATTTTATAAAGAGCATCTATGGATGTAATATCTATGGACGTACTGCACCTAACACCGTTGGCCATCATGAAATGTAGGCATGGGACCTAACACCTATGGACGTTAATCTTCTGCAAACAAGATCATGAATTTTCACTCCATTACCGACTGTCAAAGACACAAATCCATACAGAGTTTCTTTACTGATTAAAATCTTCTTGAAAACTTTGAGGTCCACTAGGGTCAAGGACGACAGTATAAAGTTGTTGAAGATGTACTCTTCATATCCGTATCGTATGACTTTATCATGGATCTACTAAGCATGCGTCAACCAAAGCTGTATCTTCAGACGACGTGAGGCTCAACATCATGCAATGGAGGTGACAATTTCAAAAAACTTTCGAGAGTATATGTATTACCACTTCAGAAGTGAAGCTTGAACATAAATGGTGAAGAGGTGCAGGATGAAAGAACATTAGTATTAACAGAGTTACCATTCCCTAAATGTGGTTTGAAAACATATTCTCACAAGGTATTTAGTTAAAAAAAACTCAGCATACCTTAGGGATCATGTCGACATTATAATCTCTGCTTGAACCCAAATGTGCAGGAGGTGTGTCACTGCCTCTGAATCGCTTCCATAGCTAAAGCCACAAATGGATCTAATCAATACCACTGGGGAAAAAAAACAATGTTTTTGTAGACAAATACAGCAACATAGCTATACTCTTCACCTGGTTTAGATTCAGTGAGGTCGACTCTCCTCCATAATAGTCATTTCTATCCATGTGGAGTACCTGTTGCGAACAGGGGTTAGTGAAAAGGCTAGTTGATTTAGCGCCTCACACAATCATTTTATCCATGTTTAGTATCAAAGAATGACAAATTACTGATCCATTATGACATAAAATAACTTTTAGTAATTGAAAGAGAGTAAAGTTGTAGCAGCCCAATTGCAAATTCATCTGCTACGATTAATGGCTGAAAACTCAAGAAATTGCTCAAAAAATAAGAAATTTGGCATAAGAAAGCCCAAACTTAACTTGGGACCTAAACAGCTAAAATCAGATAATAGTTGAAATGCAGGCAAAACCACAAAAGTAATTAAATAGTATATCCAACTTAAGTCTGTGAGCAAATTAGGACTCAGACATAGATGGGCCGTCAGACAAGCTCCATCTAACTCACGGACAAGCTTGAGCTAGGAGAAGTATGGAAAAATGATTTAGAAAAGCCAGAGTACCTTGATACAATATCTCACCTATTCGATCCTAAGTAGATTTTGTTCAACTTGTCAAATTTGGGTTTGTTCAGTACTAATTAATGCTAGATGATCTAAGTTGAGATATGATGGTCTAGGCTCGTATTTGAATAGTTGATGTGATAAAATTGCTCAAGTCGCATCCCTACAACGGCCTCAAAACTCCTAATTTGTGCTCATCGAGTGTGCACCCTAAGAGATGACTCAAGAATAGGATAAAACATAAACACGATAAAACATAAAACATTTTACCGAGATACGCAGAGGACGACTAGACAAGTAAATGCACATATATAATCGGGGATCATGGACTCGATACGCGATTCTTAATCAATGAAATCAACCACAAAATCATCGTCAGCAATCCCATTAAGAGTAAGTATAAGCGTGTAGAAGTGTGTGTGCGTGCGCGTGTATGTGAAAATCGATACGAAGGCAGCCTACTTTGAGTCCGTCGACGGAGAGGAGACCGCTGAGGATGCATTCCTTGAGGCCGGTGCCGAGAACAATAACGTCGTACTCTTCATCCATGTTGACGATACAGAGATTACTGTCTATTAGCTACCGATCAGAGCCTGGTAAATGAGGTGCGGGGGGAGGGGGATTGATCGAGATCGGCAAAGTGCAAGGAGTGAAGGGACGATAAAGTCGGTTAAATTCTGATGAACAGGTCTTGCGCGGACGGGATTACCGGTACAAGCATAACCTCCCGCGAAATTTTTTGAAGGACTTCTGCCACGTGTGAAGTTTTAAATTGTCTCCCTTTGCACGTGATCATCAGGAGTCTTTGCCCGGTGGCACGAGTAGGTTCTGAGGTTAGCGAGATTGTCAAAGTAGTTTTAAATTTTTGTCGAGCTGCGTTTGTGTCGCGTCGTGATAATTATATTATGCACTTTTGACGTTGGGTGTCACTTTAACGAGAGTCATTCATATTTTAATGTTAAGCTAGTCAAACACTCATGCTAAATATTGCATTACGTTTACACGTTCTTCGCAAACGCAATCCACAAGTCCCAAGTCTTTATTGTGTTCTTATCCTCTCTTTGTCACGACGACCTGTAATATATAAGTTTGATGCTTTAAATTTTTTCTTCCTTGTGCCGTGACAATTCGGAACTAACAATAATTCTTGTGCATCTTTCTTCTAGTAAACATACGTTTGCTCGTATTGATTACAGTATATGGACTTCTTGGACCCTCTTTTTCTCATTAGTCTGCCAATCTAGGTAATATAAATTCTCATTTTATGTTCAATCTATGAATTTGAACACATCAATTCTCTTTCTTTTGTCAGGCCAGGTAAATCTGGACCATTTTTGTCTCATCTATTCTATGAATCTACAAGATATCTGCTCTCCTTTTTCATGTCTTATATGTGAGTCTGGACAAGTGATCAGTCAACGTTGTTTAATTTAGTAGTGAATATGAACGCTTATCTTTCCTTTTAATCAAGCTTATGTGTCCAAATAAACATCTTTTCTCGACCCTTTTTTTTTCATCTAATTTGTGAATCTAAATGATATATGATCTCCTTTTATTCATGTCTGACCTGTGAGTCTGGACACGTCAGTCATTGTTCTTTTGTGAATTTTAATGTCCGTCTTTCCTTTTTTGATCAAGCTTACGAATGTAGATAAGCATCTTCTTTGATTTCCATGCCCGGTCCTTAAATTTCTGTAAGAATCCCTTTTATACTAAGAAAGAATATACCTTTGAAAAGTAGATTAAGGGATAACACAAAGATTCATTCGAACGAATGAATAAAATCATTAGAAGGAAACAGTTGTTAAAACATCTTTGAAGAATTCGGTCCAATGAATTCAAAATTCATTCGAATCAGTTTGGAATAGCAGAGATATCTTGGAGCTACAGAAAGATTCAGTCAAATGAAAACATTTTGCTTCGAATAAAAAGTATTTTAAATCGAGAAAAAGCAAGGACTGAAAGATTCTGTCGAATGAAAACATTTTGCTTCGAATGAAAAGTATTTTAAATCGAGAAAAAGCTAGGACTAAAAGATTCAGTCGAATTAAAATATTTTGTTTTCAATGAAAAGTGTTTACTTCAAATGAAAAGTATTTTAAATCAACAAAAAGCAAGGACTGAAGGATTCAGTCGAATAGAAAACTTTTCGGTCGAATGAAATGCTTTTCGGTTGAATAAAAAACAAGTTTGAAGGAGACAATTTCACGACTAAAGAATTCAATCAAAAGAATACTTTTTCCTCCAAATGAAAGTGTAAGATCCCCTTATTTTATTGAAATTATAAGTTTAGTAAAAATAATAATAAAGTTAGTGCCCTTTTTCATAATATTAGAAAGTTTTGGGTGCATTTTAAAGAAGTATCTAAAGTTCGAGAAGTGTTAGTGTAATTTGCCAATTATGATTAGGGTTGTATACGAACCGAGTTCGAACCGAGTTCGAACCGAATAACGGTGTGTTCGAACTTGGTTCGTATATTTTCAGATACATCTGGACTCGGCTCGTGTTCTCTAAGAGCACGAATGCTGATGTTTGAACTTGGTTCGAGTTCGTCGCCACAGAATTTGGGCTCAGCTCGGCTAGTTCGTCTAAATACGCGAATCGAGTTCAAGCTTCGAAATCCGTTCAAGAACTCGAGATGGAACCACAAATGTACTGACCTGAAACCAATTTCGACCACCGTACTAAAGATCGAGACCCTCCGTCGAACAAATGATATTGAATGGAATCGAAGATCCGACTTCAGATCTGTTGTTTTCAATGTTGCGGCGTGGGATCTACTGTTTTCAATGGTTGCTGTGTGGCCGGTGCTCTGGCCGGCGGTGTGGGCGGTGCTCTGGCAGGCGATGTGCTTGTGTGATGAGAGAGGGGGCAGAGGTTGTTTTGACTGTTTGAGTATCTAAGTAATGGAGGCAGCATGTTGCATGGGTTGTAATCTGGCCGGCGGCGTGGGCGGTGTTGATAACTACCTGGAACTGATGAGAGAGGGGGCACGGTCTCTGATGAGATGAGAAAGAATTTGGTGAGAGAGAGAGTGAGAGAGAGAGCATTTGATCCACATGCTTACACGTCCCATCCCAGCACATATATTTTGTGTATATATTGTATTGTTTAATGAGTAAACGAACACACATATTCGTTTATAAGGCTCGGCTCGTGTTCGGCTCGTTAAGTAAACGAGCCCTCTTGTTCACGAACATTAATAAACAAACATCATCATGTTCAAACATCATCATGTTCATGTTATTATATGAACATTAATAAACAAACATCATCATGTTCAAAATGATGTTTGAACATGATCCTTTACCTTAAACAAACTTTACCTTAAACATCATCAGGATTTGTTATGTATTCACTCTATTACGAGATCCTTTACCTTAATCAAGCTTTTTGATAATGAAATCCTCAAGATGATGTGTTCGTATTCGGTTCACTTATTATATGAACGAATATGAACAAACATGAACGAGTTTTTGAGAGAATGAACAGCGAGCTGTTCATGAACAACTTTGTTCATTTACAACCCTAATTATGATTTTCCTTTAAATAGTTTTATTTTTCTTTCTGGCCCCTTTTTTTTCCTCTGCTTCTCTTCCTTTACGGATGAGAGAGCAAGGGAGAAGGCTTAGAAAGTTCTTTAGATTCTAAGGCGGTATTTTGAGGATTTCATTATCAAAAAGCTTGATTAAGGTAAAGGATCTCGTACTTCTTGATGTGATAAAGGATTTGTTATGTATTCACTCTATTATGGGTTTGCTTGATAGTTCATTCTCAGCATCATGCCCATAAGTTAATCGTTGATTTTGTTTGAAATTAGTTTTCAATTGGCATAAACCATTTGCTATGTTTCTGAATTTCTGCCCAATAAATATTTTCTTCTTTTATTTTTATTTGTCCTTGTGGTACATGATCATTAAGAAAAACAACTCCTTTATAAAAATGAGAAGTCTATAAGAACTTTGTAGTCACTTCGGTGACTTTTGCAGTCACTTAGTGAATTCTGTAGTTACTTTATAGTCACCTCGTGGCTTAGTAACTTTTGTAGTCACTTTTTGTGGCTTTCAGATAGTTCTCTTGACAACAGCTATTACGCTACCGGTATGCGTTTCGTACTTTCGGATTTTGAGTTTGATTTGGGTCCTTTGGACTACTTAATGATCATTTCGCATATTACATCGTCTTATTTGTATCGGCGTCAATTATTATCACTTGTTCGTCATAGCTCTGACTTTGTTTTGGACTACGAATTATTGTATTTGATTTCACTACAAAAAAATGGGTTTAGGCGACACTTAAAAAGTGTCGCTAATGATGATAAAAGTGTCGCAAAGAGGTTTTCCGACACGTCGACAACACTTATTATAAATGTCGCAAAATTGTCCGTCGGGAATTTCCTGACACTTCCAATACATGCCGGCAATTCACTTGCCACACATATTTGCGACACTTGTAAGTGCTGCTTGTGAGGTTCACGACTCAACCTAAATTGCGACACTTATATGAACAATGCCGCTAAACTTGCGACACTTCTGGAAAAGTGCCAAGAAAAATTTGTGACATTATCTTGCAAGTGTCATTTCTATTTAAGGCACTTTCAAACAAGTGCCACTAAAATTTAGCCATGTATTGTAATAAAATATTGAAAACCATTCTAGCATTTTGTGGGAAAAAAACCAGCTTGAACACTTTTAATGGCGACATCTGTAGTATGTAGCAAAAGTAAGTGTGTTTTTTGTGGTATTTCCCCAGCTCCAATAAAATAACAGCCAAGTCAATTTAACAAGCAAATAGACTAATTATCAACTAATCACAAAACATTTTCATTCAACCATAACAAATGTCCAACATTCATATCCGTAGGCTAACATAATAATCACAGTTGAACCTAAACAGTTTATCTCATTCAAAATGTTAACATAGAGCATCTCTCTTTTAAGTCCTACAAGAGCATTGATAGTCCTCCAACTGGTAAAATAAACCTGCAAAAATGGGGAAACAATAAATAAAAAAAGGGTCCCAGAAAAAGGTAACATACGAAGTTAATTGATGTAACATAAGCAAATTCAAACCAAGAAACTAATTTCCTAGAAGCACTAACAATTTTAGAAAAACAGTCATCAGCATCCTTCCAAGGTGACTGTATATGATATTAAAAAGTTGAAGTCATCATGTGGTTTCATTCTTTCAAGTGATCAAGTAAACAACTTTTAACAACTTGTCGAAGATGTTAATTGTTGCTATCAGGCAAAGATCTTGCCATTAGCTGAAAGTATGGGAACCCCTCGTAAATAACCAAGTGTTGTAGAAACATGCCCTATAACAGGGTCAAAAGGTTGATACAAAATCACTTTAAGCAAATATAAACCAAACAAATTTCTATATTCCGAAACGAATCACAAAGATCAATTAATTCAAAAAAAGTAATAATAATAATAGTACCAGAATAGTTCAGCATGTGAGTTGCTAGTCTTTTTTTGCTGCCTGTATCCATTTCTTGACATATATCTACTCGATAACAAGCCTTCCCTATGACAATTCAACAGTCAGATCTATAAAGAACTTGGGATGACCAAAATTTTTTGATTGAAAAATGTTAAGATGAACTACTCTTTTCAGTGGCTCATAAAACTGCCCAGAATACCAAAATACATACACGCACACAATCACAAACACAAGCTACAGCCATCCGTAAGTGATAAAAAGGACTCGTACCGAAAGGTGAAAAAACTAACAGTGACGCCATAAAAAGAGATGGATAACAAATGAACACTCGCCATTAACTGTTGCAAGATTTGAATTGCCTACCATAACTCCATTTTAGCTAAAGCACGACAATGCGCTAAAGCTTCTGAGTACTAGCCCTAAAAGGGGTAGATATTCTTCTACTGAAAAATCTACCGATTAGCACCGAACAATGTAATATAGAGAAGAAGAAACATATGTTTGTAAACAAACAAATTAAACTTCTTGTTTACACCATACTATACACCAAATTGATTAGCATATAACATGAAAAAGGTTCCAACTTAAATCTTTGTTTGTAGATAAATCGCTCAGAAGACTTTATTTCCAACAAAGATGGTGTCCGTTATGTCGCAAAGGGTGACCAACTGAAATGCTTTGCACGTGGAGCATACCTCCTCCGGGACTGATCTTCCACACCTTCAATTTAGGAGTTGAAAAACTTCTGCAATCCATTGAGAGCCCACATTCTAACATATTGATAGAAAATAAAGAGTTGCTTCCATCATTTAGGACCTAAATGGAAGCAGCTGTATACTGTTTGCAACATTTGGTATCCAAGTTTATAGCTACTTCTTCATTAACTACACCCTGCTAATTAACATAAGATGTGGATGTAACGAGGCCCAGTCTTCCTGTAGCAATAACAACAAATAATTTCATTGTTCGTTACATCCATGGCATGCAATCAAACTAATATTTCCCAGATGAAAATGAATTACTATATGTCACAAGGATGGTCCAGTTTGTATTAGTGCATTGAAGAAAGTTATAAAGCTCCTTTAGATCATTAGAGAATTTTGGCGTGAGATATATATAGTGGAGTCTGATTATTCATATGGCTAAATCACTAAATTCACAACATTAATTCACTGTAATTTGGGGAGCAAATGAGGATAAAGCCTAAGGGTTCAAATTGCAGAAAATTATTATTTTTAATTCATGTTTAGATAATTACCTAAACATGTAAAAGAATCAAATTGCTATAAACCCAAAAGAATATACTGGAGCCATCATCATATAAAAAAACAATACAACAGTAAAGAAATAGTACCAGAGGAGCTCAGTTCTCAATCGAAGAACTTGGGATGATCCAAATAGTGCTGTTGAAATACTGGTTCGTCACTGTCCATAAACACACATAGAAGAACTCAATTAACTCGCAAAAGAAACCAACCAATACTAATATCGGTGATAGATCGATCTCTTTCTCATACAATTCTTTCTCTTAATTAAACGAGTGAACTCTCAGCTATAAACTAATCTACTCCAACTGTTAGCCACAAATTGCACAAAATTAGTATAAAAGGCACCTTTAGAAGTTATCCCTAATAAAAAAATGCCAATTTTTCAAGAATCGAATTCTATTTGCAGTCAATTTGCCACTCCACTTAGAATAGGGAAATGTAGGGTTAGAGAGAGCTAGGAGTGGCAAAGTGGGTGGGTGGGTTGGGTTTGGGTGTGAGTTAAACGGGTTTGGTTTAAATGGATGATGGACCCATTTATATCCATTTATTAATGGGTCAATTGGGTCATTTCTTAAATGGGCTGATTTCACCCATCAAACCAATAGCGACCCATTTAATTGATATAATATATTGACTAACAAAATTCTCTGTCTCCCCCCCCCCCCTCTCTCTCTCTCTCCTATGCTACTTCATCTTCTTTAACGAGTCAACCACCGCTGCCGACCACCCACCGCCGCCCCTACCATTCCACAATCACCACCATGCAGAGCTAAAATTGAAAGCACAACCACCAAACGCCATCGCCGCCACACCCACCACCACCGTTGTCGCACAAAAGCTACCAATTCACCAAAGACCACCGCTGCCAAGCCACAATTACCATCACACACAGCCACCGCGAGTCGAAATCTCACCCCGACATTGACAACCACATACCACCCACTAGATTACAACCACCAATATTAGTGGAGGAGCAAGGATTTTAAGATCCGCCCCTCGCCGCCAGCACAAGATGAAAAGGTTCAGGTATACAAGTCTCAACGCAGATCCGCCCCTCGTAGCCATCATACCCACGACCACCACCAATCGACAACCACAACCACGAAGTGGCTGTACGAGAACGCAGGTGGTGATGGAGATGGCGGCTGTGGTCTCGGATTTGACTAGAATTGATCTGGCTAACTCAGATCCAGCTAGAATTGATCTTTTCAAAGAGGAAGAAGTTACAAAATAAGAGAGAGGGACCTTTTTCACAAGATCGTGGAGGGGGTTTTGTTTGACAGAAACTCATAAGTTGCTTAATGAGATGCTGGGGAGAGAAAAGGGGATGGGAAAAGGGATGAAAAGGAAAAAAAAAAGAAACAGGGGCTGACGCCGGTGGCAGAAGTATATAAATTAAAAAGTCATGGTTATGTGGGCACCCAATTACAAACCACTTAAACCAGTGGGTTATTGGGTTCAAAAATTATTGACCCATTTATTTATTGGGTGGGTTTGGCTTTTAATTGGGCAGATAAATGGGTTTGGGTTGCAATTGCCACCCCTAGAGAGAGAGAGCGAGAGAGAAAGAGAGAATTAAGTATCATTTTGAGAGACATACCTGTGACCGAGACTTAGAGAGCAGACATCCATGGACCAACCGCAAGCAGCAACTCTTTGGACGACGAGGGTGGAGAGGGGGGTGGTGGAGGGTCAACTGCATTTTCGTGTCCTCTGGGGAGAGCTAGAAAAGGAGGGAATTGGGAAAAATTATTTGTGTGATCCTTAATTTTTCCTCCCTCTTGAAAATTCTGGAATACCGATGTTTTATTTACACAAGCATAAATAGAGCAGATTAATAAATGTAGTCGTCTAGCAGACAAATCTGCCTACGTTAGCAAATGTCGCATCATTAGTGTCACAATAGTCAAAAGTGACACTGAATATGCGACACGTAAAAAAGTGTCGGTAAAGATGCGATACATAGAAATTTGTGTCAGAAAATTTGCGACCATATTATAGAAGTGTCATAAATTAGAGTTACTTTACGACATTTCTCAAAGTGTCAGTTATTAAGTGTCGCCTAAATCCCTTTTTTGTAGTGTTTTCATTATTTTTTTCCTTACTGAGCTATTCGAGCTCACCCCTACTCGTTTGTTTTGTTCATTACCACAGGTAGTAGACGTGATTAGAGGCATGGCACACTTGAGAAATTAGAGCTTTGATTTAGTTAGCGTAATTGAATAATATAAATCATTTGAGAACTTTACTCGGATGTGGGTAATTTGATTTGAGACTTGAATTTTGTAATAGCTACTAGTATTGGTTATTATTTGGTTTTAGTGGATTTTGAAGAGGAAGGATTATAATTAAGTTTTAATGGAGATATTATTTTTCGCTGATGGGGGCATTTAGTAGAATGTATTTGACTTCAAGACTTGAATTTTAGTAACAGCTTCCAAAGTTTGGGGGCATTACAATCTCAGCATGCCATTCTTTCATCCACTTATGCCTAACCTTTCTCATCTTCGAGCATGTGAACCTAGATACACATTTTTATACTTTATTGGTGAGCTTTAAGAATCTGCACACCAATTTTTTATCTTTTTGTTTGTGAAAATCTTTAAAAAGCATTATTATGTTTGCTAAAGTTTTGCAGATCAATGTGTTTAGCAAGTCGCTTGATCGTGGTCAATTTCTTATCTCAAAGTCCAAGCTAGGCATTTGTGACCTCCTCGCTCCATCTTGAGGGTGAGCATTACCGTCCATGTTCTTCTTGAATATCAAGGAAATATTATATGCATCAATTAAGAAAAGAGTTTCCTTGATTTAGGTTTGACGTTCGTAATCTTAGAAATTAATTGCATAATATCGGAAGCAACCTTAGGAGTAATCAGTGGTTGTACCAGTACAAATGTCTTTACAAAATAATGAAAAGTGTTGCTGCTAAAAACATGCTTTGCGTACATTGCGAAACCGGAGCCTGAACCGATGACCTGCAAGACAGAAAATGAGTGATCGCCGGGTGGAGTTCCCGGCGCAGCTACAGAATAGTAACTCTGAAAAAGCATGAATTGTGTAATTGTCCCATACCTTGAGGGGTAGACCCCTTTATATAGCTGTAGGAGAAGACTCCTAGTAGGACTGGGCCGTGGGGCCATATGTGTTAGGATCGCGTTAGGATCCTCGAGGATCACGTCACAATCCCTAATAAGATAATCATTGATCTCCCAGTTTGACTAGGATTGCCTGGTATTTCCCAATTATTGAAAGTTATATTTGAGCTATATCATAAGCCCCCCACTTCCTTAGCTAAAATGTTTGGCTGATGAAGTTTATACCTGGTGTCTCGAGACATGCGTCAGATTTGTAAGTGAAACTCATCCACTTGTAGGGGTAACAATATTTCTCTCTTCCATGTGCTCCGACCTAAGCGGGAGCTTAAGCCTTAGAACTTTGCCCAAGTAGGCTATTCGGAATCATCTTTAAAAAGACAAATCATGGGATCTCGAGATCCTTTATGCCCCATGGTAGCCTCTCTCGGAGAGGACACAAAGTTGTGCATGCAAGTTGTTGCATGTGCTAAGTGTTTGAATGTCCCCTCGAGGGGTCACCTCTCCTTTGGAGGGTGTTCATTTTGTGCAAGTGTGTGTTCTTGAGCTCGAGCCGACCACATCATGCTCGCGTTTTACTTTGTTGCGAACTCTTATCATCAGCTAAGAGCTGGCAAAGAAGCCTCGCACTCACGCTTGGCTGGGTTTTGAATTGACAAAGAATGGTGGGGGGATGAAGTCCCATAGTCCTTTGCTGTTTCACGGGTTAGAACTGTAGCTAAACCATTCGGATATAGCTCGAGCTCTATCATGTCACCCTTGGGGGTGTTCGTCCCTCGAGGGACCTATAGAGCGCGGAGCTTATGCAAATACCCTCGGGGGTTTGATGGAACTTAAGAGTTCTTATCGTACGCGCCCTCAGGGGCAGATGGAGCTCGGAGCTCATGCAATTACCCTCGAGGGTTCGACGGAATTTTAAGAGTTCTCGTCTTACACGCCCTCGGGGGTTTAACGGAACTTGGAGTTCTTGTCATACGCGCCCTCGGGGGTTTAACAGAACTTTAGAGTCTTCATTGTACGCGCCTTTGGGGGTTTGATGAAACTTTAGAGTTCTCGTTGTACACTCCCTTAGGGGTTTGACAGAACTTAGAACTCTCGTCGTTTGTGCCCTCAGGGGTTTCTCGTCCTTGTTACCGCGGTGCCAAATAAGAAGGCGCGGTTCATGGAACCCATAATATGGTCGCTGTGGCGAACCTCCGTGTCTGATAAGACACAAGGCATTAAGCCTGTATAAGAATGATCTCATGAAATATAAAGCCCCCGGCCTTTGAGAAGGCGTGGATATATAAAGACGGCTTTTAAGCCCATATGTAAAGTCCGGTCGCAAGAAGACATGTGGGAGCAATATAGAAGACCATAATCTGCTTGCTCGACTGAATGAGCATATAAAGCTTAAGGACGCGTAGTCCGTCCGAGCAAGATGCCACTGATGATCAGTAGAGTAGCTGTCGCAGTTCATCAATATACTGAGAAGCAACTAGATTTAGTTTGTTGGTCGCATGAGCTTGGGCTTGCAGTTGTACCGGCATATTAGTGATGCTTATTAGCAGAGGCTGACAATATTCTCTGATTCACTGATCGAGGTCACTGTGTGACCGAACATCACGAGATAATAAGGAATGCCGAGTCAGCAAGAAGCTGCAGTAGAAACCCTAGGCGTGACTTTTAGTCGTAGGGTGTTGTGAATTTGTTCCTTGCTTATGAAGTGATTTATACGCCACCGTTGATGTTAGCAGGCATGGTTTAAACCCTTGGAAGAAATAAAAGTATGTGACTGAAAAAATAGCCTTTGCAGTAATAAAGCATATAAAATATAACTATATTTTTAACACAGAATTTAAGAGCGTTGTTTAGACACTGTGGCCCCATTAGGGTCTTGTCGGTTAGCCGACAGGGGTGTGCTGCCCCGCGTGTTGCAGGTGAGCTTAATATGTCATAGCAGTCGGATGCCCCAACTTGTGACGTGCTTGTGCTAACTGCGTAATGCTAGACAAAAATTAAATAGGTCTATGCATTGAAAGTGCAAAGAATGCGGCCTTTGGAAGGCTTGCTAGCGCCCAAAATTGTAGTCGCTTAATTTTTTAGCGATAAAGCATACGCCGTTATTAAAAAGTTT